>VZTZ01012523.1:1440594-1507927 GCA_013400955.1 Drymodes brunneopygia
ATATATGTATATATCACACAGCCCTCAGGCAGGTTGTGTCCCCAAGTGTCAGGGTTTGGGAAGCACCAGTACAGTTTCTCAGCTCCCAGTGTAAAAAAGCTGTGACCACCACAGCACTGGTTATTAGGGAAGCTCTCTTATTCTAAGTGAATAAGTAATTTTGCAGGTCAAGTCCTGGCAGGACAGGGGAGAAATGTTACAAACACTACATTTTCAGGACCAAATTCATGTGATTCTCTCTGCTGCACTCTATTACTTATATGATACAACTGTGTTTATAGCAAAGTAGGGGCAGTAGGGACTACTTAATTGGCACAGTCTAATGTATGGGCAATAGTCCAAAGTGACACATTTTCTTAATTTTGTATGGGCAGAGATCTTAAGATCTCCATAGGAATCAGAGCTGCTAATGAACTTCTAAGGAGGGCTTTGGGTATTAGATGGGCATAATGAGAAAATCTGGAAATTCACTGTGAAGAACTCTGCCAGTTCACTTTAGCATTGACATAAACTCCATAGCCTATGACTTTTTTCTGTTTTTTTAATTAGTCTGTCTGAAAGTGGTTCAGAAAGGGGAGACTTTGAAAACCTGGTCAAGCATGCTATTGGGAAGTACTATCATATAGCCAAATTTTCCTGTCAGGGCTCAGCTCTTCAAGTTCCAGCAGCATGTCAGCAGGATACATGCTTCTTTGTTCCCAAGTGCTACATTTGGACATCATGTGCATATAGTATAGATAGATATATGTGTGTGTGTGTGCACCTTTATAACACATATACTAAAACAAAGGGACCTAGAGAAGCAAGAAGATTTTAAATACAGAATTTCTAGAAGAGAAGAAAAAATCTTTCAAAATACTTAATTCTAAGTTTTCTTTTATTGCTCCTTTCACTTAAGTAAAAGTGCTTCCACTATGTTTAACTTACTAAAGCCTGAAGACATCCATGGTGCTTACTTTGAGTTCTAATTTCCTTTGTTACTGAATCAGTTCACAAAAGCATTTGAAAAAACACTCAAGGACATTTTTAATGGTAAGTGACTTCTTGAATCAGTTTAATAATTTAAAGTAGTATTAATAAATATTATTTAATAAACAATTACATTTACTATCTGTTCACAATGCAGTACTGCTCCTATATTCTTTCACATGTTTCTGTTTTTACTACTGACAGTGGTAGTAATAATAGAATGCAAAAAGTTAACTTCATGTTTTTGATAGTCAAGGCTTAATATGACTTTGAAGACCCTCATTTTCTGAAGCCCATGACTTCAGAAAATAAAGTTCTCGACCCTACATAAGTGGTTTTTTGGGAAAAAAACTTGCTCTTCTAGGCAAACCATTATACTCATAGCAATATACAAAGCCTTCCAGTTTGACACTGTGGTTTCCTAACCACTGGTTGTGTTGTGAGTAGTTATCAGAACAGGTCACAACTGGTCTGTGCATATGAGCATGCACACATTTGTGTGTGTGTGTGTGGTTTTGTACAAGGCAGAAAACAGTGCTTGCTCATGTGAGGTGCTCTCCTTTTCCTCAAGGCTCAGTCAGACAAATTTCCGTAAGTAAACAGATTTTCCTAAAACACCCTCTATCGCTAATCTTACTTTTCTGCAGAAACGATGTGTGCTGAATTCAAGAATGGGGTAAATTCTGTGTCCAAGTGCTTCAACAGTGGTATAGCAGAAGGACTGTGGAGACAGTCCAATCCAAGAACAGTGCAGAAGGGAGAAGGACAGTTCACCAGCCCCCACATGCAAAAAATGAATGTTTTTTGCAGTCTGATTCCCAACCCAGTGATCCCTGGTATGCTCCAGCACAGGGCTCGGTATTATTCTCTTCCTGACAGAGGATGAGGGCATTTCCACTTTCTCCATCAGCTCCTCTAGCCATGCACTCCCTCTCTCCCACTGCTCTCAGTGCTGGAGCTGCAAGGGGAATCTCCTTTTTGAGGGCCAACTCATAATGTGCAGGGCTCAAGTGAAACCCAAAGATTTTCCTGCTACATTTCAAATACTACCACAACAAACTGAACTTGCACAAGGACAAAAACACAAGGAAGGAATAAGCAACAGGATGCTGTGTATGAGTGTGGGGAAAAAAGCAACACCCTTACTCAGAAAAGGCACACAGGACTTTAGTACAAAGCTTGATAACTGGTCACCCCTTAAAACAGCCCAGGAAATATCTGCAAGCTCCTAAGTGGCATGGTCTAACGATTGCCCTGAAGAACAGGCTTAATTCAGAAGTGCTCAAAAGGAAAAAAGATCAAAATGCATTGATATGTAAATCTACCCAGCAAGTAGAGCTGCTTACAGAGCCATACAAAAGGGATTTATCCCCTTTTTTAGATTTTTTGCTTTATAATGGCAGTGGTGATCTTAGGGACATCCCTAGCCAACTTCAGAACTCCCCATTTGGTATAAATTTGCTAACTTAATAAAGTAGGGCTGGCCAGAAGGAAAGTTAAAAAAAAAGTAAAAAGGTGCTAAGATTTCCAAATTCAGATCAGAGGGAAAAAATTCACTTCTCAAACATTACTGGGGAGGGTGCAGCAGGGGGAGTGAGCCACCAGACAGACATACACACACCCAAGGGAGCACCTCACAGTCTTGCTGCTACAGTTTTCTCAAACCCAACAAAGCCTCCCTCCTCTCAGAAGGGAAAAAAGAAACAAGCCATTGCAGCTACGGTTAGTCTGATGTTGTAGCTACTCATGTAGACTCTCCTGTGACGAGGACAGCATTTGGCAAGTCCTTGTCTCTTGACAAGCTGCATTTAGTTTGTGGCACTGCCACAGAAGTAGATGGCAAACACGGACCTTCTACTAACACACCAATAAAAATCCCAAACTAAAAATGCTACAGATGACGTTGATCCAATATTCCTCCTACACACACAAAACCCAAGATTGCCATAAGGACTGCTCTTCATTAAAGTTTCATTAAATGGGCTGTTAAAATAAATAACCAAATTACTTTTTAGAACCACAGCACACGGTTCCAGTCAGAATAATGTAGAAAGCATGACTTATATTGAGCAGATTTTTAAGCCTGTTATCAAAACTATTAATCATGTCTTGTCTAACAAGAATCCTGTAACGTTATAATTTAAGTGAACATAGTTACTGTTACAAGGAATGGAAATTGCTTTTAAATTGTCGTTGTTATGCAGAAGAAAGTTTGCATTGATGTATTGTATGCATCTCTACTGACTTCAGTCAAATCTGCAGGAAGATGTAAACAAGATAAGGGTTGTCTGGAGCAAAATGAGTTAACCAAAGCTTTGCCTGCAGAATGTGGGTCTACTCCATGCTTCTTTTGGTCTCAAAAAGACAGGAAAAACAATATTCCTCACTTATTTTCATGAGAGAAGCCCGGATGAAATCCTCTGAGCTGGATTTAAAATTCTCACTCAAAATCAGAGAAAATATTTTTCTCAGAAATGTTCTTCAGATTTACTGGCAAACCCAACTGGAAAACCTCCTCAGATGAAGGTATCAGAGGCAGAGCATTAGCCATCCCTCTAGCCTAAACCATCTAGCTAATCTCACACAAAACCACTAAAATCTGCCTATGAGATATGATGAAAACAAATAGGTTTGTAGGCACTTCAGACCTACAGTGCTTATGCACAGGGCCTACTTGCATTCTCCGGAGCACAGTTTTTTGAGAAGAAAAAGCAAGGCAGTCTGTGCCCAGCTATGTGCTGAGACCAGCTCGTGTATAAGTCAATAAAGTCTGAGCAGCACTTACAACGTTACCCTCACTTCCCCCGTGTCGACTCCGTGCTTCTGCACATGGGAAAATATGTCCAGGTTTTGTTTGTGATCAGCTCACAGAGTGTGTATGGACTGGGATTCTTTAAAGAACATCAGCTCCCAGCTGGTTACTGATGACAAAAACTGTTTTCGAACCAATCCCCTGAGAGTCCTGTGGTTTTCCATAACATGTGTCAATAGGATAACCCTGTCAAATGCTCCCAATGAAAAAGTGGAAAATTACTCATAAAACAACCTCAGCATATGCTTTTTTTTTTTATCTTAGCTGTGGAAGGTCCTTCAAAGCCAAGGTTCCTCCCTGCTAGGCACTGCATGTGTGGGTTACTCTCAAGAGCCTCTTGACTGCTATCTTTAGATGAAAAAATTGATAGATATCAAAGTTGTGAGGAACTGAAAGGAGTTATGGTATGTAGCAATCACAACCCAGCTCATTCATAATCCTTGTGACTTTTTTGGAGATGCCATTGATGGTATGTGCCCTCTTTCTTCTGCATATAAGTAACAGATCTTCTAGATCCGTGGGATTTCAGTGCAGCAGACTGAGTGAAGGAGACAAAGTGGTCTTGTACCCTTCACTGACTTCCCATCCCTTTTTGATTAAACCAATCCTTTTCCAATCCTCCTCCTCTTAGCCCACCTGGCTTACACCTGTTGACCTCTGATTCAAAAATGTATTTGGGCGTCCAAATGCATGCATGGGAAATTCCTGGGTATCAGATTCTCAGGGTAAGCTAGTTGCTACTTTTAAGACTACAGGAGAAGCATAAACACCCTTTAAAACAAATAAAAACAAACAAACAAACAAACATAAAAAGAAAATAAACCCCAATATTTAACCCAGCACACTCAGTTTCTATTGGAGCTGAGATCAGAGAGTCTCAGTTGGAGGAAACCAATGGGAAGCAGGCAGGAAACAGGCTTGTAGCTCCTTTCCTTACACTCCAAAGTGCTTATCCCATTTGATTTAACTTAACAAGCCCCACATTTGTTAACCTGAATGGGTCCTTGCATGGCTTACCCTTTCTGAGAGAGAAAAATAGGGGTAATGGAGATGGAGTTGGCAGCACAGTGAAGAGCCAGGAATGTTTTGACACTCCAAGATCCTAGGATGAACCATCACAGTGCAGCACTGTGGACATGAGTTTCTAAGACATTTAATGAAGAGCCCAGATCTGATGGGAGTGTTTCACTTTAAAGGGTGAAACTGTTGCCTAGAATTGAAAGAAAGACTTTCCAGACAATATTAAAAGTGGTAATATAAAGAGCAGCTCTTTAATGAAAGCTTGCAGGTGCACAAATATAGCTATATGCACACATGGCATGAGATCTTCACAATTTTTATAAGTCTAATTAATTAGTATATCTAGCAGGTACATCCAATAGGAGAACAGTTGCCCTGGTAACACACCCTTGGGGTCTGCCCCTTGGAGACTCTCCAGTGGCCTCCTTGCCCTATTTCTTGTTACGTTTTTCGAGTCCTGGTGCAAAACAGGGAGTTCTTGTCAGAAATTCTTTTCCTGAAAATAAGACTAAATAGAATTTCAAGAACGTGACATAAAGAGTTAGCTGCTGTTCTGAAGTGTGAGAAAGCATAAGAAAGCAATAGAAATTATACAACTATCTGTTAAAATCTACAAAGCTACACATATATGAAAAAACTAAAAATCTTTAGGCATCAAAAGAAAAACAAATATGTATGGCACTTTTTGCAAAATTGGAAAAAATTAGAAATGCTCAGTGTCATGACTTGCAGGATGATTGAGAAATTGTCTTTTTCCTGAGTGGAAAAGGGATCACCCTCCACTCAGTTCTGTTGTTTTTCATGATTTGTATGAAAGGACAGAGATATCAATCTTACTCAGAATTGGTTCCCCACAAGAAGCAATCCATCCACCTACCTTTCGGGGCAGAACCTCCTCCCAGAGGTGCCTCTCTCTCTGTATCTGCTCTAGAGGAATCCATCTCAGACCCAAATGGTTTCCAGACAGTCCAAGTCTGGAGAGGTGGATCCCAGTGGTTTCCCTAAAGCCCATCCCCTGGGTAACATCTGGGTCTAAAACCTACAAGATTCAGGGGCACTACACTGGGCACAAACATAGGAAGACGCACTTCAGATTCCAGGGCCAGAGGCTTAGTATATCTTCTAGCACAATTTCTAAGCTGACAGTGCTGTCTTTGCTGCTTTAATGACTTTTATGGAGATGTGGTCTCTGCAGCTACTGATAGGACAAGAACAATTTTCTTGGTCTTGCATTCACAGCACTTCCTTTAGAGGAATTATGTCTTTTCCTGGTTAAAACAAATAAAATAGCATTTGGGCTATATGTTTCAGATGATTAAAACACATTCACTTCTGGTACTGCTTATTCCCTGCAAGAGGGAATGAATGTTTTTGGATTATGCACATAGCTAAAAACCCATAAATTTTGTCATTCATATCCATAAGCAGCATGGCAGGCTCGCAAAAGCTATTACTTTTCAGTTACACAAGTGTGTTAAATTACTCAGTCAACTGACATCTGGCATGAACTATAAATTGCTCTCAAAATTCTTCTAGAAAGATTATTATATTATTATTAATTTGCTGTGTATGTCAAAGCATATCACACACACAGCAATCCTGAAATTAATTAGCATTTTCAAGGATCACGCTGAAAAGGCCCACAAAGCCAGCAGAAATAATCTCCAAGATACTAGCAGGTTAAGCAGTGCTGGCACAACTTGCCTTCAACATATTTCCTTCAATCCATCTTTAAGAATACAACACAAAAAAACCTTTTTTTTTTTTTTTAAACAAGCGCTTTGTCACATATCTTTGACTATTACAAATTAGGCTCAGAGGGCAAGATTTCAGTGGCAATTTATATTCACTAAAAACAAAGCATTTTGAAAAATGGCAGTATTTTTGATTAATTTTTCCAGCATTTCAAAGCCATCCAGATAAGATACCCAGTTAAATAAAGGAGCACATTTAAACTATTTAAGCACAATTTTGAACACAAGACTCCTTTCCAGGTTCTCTATGGTCCTTCAAAATACCTAGACAGAAAAGCAGAGTAACAGTTAAATGAAACTATCGTTTGATAAAATTTCATTCAATGTAATTTCAAATAAAAAATCTTATTCACAGCATAAAAACAAGGTTAAATTTAAAAATGTTTTATGAACATGATTACTTTTCAGCACATGAGCAATCTTGGTGAATTCTTATGGAGATTTTTGGTTTACTGCTTATTACATTTTTTTAAATAAAAACACAATGGTATCTCACTAAAAGACCCTCATTTGAAGGATTAAGAGCTACAATAAAAAAGTCAGACACCTGAAGAAGCTGGGGTAGGCTGGAATCGCAGTTGTCTGGGAAGCTTCACTGCATCCTCCTTGCAGCATTGGCAGCACAGTCACGGAAATATCACATGAAATCCTTTCCCCAGCCATGACTGCAGCAGACAGCTCAGCAAGCGTGAAAGTAATACAGGAAGCCCAAATTTGGTAGTTCCTGCTTCTAGGATTTTAGGCTTTGCAAATCACCTTAAATGTATTTTGCAATGATCCTGAAATATGTTCTAGAAAGGAGGTGTTGGATGCCCACTCACCAAGTTGTTGGAGGCTTCACAGCATTTACCACCCATCTGTATCCACCACTGAGTGTAACTTTACATGAATATAGAAAACATAACCTTTAAATAAATTCAGGATTATTAACTCTCTTCTACCCAGCAACTAAAACTTTAGTTTCCAGAAATATCATATTTGAGGGTTGACTATAACAAAAAATATCAGTGTTAGTAAGCGATGTCAGCTTGCAGAATGAAAGCACCACCATTTTCTAGATCTCTGTACCTTGAGTTTTTTTACAAAGGAGTGCAGATGAGAGCAAATTTCTCAATGTATCCCCACAGCTTTTGCCTTGGATTTGAAAGAGGAATGGTAACAAGCTTAAGGCAGGGGTGAAAAAAGCCTTCAAAACTGGCATAACTTGGCATAACTCAGCATAACTCACACAGAAACACCTGCCTGAGTCTGTGGGAAGCCTGAGACCACGCCATAAAAGTGAAACAACAAAGCAAAAAAAGAATTTGTTTCCTGAACCTCTTCTCTGAACAGCCAGTAGTGCAAACTACAAGTGGCACAGTCAGCAAGATGCCCACACTGCCTTTGTGTGTATGGAAACCAGAAGCCTTTCATCACCATGGAGTTTATCCACATCACCTACTTGATGCAAAAGCAGGGATCTAAACTAGAGGCATTCGTTTTCCCCTGTGGGCTCTATCAACTGACACTACAGTGAGTTTAGGTGATGTGAAAATTAACACTTATCACATCCTGAAAGCAGTGGATGCATACAGTGAAACAGCTGTAGTCAAGAGTATCCACACTGAAAGTTTTGGGGAGCATTTCTTCAGTCAAATCCCAAATCTTCACTTGGAGTCTGAGGGCGTCAACAGCTGTAGCAGATGTGTTTGGAGTGTGACTGTCTTCTGTGCTTCTTGCATAAGGATTTTTTCATCTCAGCCTAAAGAAAACAATTTCATGTGCTCTGAGACCACCCTGTGGTGCTTAGGTCATAACATCATTCTTGATTCAAACTAAAACACTGGAACAGAGGCTCCTGTCCTGCAGCCTGTCAGAAGGGGCAAATAAGAAAGCTTTTTGACAACATGAACATACTCTTTGGCCGTTAACCTTCATTCATCTGCAGCATACATACATAAATAAACTAGCTAACGCTGTGCCTGTCCTCACCTTTGCGACGGATGTGCAGGGGAATGAAAGAAGCACGTTTCGTCCTACGGGAAGTTTCTAACAGGCTGCCCCACAGCCAGACACACAGCGCTCAGACAGACAGTGCTCAGACAGAGCCCACGCTGCCCCGAGTGACCCCGGTGTCGGATATGCCCGTATATTCCCGGATATTCCCGGATATTCCCACATCCCGGGAGCGCGGGCCGGCGCTGAGCAGGCGGAGCGCGGGCCGCACTGCCCGGTCCAACGGCGCCATCTGGTGGCCGCTGCGCCGAACGGCAGGATTGAAGCAATGGTGCAGGAGAGGGTAAGAGGGAGGGGTTTATGTTTATGTAGCTCTGGCTGAGCCAGGCAGTTTCTCACGGAGACAAACTGTCCAAGACAAGTTTTTCTTACTGGACTTCACGGAAGCTTTTGCAGTTTGCTAAGTGATACAAACACCCAAGTACTGCCAAGCAAAATATCCTAAACCGACAAGGCCCGATATTAGCCTAAAAGTCACATGACATTAATCAGGTGGGAAGGATTGTTTACCAACAGTCTGCCTGTCTATGCCTACAGGATTTACGTTTTCAAGCCACAATTCAAGCATTTATTTAAGAGAAATATTACATATTCATATTCCAAGTGACGTCAAGTGCTGAGGCTTTTTAAAAGAGGAAAAATTCCTTCACAATCACAAAACCAGAAGAGTTGGTAATACTCCATTTGGCTTAAAAAACCAGGACTAGGGAAATGAAGTGAGCATACCTTTTTACAGGAGTTTAAAATTATCCATCCACGGCCCCAAATGTTCAAGAAAGCCTTTCAACTTGTTCTCCCATAAGCATCAAAATAGCTACACTTCACAGTAGTTTTTCTAGGAAGTTTATAGCATTTCATTATTTGTCGGACTGTCAGCACACAACATTCATCCAGCAGCAGGCAGATACATTAAGGGATGAAAGCAAAATTAGAGAGTCATGGAGAATTGAGAACTCAGCAGCTGTTTCCCCTTGAATTATCTACTTAGGAGTCCCTTCACTGCGTGCTTGACATGGGAACAAAAGAGGCTGCCGTCCCTCCTCCCAGCCGTGGCTGACAGCCTACGACAGACTATCTGGCAAGCTGCAGATCCATTACTGGCTTACTGGGAGGACTCAGGAGACATCTATGATGCCACTTTCAGGCAAGGCCCTACACCTGCTAAAAGGCTGGATAATTCCCACTCGGGCTCTTTGGTGAAATGCCCTCTCGGGGGTTCTGTATGTTTTATTTAGTATTTTCACGTCAAGTTGCTTCAAGTGACTGTACAAGGACATGAAGCATGTCTCTGTCCCTTGAGGGACACATCTCCTGAGATCCCCATTCAGGGCTCTTCAAGCTGTCCTGTCTTTTATATACAGCTCATCTCTCAGCTGGTTATGATGGGTAAGCTCTGGACAACCCTGGAGTATGCATGAGTTAACTTCCTGCAGCTCTACATCCTGATTGACACTTTGGTGCATCAACTGGATCCTCCCCTCGAGATATGGAAGCCTTGTCACATGTTGACAGACCCTATTGTTCCACAGAATAACCTGATTTTTTTCCTGAAAAAGATACTTTGTCTAGGCCAACATAATTAACATAAGTAATGGCCTTTCTGGGCAAAACCCAAAGGTTTTCCAAAGTTGCAAAGCCATCCAAAGTAATTTTCTGTCCTTAGCTTTGAAATGGGAAGAACAGACTTTTATATGGATTGTTATTTTGTTGTTTGCAAGAACATAAAGAAAACTGGGCCAAACTCTGACCATTAAGGCTGCTCAAGGATGACCACTCACTCGAGAAGACAAAGGGAACAACAAAAAGCATGAAAAAATTGACCACTACAAACCAGAGCAGATTACAGAATCCACAGAAATCACCAGTTATGCAACCAGAGACAAACTAGGACTGCTTTTAACTTTTAACCATCTGATAGAGTTGCATGCAGGAAAGAAAGACACATTTTGCACCATTTAGCTCATTTGGCCCAGTGATGGTGTTTGGCCTCTGCAGCAGAAATTACATTGTTTGACTGGGAATATGAATTGAAGTCATCTTCCCTGGCCACCCAGAGGACACCGGGGCTGTAGAACAATAAGTCAAGTATCTGGATCCAAGTTTACAGAAATATTTCTGGTTTTGATTTGTGCAATTTTTAGATATTCCTAAATGGGGACCTGATAAGGTCTCAAATACTGAACAGAAAAGAGACCTGAGTCCAAAAAAAATGACTGTCAATATTATACAGTCACAATCAGAGATTGCTTATTTGTTTCTACAATTACCTCAGGATAAAATTTTGCTGCGAAGAACTTAAGGTAAAGTTTAAACATCCTGAAACACATAGTCCCAGCAAATGAACCCTCTTAAGACTTGTTCTACCCAATTCAAAGCAAATATCTAATTTGCTACCAATCTACCTAAATTCTGAGAGCAAACAGGGAGGGCTGAAGCTCCCCTCTGGCCTGCATGTGCTACCATTCTCCTCTAACGATTCATCCCAGAGACATCTTGCCTTCTTTCCACCTTTCCTTTGTCTCCATGTTCATGTTCAGATGAAATGTCAGTCTCCTATTTTAAACCACAGTTTCGGCAAGATGAACCTTTTCATTCACTACACAGCACTTGAAAGGACAGACTCTAGGAGGATTCCAGGTTCTCGTCCTAGATGCCCCGCTTTTGCCCCCCTCTTCCTTATTTAATCAAGTCTGTAAAAAGAAAGTTCACCATGTGATAACTATGTTCATTTTGGTCACACCCCACCCAACCATATGCTGTTGTTTTTTAGCACACATGGAATTTTTGCACGCTAGCAATATGTTGGAGCTTTTTGGGCTTTAAGTGCTGAAATTAAATTACTTCTGGTGTGAAAACTAAAACCACCTCCTGCAACATGCAAGAATTTCTGAAGTTGTTGCAGATTCCACAATATTTTGGGTGTGGAAGAGAGGAGGTGTACCTCTTCTTTCCTGCTTCCTTAACTCAGCTTACAACACAGAGATACTTCAGCTAACTTGTTTGTAGGACACATCTATACAGCACATTGCAGTGTGGCAGGGGCAGGGTGCAGCTTTGGCAAAAATTAGTTCTGTTGAAGGCAAGCAAAGACAAAGACAAAGCAGTAACATAGCAACATATAGCTCAACATTGTTTGATTAAAACATACTAGCAGAAAACATGGACAGCTACAAGTTATTTATTCAAATCTCCTGAATTCCTTGTTTTGCATGGAGAAGGTAATGCTTGATGAAAGCATCAAAGAAAACCCAGAGGTTTCAGCAAATCAGCTGGAGTTTAAACACATCCTTACATGATCCAAAGAAAGAGGAAGCAGAGCTAGAACTGCAGGTCACTCCTTCAGACACCAAGTTTCCAGTATCAAAAGATGAATAAGTTATTGCTTATTGCAAATTGGCTGCTGCATTTGTCTTAAAGATATACATTTCTCTTCAAACTTAGAATCCATAAAATTACATATAAGTGTTTTTTAAATGTATTTTGGATACATTGACAAGAGAAAAAACCTTAATTATGGAGCAGCTTCTATGGGGTAGCTACATATAAAATATACTTGATTATTCCATTTAAAATTTTGAAGCAGACAGTTGTAGCATATTCAGATAACTAACTATTTATAGCTCAAATTATACATACCTAAGAATTTTATAAGCTTTATTGTACTTATCCATGGTGGAGATGCATTTAACAAGTACTCTAGGACAGAAAAAAAAAGAGCTTCCAGTTTCCTAAGATAATGAAATCTGGACCAGTCTTTCCTCAAGTTAAGGAACATTTCAGTAGAAGGCTGACACAGAGCTCAGCTTTTGAGACAGAGAAAACAGACAAACAGAGAAAAATGGATTGTGTTTCACAAGGCTGCAGTTCCTCACTTTTGAGTCCATCCATCTGGAGTTGCACAGGAGCATCCCTCTTCTGTCACCTTAACTTTTCCCTTTCCTTTTGTCCTCCTCCATCTTTGATTCCCAGCACCACCAAAAACAGCAGCTTGATATCGCCGCCAAAAGACATGTGAAACCTTTCCCCAGCCTCTCCCATCTTAGAAACAGCAAACCTACTTATTAAATGTACTGCTGGGTAAGAGAAAATGTTTCATTCCCCTTCTCTCAAGAATCCTCTCCCAATCATGAGCTGCTTTATGAAATATGGATTTCTACCTCACTAAATGTAATATGGATTCCTATCTTTTCCCTGCTTCACTTTCTTGTCCTGCTGGATACATAAGACCTAACTTCTCTAGTTTCTGTCCCTTCACCATGTGAGACCCACAGTCTGCTAAGGCACTGCTTCATCTCTCATTTTCTTTGATTGTGATGGTCCCTGTCTTCCCTTTAATCAGTCCATTTCTCCTATCCACCATTTTAGCTTCATATACCTAAAGGTGTCTGAGATTTATTATATGTAGCAGTATTCTTGACCCAGCCAAAACCTGGGGTCCTGCTACACTGTCTTTCCAATATTCACAACAGCCTTTCTGACATCAGGTATCACAGAACTGACCCACAGGCATTATGAACAAGATTTCCATTCTGCTCACAAATAAAATGGAGCTCTCCTCAAAAGCCAGACAGATTGCAAGGAGTCAGAATCAGTGTGTTTACAAATCACCAATACTATATTGCTATTCATTAAAAAAATTGTCCTCTTGCATGGTTGGTTTTTTCTGTGTTACTGATACATCATACTGTAAACAGAATATTTTTTAAATCACAAATGGGAACCACCTTGAAATCATCCAAACAAGAACAACAGACAGTTAAAATATCCTAAAAGCCTGTATGTAGAACCAGTGTGTCTGTCTAAAGAGGGATCAATAAGCAACAAAGCAGAAACCTAAATCTTTGGTACTGCTGGCATTGTGCCATTTAAAGAATCACCAACAAAGGAAAATATTTTATGGGAACTTCCAATAGGAATTCCAAGGTGAATCTCATATTCACTGCATGGGGATCTCTTTTGTCTTTCTACAAGATCAAGCACTGAAGCAATCCTTGACTCAAAAAAGTGGGAAGGTTTGCACTTCAATGACAGTGGAATTAAGAATTATTTCTAGTCACATTTCCAGATGTGTCTTAGGTTACAATAGTGTGTATTCTATCACCATCCCCATGAGCTGTTAGGGGCCGGGTGGGGCAGTGTTCCTCAGCCATCCTTGATGGCCGCAGGGCGGGACTTCCAATGGGCCAGCTGGTGGAGCAGGGCCAGGTGAAGTGCCTGGAATCTTCCCTGTTGATGGGCCATTAGCAGGGAGGATTTCACGAAGTCCTCTCTGTTAATGGGCCATTAAGCTCCACAGATTACACCATTCCCATTGTGAGATGCCCCGCCCAGGGGGGGAACCAAGCATCCCCATTCTGAATATAATCTAAACCCTGAAACAGCACAGAGCAGCTTCTCCACCGGACCTTCAGAGAACTGCTTCAACAGAGCCACATCTATCCCTGGACTGCTACCAACACCCCGACCAACAGGGTGTCAGGTTGTATCCTGACTCTGTCAGCGCTTTTGTACCAATTGCATGTATTTTAATTTTCCTATTAAATTGTAGTTCTGACTTTGAGCGTCTCCCAAATTTGCTTTCAAACCACAACAAGATGTCATGTCCAGATGAGTGAAAAAAATACAGAATCGCTTGCAGTTTGTAGGCAAACTATGAACTGATAAAAAGGAAAAAAAATGGGGGGAAAGTGTATCTTTTGGGACCTATTAAATGAAACTGCTTAGGGTAGATAAGGGGAAGTTTCATTTTCACAAGCTCTGAAAAATGCAATATGCTCCAGGTAAAACTTACATCACCCTCTGTAGAGTGTGATTTCTTTTTTAAGAAGGCAAGTAAACACTTTCCTCCCCCAAAATGAACCTTAAATTAAAGCTTCTTCACAAAAGCTCAGATATGTCTTGGTTAAGCTTTAATCATATACAGTTATGTATTTTTTAGCCCTCAGGCTCTCACCAGCCTCTTCCAGTATTCCCCCAGCATCAGGATCTAGCAGGCATCAGCACATGACTCAGGGCAGGTCAGTAACACCTGCTTAGGAAGGTCAGGAATATTGTGGTATCCTGTTCCACTTCCAGGAAAACCCAAGCATGGGACTGAAGTGTTTTGCAGACCCTGAAACATTATTTTATGGGATTCTAAATATAAATGTTTATTATGATTTGTGGTTTCAAACAAGCAGCATTCTGCACTGGCATGTTATGGAGCCAAAGGAAGGCCTACTGACGATATGGCGTGGTATCTTTCCTCTATTTGAATGTTCAGAACTACCTTTGGACAATTAGACATAAGACTATATTTCCTAAATTTGCATAAAACGAGAATCACACAGATGGACAACACATGCTTCCCATAAGTCCAGTGTGAAAATTACTCTATCACTTGTCGTTGTACCCAATCTTTCCACATTTCTGGCAATTCACATCTTAAACAAACAAGAATTGTGACAAGCAAAACAGATGGTCTCTCCTCCTCCTTACTAAAAAGTTCCAAAGGCACATTTCCCAAAATTCTTGCTTTATAATGGTGCTGTTCTACTTGTCACAGCAGTTTTGAAAGAAGTTTCAGTAATACACAAATAGCAGGCCTAAGCTTCTTTTACACCAAGGTCCTGGAAAACTGGCCCGGGAGTGCAGAGATCCACACAGGCAATGAGCTAAAGCCCACAGATCTTCTAGGTGAATTTAAAGAGATGACAGTCAAGCTGTTTAAAACAGGCTTGCTATTCAAAGGCTAAAAGGCAGATTCTGTTTCCTTCTCAATTTATAAACTAGATTATTAATTGGTGCTTGGCCTTGGGTCATTATTCAGCATGTGGGAGCTTTATCAAACCTACATATTTGCCAAGATAAAAATGTCCTGTAACAAAGGGCACTCCTAATCAGTGGTACAGGACCCTCTTCATTGTGGACGTTCACAATGGATAGAGAGCCAAGAATGCCTGTGCCTCCCATTGTGGCCTCTCAGCATAGCACCCTTCTCATTTCCAGAAGTATAATTACTCCACAAAACTGAAAGGCTGCTATGCACAACCTTTGCCTTTCAACAAATGCTTCATAGTGGAAGACTGAAGGCAAAAAGAAAGGAGATTCCTGGGAACAGCAGAAATTTGCCAGGTTACCTTATGGTGACCAAAACTGCAGATGCAAGAGCATCCTCTCTAACTCCCAAAGCTCCACATCCTTTCTGATAAGTGTGCAGGAATCTTCTTGGCTTGAGGGACCCGAGGACATTGCACAGAGAAAGAACAGCATAGGCCAAGTTCTTTAAAACTAATCGCCGCAGTCTGGCAAATTTTTGGCATGCATCCACTCCCAGCAGCCATTCAAAAATGCCAGGTGGCTCCATCTTGCCAGCGAAATAATTTGGCAGAGATTTTGCAATGAAGCAATTCAAAGTGAAAATCATCTGCCCTTTCCAAACAGAACTGTCTCAAACACTTGATTAGATTTCAATCCAAAAGAGATAGCTTTCTGTTCAAATTAACTTACTGCAAGATAAGCCCTTTTTGTCCTGGTCTGTCAGGCTGATTGTGCCCCATAATAAACAGTGGTATTTCTGCATGTTACCTTTGCTCAGGAGTGGGTTCTATTATGGAAATTGGAAGGATGCATTTTGTGCTCTCACTATGTAGGAATTTAATATTAATAAAAACTCCTGTGAGCCACAATGCACATCCGCCTGCAGCTTCAGAGTATCTCACCTTCAACTGCAAGACTTACTAGGAGAAAGAAAATAATTCTGGTGCTAAGTGTGAGTAGAGGTAGTTGAGACGCTGTTAAGACAATTGGTTTTGTTTCTAAAATACTGAATAGTCGAAACTGGACCTGAGCTAATTTTATAAATTTTCTGATCTCAGAAAGGATTCCGATCTTGAAATGCTCTATGATCTTATTTATATGAGGTTTAAAATAAAATCATTTTATTCCCAAGTTAAAGAGAATTTCTTGAGCTTATTTACATCAAAAAAAATTTAAAAGTTTTTAAAAAACAATATTCAAGCACATTTTAATTGACCTGATGCTATTACTTTTCTTTTTCTGAATATATTTTGGCATTCCATAACACCTAAATATCAGATATTTACATGGGTTTTACCAAGCTACAAAGCAAAATGTATAACTGGCTCAACACCATTGCCATGGTTTTCACAATTACTGCTTTACTGAAAAAACATCTTCATAGGTACTTAAAGACCAGTAGGGAGCTCTCTAGGCTTGTCCTCTTGCAAAGCAGTTTGTAAAGTTTTTTCCTAGTGATTCATCCACCAAACTCATCCGTGCTTTAGATTAGCAATTTTCATCCATTTTGACTTGCGCTTTTCAAGGAGAAGTGTTAACTTCTGTCAAGCCTCCAGGCAATAAAGCTGCCTTTTTAAGCTCTCCTTTGAGATCTCTTCAAAACAGTCCACAGAGACCAACAGTGTCCTGTCTAAATTGATTGGAGTTTATTGTGTTCACTGCTTCAACTACTTGTCTTCCTGTCTTCCAAGAGCTACCTCTGCTTGCAGACCCAGACAAACCTGCAGAGAGCAGCAGAACTTCTAGCCAGATGTGATGTTTAAGGGATGGAGGAGCAGGGGAAGGAGATTCTCTCTACCATACGTTTAACTGTGTCACCCTCTCAACGATGGTCTGAATTGCCTTTTTCAGACCACCAAAATCTTGAGATAAATAAAGCTCAGTGGGATCCAGCAGGTTGTAGACTTGAACCAGAAGCTACCCGCATCTGTGTAATTCTGAGTCCTGCTTAGTACAACCAGGAGAAAAATGCAGCTTTCCTATTATTATCTCCATAGCCCATTCTGAAAACATCCTGTGAAATCAAGCTTTTCAATTCATTTTCAGATATTAAAAGTCTATGCAATCTGCTTCTGCCTTTGGAATACTTGTTTGTACCTGTTGCAACCACAGCTGTGAACTGCAGCACCACCCAGCTCAGAAGATGTGCTAGCAGGAAAGGCTTTCACCATTAAGACCCTGTTCCTGTCTAATTAAGTTTTCAGTTAATTATTTTGTCCATTGTAAGGTTTACGTTTTGCCTCAGCTCCCTTCTTTTTCTTGAAGAGAAAAAAATCTAGTGCTGTGTGAAAGAGGGTCAGTCTCCTTGGGGGTTCTGCACAGGGTATTTTGAACTCTACCTTGCACTGTTGCAGGAATCTTTGACAAAGATTTTACCAAAACAAAATGTAAACTGTCTCATAGAGCAGACAGTCACAAAATCATCTGAATGAAGCAAGCACATTCAGCCTCCAAGTGGGCAGCAGACAATATGGAAAACTCTTCTCAACAGAGAGACAAACCTGCAGTCCAGCATTTCTCTCTGTACTCTCCTACTACCTTGAAGCCTTAAACTCAATAGATTGATTTTAACTATTTACTACAGTGCTCCCAGGTCAGGTCAGACTTTTCCTTTTTGAGTGAAAACTCTTGGTTTTGTTATTAGATCCTCTTATTCATACTTCTTGGAAACAATGTTCCTCCTTGGGCAATTTTATAAATGATCCAATTACAAAGGATTGAATTGTGATCAAAGTTCTGCATAAACCAGGTTAAAATTGAAAGCTGCATTTCTAATAACAACATATCTAGTTGTTATTAGATAGATGAAAAAGAAAAAAGAAGAGAGATCACTTCTGACTAAAGCATTGTCAAAAACATTTGTTCCCAGTGGATAGTGAATTGACTAACACCCTGTTCTTAGGAAAGCAGGAGCTGCTTTTTCACAGTTGGGCTATGAGATTAAAAATCATGTCAAAAGAAAAATAAGTTAGAAAACAAGAGAAAAAAAAGCTGTCCGCTCAAATTCCATCCAACCCTTTTGTCTATAAGCACTGTGAGGAGAAATGTTCTATTGTATGACAGAGTACACAATGTGATATGGCCATCGAATCATATCCCAGGCTCATCTGATGTGCAAAATAGTTGATGAGCAAACTTTTATTCAACATTTGTATGTATCTCCTTTCAAAGGATGGCTCAGACTTTATTTGTAGTACCACAGATCAATATTATATCAAGTATGAAATTATTTATTACCTCCTAGAATTTTCTGTGATGATGTCATTTCACAGCGACTGGTCCACAGTCATTGTGAATTTTATCTCTCTAGTATGCCTGAGAGATGAGAGGAAGGACACTTTGCTGAAGGGAAGGAAGCTGAGGCACCGAGACATTTTGGTCCGGTTTAGTTGGTTGCCTTTCAAGTGGTTTTCCAAAGTGTTTAACACTTTACAGCATCATGTAGCAGAGAAAACTAGAAAAAAATCATATGCATAACTCTGGCAGCATAGCATCTTAGCTCTGTAGCAAAAATAGACTCCACCTAACTCTCGAAATTCCTGAGGTGGTCTTACAAACAAACCATTAAGTGGCCACTACCAAGACTTCTAAACATCCATTAGTGACTAACATAAGGTTGCAAAGGCAACGCTGATTTAGGTATTTAGCTATAGTAAGCTTCATTGCGAAGAGCTGTGTTTTTTTCCTCTGCATGAGTTGAAACAAAGTCAAGGATTTTACATCCACTGTAGACACACCTAACAATCATGTTGCCTATCCCTGCACCCCCCATTTCTGCCCTGTGTCACCTGAGATTCTTGCTTTGCTCCCAGCCACAGTCATTGGTGTCTCTTTGTTGCAGGTTAGCTCAGATTCTAAGTCTTTATCAAATCTTCCATGTTTTTTCCACTTTTCTGTTTCTTCGACAATCCAGTGTGAGAGACCCCTCTTTTTATCATGCAGACACATTAAGGAAAGGCACCAAGAAAGCAAGACAGGTGTGTAAGTTCAGCAGATATGATCAGCTGAAAGCCAGAGACTTATCATGAAAAGCATCAGAGAAGCTGAAGTGGATAGCTACTTCAGTAGCAGCTCTGGCTGCAGTGGTGGCTGTCTCAGTTGTGTCCTTTCATTGTAACACAACAATGACTATTATCTCACTGATACCAAGCTCTTGCCTCAGTTATGTCTCTGGCAATGGATTCCCCAAGGTAGCAACAATTCCACCATAAGGTCAGGCCTGTGTGTCAATGTTTCATCTGTATATTTGCAATACGTTAAAGTTCAGAGGAAAAGGAAGCTGCATGTGCTAACAAAGAAGTTGCTGCTTGTTTAAATTGTGTCAACACCAAGAAAGTCCTCAAATACCTCACCAAGGCTGTCTAGCACAGATATACACATCTTTAGCACATAGTGGAAACAGACATGGGGGTATCCTCATCTCACAGTCCCAGATAATAAATCCCAGAATAATCCTGACAAGTAGTTTAGGGTGATGTCTATCCTCTGTTTTTGAGGAAGAACAAACAGTATCAGCAGCATTGTGAGCAGGAGTTTAGCTGCCCACACAAATTCCTACCAGTAAAATACAACTTTCTGCAATGCTGTGCCACCAGTAACACACATAGCAAGGCACTTGTTGTAGACAGTGCTGTAGTTTTCTTTTTAGCAAGCCCAAATGTGTTCTGTTTCTGTCTGAGAGATGGAATTTAATCTACCAAACAACTGGGATATTTTTTTCTGGTTAAAGCAGAGCTAGGAAGATCTGCCGCAACTTTTTCTTTTTAACACTGTGCTGCAGAGAGAAAAGGGTGAAACAGGTAAAAAAATGTCAAAAGATTATTCAGTGTCTGGCACTCAGTGGTCAAAATCTAGTACTGCAGCTACAGAAATCAGAAGTGCATCAAAAGTGACCTAGCTCAAAAGTGACCCCATTCAAAGCATCAATAGAAATATTAAAGGACACATAATCTCCCATTTTTATATTTTACTAGCATGTGCTTTTAAGCTATGGGATCAGCACAGTGCAAATTAAAAACAGGGTTTAATTACAGATAACTGAACCTGAATAGAGGGCACAAAATCCAAAGACTCTAATTTAGTTACTTCAGAATCAATGAGATTATTTCTATTTGATCATTAACTACTGAGGTCATAGATTTTGCTTTCTGCATTTCTGTGTCTTTAAAAATACCAGTCACAGTACTGGCATATTTTAATGAAACTTAATGGCA
The DNA here is from genome assembly GCA_013400955.1 of Drymodes brunneopygia. NCBI lineage: Eukaryota > Metazoa > Chordata > Aves > Passeriformes > Petroicidae > Drymodes > Drymodes brunneopygia. The sequence continues at coordinate 1,461,156 of VZTZ01012523.1, forward strand.
GTTCAAGCCTATCACTTTGGAAAATTTTAGAAAAAAAAAATGAAAATGCAAATTTAATCCCCTGAAAAAATTATTCACATGCAATTGCTGAATTAATCTTATTTCAAAGTAAACCATTAAATCAAAGTAAATAGAAACAGCTAAGAATTACTAATAAAATTCACAAAGATATTTAACTTGCTGCAAGAGAAATCATAAGACCACATTATATTGCTGTAAGGTAGGCAGTGAAATTACTTATAACAGAATGAAAAGAATAATTCTAAAATGGAAAAAAAATATTTAAAAGAGTTTGTAACTGAATGAAAGAGATTTGGGTAAATTCTTATAAAATCCTTTTGCATAGCAAAGGACAAGGTTTACCCAGAGGTGTATGATGCTGTCCAGGAGAGACATTCCAATAATGACATAAGAGATGTCAAATGGGAACTCAAAATCAGAGATAAGTTTTGTCCTTCACTCCTTGAGTTTATGGACTAGAATACTCTAGATTATCTCCAGAACACTGATGGCTTGGTTATGAAAGCCAGCCATGTATACTTAGAAATATTTCTGTGTATCTTTTCAAAAGTTGTATTTCTTTGCACAACAAGAACTTTGTTATCCCAGATACAAAGCTGGACGTTTATGGTATTTTTGGCAAAAATAAATATACTATCTTGAATCCAGAATATTTTGCAGACATGTCTTGACCTAAAAAAGAGAGACTGTGCAACATCGCTGTTAGCATAGGATGGTCATTCCTTCAAAGAAGAATCTTCACAATCACAGGCCCTGGCCTTCCTGGTTATCCCGTTTTCTGTTGAAAGACCAACACAGCAGTGCACAAGCAGTCCAGGAGGTTTCTGGAAGGTATTGATAATAACTTCCTAAAACAGGTGATCACAGAGCCAGCAAGAGGACGTGCTCCGCTGCACCTCGTACTTACAAACAAGAGAGTGCTTGTTTGGGATGTGAAGGTTGGGAGCAGCTCTGGCTGCAGTGATCACAGGATGCTGGAGTTCAGGATCCTGAGGGGAGGAAGCAACACAAATAGAAGAATTCCCAGCCCTGGACCTCTGGAGAGCAGTCTTGGACCTCTTCAGGAAACTGCTTGGAAGAATCCCATGGGATTCTCTTAGAGAGAAGACAGGTTGCAGGGGTACTTGTTGATTTTGGGGGACCACCACCTACAAGTTTGGAAATCATCCCAATTATTATTCCCATGTTTGGGAGGTCAAACAGAGGTGGTGAAAGACCTGCATGGTTGAGCAAGGAGTTCCTGATTAAACTCAGGCTCAAAAAGGGAACATATAAGGTTGAAGTAGGGTCAAGTCATGCAGAAGTACAGGGACACTGCCAGAGCATGTGATTGGGTTTGGAAAGCCAAAAACCAATTGGAGTTAAGTCTGCTGAGGGATGTGAATGGCAATAGGAGATGTTTCTACGAGTTCAGAAACAGCAAAACAAAAACTGGGGAAAATGTGGGCTTGCTTGAATGGGGCAGGGGACCTGATGACAAAGGACAGGGAAAACGCCAGGGTACTGAATGCCTCTTTGTCTCACCCTTTTACCAGTAAGATCAGCCTTCAGGAACCCCAGACTCCTGAGTGAGTCGGCAGCAAGGCAGATTTACTCTTGGTAGAGAAGGGTCAGGTTAGGGAATATTTAAACAAATTGGAATTTACACGGTATCTGGCAGGATGGACCCACAAGTTCTGAGGGAGCTGGATGATGTCATTGCAAGGCCATTCCCAATTGTCTTTGAAAGGTCAAGGTGTCAAGGGAGATTCCTCAGGACTGGAAGTTGCTCCTATCTTCTAGAAGGGCAAGAAGGAGGATCAGGGGAACTACAAGCCAGACAGCCCCATTTTTGTTGTACAATGTGCTGTGTGTAAGAAACAGATGTAGCAAAAGCATTTACAGGGAAAACTTTGTAAAAATTTCCAAATGTCTTCTGAGGACTATTTGTATTTTTTTTTATTTTTTGTAAGTGAGGTTATGTTCTTACCATTAGAAATATAACCGAGTAATAACATCATTTTAAAAATGGCTTAAAATCTCTTCCTTAAAAACAGCAGTAAGAACAAGTGATGTAAAAACATCATTTAAAATGTCATTAGGTAGGATTGGTTAATTTTTTTCTCTTTGTAAATCTTTTCATAAATCAGAGATGTTTGTAAAAACTCAGAAATCAATGTCTAGGTATTTTTGAAAAGCAAAAATGAATTAAACTTATATGCAAACAAACAAATAACAATTTTTCAGCCAAGGCAGGACCTAGGGACTAACACAGTTGCTTAACTCTGAGGGTCAGGGAGTATAATTCTGGAGAGAAAATCTACTGTTTTGAGGGAAGAATTAAAATCTGTACCTGTTTAAATAGGTGTCTTTCTCTGTTCTTACCAAGCACTTGGATTATTGGCTAGGTAAAAGTGAGATGATGAAAGAGAATGCTGCTTTACAGTATGTCCCGTTCCCACATGCATAATTGTTAAAATCAGACTTACATGCATGCCTGAACACGTACATGTATATGTATTACATTCCATATATCCAACAGCACAAAAACAACCTTCCTCCACATTAGGAGTGAAAATGCACTCTACAAATCAGGCTACAGCCTTTTCATCTGTTTGAAAATATTGTAACTGAAGTTACATCTAGGCCGCTGGTTACCAGCTTCTGTGTCAAGAAAATCAAGGCTGCTAAAGTCTATCATGGTATCATGGGAATATGTTTGGAGAACGCTGTTTCACCAGTGGCTTTTCATCTTGAACTGACATTTCTCACTATTCATATCCATCAACGTCAAAAACTATATCAGGTTTTACAGCAAACTTTCTCCATTTGCCTTACAGGGTGTCAGTCAGTCTTTTCTGGGCTCGGTGGGCAGCAGGACTCCCAGCTGTGCTGAAATGCAGCCTGCACCAACACTCATGTGAGACAGGGAGCTGTCCTGACAGCAGCGATGCTCAGAGGAGGAAGTGCTGCTCCCCACACAGCTGAGGCTTCCCCTCCCCGAAACTGCAAGAGCTTTCCACTGGATGTAGGAGTTAGTGTTACTATGGTAGAGTGGTTTTGCTTGTGTTTGTTGAAAGGTGTTTAATAGTAAGTGCAGGGTTGAGTGGATGTGTCATCTGCCAGGCTCTCTATTTGTGGAATAGAAGAGAAGGAATCTGAGTATTCAAAGTGTGTCCCCTGTTAATTACCTCGGGGGAGGGATGGGCAACTGGCGGCAGCACCTCATCATCTCATCTCATCTCACCTCATCTCAACACCTTGTTTTGAATTTGGGCCTTTGGAAGACAGATTCTGAAGACAGGAGATAAGTTAAAATTAAGGTCTCAAACATTTTGCAGATCAGGTCCTACAAATAGAAGAGTATTTCCCTCTAGAAAGGATACTCATTTAAAACAGCTCATGCCAGAAAGGACTGCAGGATATTGCAGGATTGTGGTTTAATGTTTTTGTAAGTATCCAGCCATATCATCTCTATTCGGACAGATTCTTCATATTTTCATTAGTCTCTTTTCTAAATATTTCATTGGACAACACAATCTGACAATGAAAACATTCTATAGGTCCCAAAAGGGCAAGATGTTCTGAGCTTGCACATTTAAGTGGGAATAACTAGGATGATGATCATTCCAAGATTTCTAAGAGAAACTTTAGTACTAATGGCAGTAAACCTCAAAACCCTGAAAAACTACATAAAAGGTTCAAGTTGATTTCCAGTTATGAAAAGCAAGAACTAACTGTAACTCAAGTCCTTTACAACATGACCCAGTTCCATCCCTTATAAGACTCATGTTTGACTATTTGTGTATCTGAGGATGTTTGATGAGATCTCAAACCAGAGGTGTTCTTCTAATATTGCTCCAGACAGTAGCTTAGCTTTCATCTCCATGAATGGAATTTCCAGTGAATTGAGTCCTGCAGCTTTTCACTTGCCATGAACACCCAAGGCAGTAAGATAACCATCAGACTTCTTCCTGATACAGAGAATACAGTGTGCAAGGCCTCTACTATGGCTAATCAGAGGAAAAGAAATAAACAGCCTTCAGCCTATAATTAGAAGTAGACTAACTATTAATGAGAGAGAGAAATTAATGCAATGAATAAGCAATATTAGTCTGCTTAGAAGGTATGTAACAGGAAATAAATTTTCTACATTTTTCATGGCAAAGAATTATCTGAGGGAAATAAATAGGAAATAAAAAGATTCTACTATCAGTTTGGAAAACTTGGGGGCATAGCTGCCTTTTTTTTGCTCCTTCAACTCCTTTGGGAATAAAAAGAAGAGGAATGCACTCAAGATGAAGAAAAATGTCCAGCTATAATCCATGTGAAGGTGTTGAGAAGATCTACTGTAATTGCAACTGAACCACAAATTTCTACACAGCTTCTTCCACAAGTCACATACAAATTTCAGGGTGTTCACAGTATATATTACAGCAATTTAAAATCACATTCTACAAGAAATAGTTTCTTAGGCAAGTCGCCAGTTTCTCTGCTGTTTGCACTGGTGGTGTTTGACTCCACCATTCAAAGAACCAAGAGCAGCTACAGAGTGCAAAAGCCTGAGAGCTTCGGAGGATATCCTGCATGCATAATAAGAAAGTGTACATAGTATGGCTGGGAAAGGAAATTTAGTAGTTTTTTCTTCCGTCTTATTTTTGTGCTTCTATCACGAAGGGAGACAGATTTTCGTAAAGGAAGAATTAGGGGGTTAAAGTGATCTCTTCCATATTTATTTGTACTATTTGTAGCATACTTATCTCTTTCCACTCCTTTCTAATGCTACAGATTTACAGTGCCAACAAAAGTAATGAATGACCTGAATTCACCTTTAAATCCCAGGAAACCTGAACAGCCTGTATCCACTGAAATAACACTGTTATCATAACAGCTTTGGATAATAAACTCCTAACTGGACTGACAGAAGTCTAGTCTTTGTTGAAGTCCTCCTCTAATCATCTCAATACAGAACAAGCTGTTTACTTTAATGTTTATTTTCTTGTAACACAACAAGACTTCATTGTTGGAATTACTGCATAAATATGGAGCTGAGAAATAGTCACTGGTGAACATTATTCATGGATGTAGAAGTCTTAAGTGATTCAGACTCTGATTCACTCACATCCTCAATAATTATTGCCGCAAAAGTCAACACATTTTAAAGAACAGGATGTGAAATTAATGTTCTGAAGAATTTGTAAAACAAAATCTCTACAGATTTTTTTCAAGTTCACTATGAATTATTACTGACTTCTAATAGCTCAATCAGGAGTCTTCCTTTTCCAAGCAATCACAGTACATTGGATTTTTTTCATGATTAAAACAAAAGAGAATTATTAGGTAACTGGAAACTTTTAGAATTGCTTCAGGTCAATTTAAGCCCATTACTGAGGTTTTTTGTGCTTTCATTGAGCATATGTGAGGTTTAAGTCACTGGATTATTTTGCAGAAAGCTGAGCAACTCTGTCAACATCCATAAGAGTCTTCACTCTTTGATACTGAGCCAAAGACTTTGGGAGATTGACTGTAAAATTATTTGGGACATCTATCTAAAAAATAGCAGTAGGTTTTTTCTATCTGTTTTCAATTTAAATTAGCCCTGTAAGAGGATTTTAAGATATCTTCAAAAGATCCATCATGTGCAACCTAGGGAGCAGAAAACCTGAGATCTGGGTTAGGTAACTGACAAACATTTCTATCTTCAGACATGGTAAAGATATTCAAAGGGCTCAAGAGGTCCTTGAAAGTCATAGGTAGTTGACCAAATATTGCATGTTTCAGTCCTGTCTCAGAATCCCTAATTTCATTAATTGACTGCACCATGTGGCATTATGTTTTTTTTGCATTGTTGTGCTTTCCTAGGTTTGATTTTCAGTCATGCAAAAAAGTGTTTGCAACACCAGGTGATGCAAGTCAACCACAGAGCAAAAGGTAATAGAAGAAAAATTCTATGAATATTCCTGAATATAAAATATTGTTGTGCAGGTGAAAATCAGATCACAATCCTATCATGAGTGAAGAAAGGGGCATAATATTTTGCAAATGCTCTAAGGCAATATTTAGCCACTTTTAACTTTAGTATTCATTCGAACCCTTGAATGCCTCCAAAATCTGAAGAAATTCTCTTAATCTGCCTGATGTCTGCCCAGGTGTAATGGAATGAGGCTATAATTAGGGTTTGCCTCATGACTAGAAAAGATTGGTCTAAATAATGAAGTAACTATCTATTTTTTTTTTCATATTTAACTGGGTCACCAGGGAAACAGTTTTGTTTACTTCTTGAAAAATGTCTTGAAGAGCAGGTTGGACTAGATGACCTTCAGGTGTTCTTTCCTACCTTCTTGATACTTTGACTTTATTTTCAGAGATATTTTGCACCTAGATCAACAACTAACATTGAACATAGAAACCTTATGTTTTCTTCTCTGTACTTAATAATATTCTACCTGATTTGCCCAGGTTGCATAATCATAGAAAATAGGGCTACAAGAAGAGGGTGCATGTAGTTGTCTCCCTTCATCTAGTCCATGATTATCATTTAATCATGAGTCTGGCGTCTACAATAATTTAATAATTCAAGTTCTGTTAGTGCCATAGGACTCCAAATGGGCAATTAAAGAGACAGTTTATTCCATGTAGAAAATACATGCTTGGATTACATCACTTGGATGAGAAGATCTCCAGAGGTGCCTTCCAACCCTAACAATTCTGTGATTCTGTGAAAAGGTGTTGGATTTGAGTACTTTTGGTTGGTTGGGGTATTTTTTTGCTTTGAAAACATAGCCAAAGCAGAGGACAGAAAGTAAATGTCATGGAAAATAATGAAGCAAGAGAGAAAGAACATGTGAGGCTGGAGTGCAAGAGATAAAGAAGAAAACAGTTGCCATTTTTCAGGGGAGAAAAGTGGTAAGGGAAATCAAGCAATGATAATGAGCCTTAGATAAAATGTGGTGTGAAACACTTAAAACAATTGATGTAAAAAAGACTATGCTAAATCTTTGGCAATGCATCCAGTCATTCCAGAATGTCTAATCATCAGGCAAAACATTTCATAATTGTTTTATACAGATACATGATTTCTATAATTTAAGCTATTTAGATATTTCTGTAAAAAAACCCATGAAAACAAAAACAAAACAAGCACGCACACACCAAAAAAAAGACAGAAAAAACTCTTAAAACACAAGCTTTGGTTTAGCCTCGGGGTTTGTGTTGGTTTGGTTTGTCTTTTTTATTTTTTTAGGTTTTCTAGAGCTGGCACCTCACTGGGACAATGGCTCCTTCCTGAGTGCCTCTCTGTGTTTTAACATTGTGTTCAGATGCAGGCAGATGTCATCTGTCATTCATCTATCTATCAAGGCAGACAACACACAGGAAAATGTGATAAGCTCAAAAATTGCAGAATGAACAGCATAATTCAGCTTTAGTTCTTCACCAAAAGCATAAGCCATCCCTTTCTCCCATTTTATTTCCCTCTTATTGATCTGAGGACTCTGTTTTGTATGAAGCATACAAATGTGCTGAATTTGAAAGCCATTTTAAATAGCTATTCTGCTTCTAAACTTCTTAGGCTCATCACATTATGAAAATAAAATAAATACAGTCTGCAGCCACTCTTCCAATGATTAGAGAAAGGATAAACATTCAGAAAACTTGGGAGACTTCTATGGAAATTATGTCATTTTGTTCATGGATATTTATAAATTCAATTCAGATTCATTGCTTTGAAAAACCCTAAATTTTTTTGTTTGCACATAACTGTTGCCTTTATGTATGCTTCTATTTTAAACAAAACTGCAATGGATCAATAGCCATAAGGTTTAACAGATTCCTAACAAGAAGTTACATGTTCTGTGTTTTTTTCCTAAATTCCCAATTTGGGTATATCCAGAAAAGATACACATCAGACAAGTTTCCTGGACCAGAATTGCAGACCTGAATATTATCTAAAGTTAGATCATCACACTACACTACACAGATTTTGTCATCTTCTCACTCCTCCTGTTCTGAGGTAGTCAAACAGTTATTCCAAATCTAAACTGTTAGTAAGCAAACCATGGAATTTATATCCATTATCATAAATCAGTTCTTCTTAGTGTAACATCAGAATTTTGCCTGTAGAAAATGTGGACAAAGAAAAATGTGATGATATTGACTCTGTGAGATCTTCAGCCTAAAATGTTGATCCTTAAGTGGGTTAGTTACCCATTCCTTTAGAGGTCATGGAAGTGTCCTGGACTTGTATTATTTGCTCAGCTAATGTAAATTGAAATACTTTATTCAATATGTTTGAAAACATCTGACTAAGGTGAAATGTGTCACAAAGTAATACAAAAGGATGTCAGTGGATAAGAAGAAAGAGAAATTGAGCTGAACATACGAATTCAAGTCTTTCAATGAAAAGTATATTTAAACTGCACTTGTCTGTAATGATATTATGGTTGTTACTTAACATTCACACATCCCATTTTGTCAGTAAAATAGCAGCAGGTAGAAGCTTCCCCTGGTTTTCACATTTCTCCCATACCTCTCAAGACTGAGGGTTGCTTTTCCCTTCCGACTACTGTCCAGAGCCACCCTCTGCACAAACAGGTTGTTCTGTCTCTCTAAGCAGGTACAAAATTTGGGCTGTCAAGTCTTCCACCTGCTTCTTCAGCTGATAGTCTTTCAGCTACAATTCAACCTCCAGCAGACGAACTCAGGTTTGTCTGGAACTTACCTCCCAATTTATACTATCTGTTGTGGGTTCAAAAAAAATACAGAATCTGAGGTAAAGTTTTCAGAAGGGATCTGTACAGCAGGACGGCTGATGCTTCCGTCGTTAGTCCTCATGTGACAGTTTGTGCCTCACTCAGCCTTAGATCATTTTCTTCCACAAAGCTGCACCTAACAATTACTTTTGGTGTCTGTTGCAAAGCTGTCAGCTCCGCATCAGCTGTCAGGAGGCTGAAATTCACTCCGTCTGTGTCTCATCCCCATGGCCCTGACTGACAGGCGTCCTGCAGTGTGTGCATCTGACTGCCCCAGTGTGCTGCCAACCTGCTTCTACCCCAGATCAAGCTCACACCCTCAGGGCTTTAAGCTGCCTGGTGATGGAAAAATGCAGGTTGCAGTGAGGGCCAGCAGTGCAGGGAGGGATGGAACAGCACAAGCTGCTGACAGAGGATCTTATTCCACTCCTAGAGCCCAGAGTACCAGCTTCACTTTCCTCCCCATGGGACTCCTCGTTACCTCAGCTCTGTGAATCAGCTGCACAGATCTCGTCTTTGTCCCTCCAAATACTGCCAGGGCTAAGCACCCAGCCATGCCACCCTCTCTGCATTATCTTGGACCTGTATGTCACAGTGACACAACATAACATATTTTGTAGAAACCAAGACAGCTTTTAAAAAGATACAGTATTAAATGTGTGATGATACCACAATGAAGAGAATACTCCAAGTAACTATTTGAAATATAGTCCAATTCTTTGAAAAACACTACTTTTGCCTTTGAGATGAAACAATCTTCTTTTGCAACTTGCAGAAAAAATGTGTGGGTTCTAAGCACTTGTTTGCACTAAAAATCTTCAGTATCAAGTCTAGCTACATGCATAAAAACCCCCACAAATTATTGGCTTCTTGTGCCAATGACAGTCTAAAATGACCCTGCTGAGCCATACTACCTGTGTGACTGAAGTGACTCCTGACTGACTCAAAAAATGTGTGTTGCTCTCTATTTTTAACAAGCAGGTTTCATTTGGCTGCTAACCAGCCACAAAGTGAGATATTAACAGGAAGAACAAAAAAAAAAGCCACACAAAAGAACACAACAATGCTACAAGCTTGTCCTCCTTTGTTTATATCTACTACAATCTAAAGTCAAGATGCAAAAAGGCTGTTTTTAATTTTCTTTTTATATATCAGTCTATGTATGCATCCATGCACACATATACACATTCCGGTTGTATTTAAGACTGTAAAATATCAGGTTATTTCTGCAAATTGGTCATTAAGTACTTTAAAAAAAAATAGTAAGACAAATTTGTCTTCCACAGCACAGGAAGACACAGGAAGATCCTTCTCTAACCCCAGAAATCTCTTTGCTTTATTCTACACTAACACTGGAATGATTGTTTCCCAAAAGCAGCTCAGCTGTTATGAGAAAAATAATAATTCTGTATCTCCAGATATCATTTGGATGTAATTATATCAGAAGTTGTTTGAAATAACAGGAGAGGGCCCATTTTCAGCATTTAGTTACATTTGCTGAAGATTTTTCTAACAAAAGAATGACAGCTGCAATAAAAATCATACTGGTGCCAAATGCTTTCATTGTTTGATTTTTTTAAATGTCTTTCAACTGAGAAAAGTAAGGCTAAAGTTGGGGGAAACATTTTTTCTGGTGTGTATGAGTGGGCGTGCAAATTACTTCTCACTCTTCTTTAAATCACATTTTCCACTCTCTTTTAAATGTGATGGGAAAAACCTTAAAATAATTGGTGGACAGGGAGATATCAACTTACTTGTTTTTCCACAGTGCATTGTTTTTGCATGGCCTGGTTTTTGGTAGCAGGGGAGCCACAGAGGTGGCTCCTGTGAGAAGCTGCTGGAAGTTTCTACCATGTCCAGCAGGGGCAATCCCTGATGGCTCTGAAGATGGACATGCTGCTGGCCAAGGCTGGGCCAATGAGAGAGGTTGGTAACACCTCTGTGATGACCTATTTAAGAAGAAAATCAAAACAAAGTCACACAGTTCTGCTTCTAGTGAGAGAGGAGGACATGAGAACATGTGAGGGAAAACAATGTGGAGATACCAAGGTCAGTGCAGAAGGAGGGGCAGGAGGTGCTCCAGGCACTGGAGCCGAGATTCCTCTGAAGGCCATGGTGAAGCAGCTGTGCCCCTGCAGCCCATGGGGATCCACGGGGGATGCAGAGATCCACCCGCAGCCCATGGGGAAAGTGCCCATGCCAGAGTGGGTGGAGGTCCAGTGGGAGACACAGTGGAGAGAGGGGGCCCTGCCTCCGGGTTGGAGCAGCCTGTCCATGGAGGACTGTGGAAAGAGAGACACACGTCGCAGGAGTTTTGGGAGGACTGTGGGCCCGTGGGAGGGACTCATGTTGCAGCAGTTTTGGCAGAGCTTCTGCTCATGAGAGTGGACCCACACCGGAGAAGTTCCCAGACAATTGTCTCCCGTGGGAGGGACCCCACAGTCTCACAGGGGGAAGGACTACTTTCCTGTTAGGTGATGAATTGACCAAAACCTCCATGCCCAGTCTCCCTGCGCTGTCAGTGGGAAGGATGGAGAGGCTGGGGGGAAAAAAGGTGTTTTAAGGGCTTATTTTACTTCTCGTTATCCTCCTCTTATTCTGTTAGTAATAAATTCACTTTGCAACTTAAGTTGAGCCTGTTTTGCCATTGAAGTGTTTTCTCCCAGTCCTTATCTCACCCATGAACCCTCCATTAATTTTTTTTCTCTCCTCTGCTCAGCTGTGGTAGGGGAGGGTGAGCGAGCGACTCTCAGGGGTGCCTGGCATTGGGCCAGTGTCAAATCACGACACACAATTAAACAAGAGTCATATTTGACTTCATCTCACAAAGCCTATAAGGCAGCAGGGGTGGAGACAGTTCACATGGGACAAGAATGGGACAAGTCAGGGCTGGGCAAGCGTGATCCAGTCATGTAAAACAATGACTTGGCCACCCTAGGGACAGGACGGCCATGCAGGATCAGTGTTAGAAAAAAGGCTCAGACTTGTCAGCTGCAGTACTCTGGTACAAGAGAGTGAAAAATAGAAAACTCTCAGGAATTCCCTGGATGGAAGCAGGGAAGAACCCTGCTCTTCAGCAGAAGAACCTGGAGCTGCTGAGCAATCCATACTTGATCTAGACTGAACTCATACTTATCTATAACAGAAGGGCTGTTTAATTATTTTCACCTTAAAGAAAATGGATGCAATGGAAAATGCTCAGAGCCGTCAAGGAATGCCTCTGGAGTTCTGGAATAAAAACCCAAACCATGTAACCTGTTTGCATACAACCTGTTTGCAGCAGAGCTTTGGTGAATAGAACACTCTTGCTGTGAACTGGTCAACTGAGCTACTGCTGACAGGGAGATGAAAGTGATTCTCAGTTCATGCCCCTGTCCTAGCTCTTTCTCATCCCAATACCTGGTTTTTACAGTGCTCTGCACAGGTGTTATTATCTCATGTTTGGAGATGGGGAAAGCAAGGCGTGGGTCAGCAGGAGCACAGGTCAGCAATGGGCCTTCCCCATGCTCACTGTGCAACTGTGAGACTGGTTTGCTCAAGTGCAGACAGGCTTGTGAGACCAAAAAACTTGTCTATTTTTTCTAGCTCTGCTAATATGGGCCCTTACAGCTCACTTACCACTCTTACTAGATTTAAATAATAAAAGAAACCCTGAAGCTCTGAGGCAGTGGTGCCCAGGGCTGTTGTGTCAGATGGATCTGGAACAGCACCAGAGAGAAGAGAAAAACAGGACAGAACAAAGTGAATAGATCTATTTTTTCTGGAAAAAAAACCCCTTACACCAGCTTGCATGACTCTACTTTTAAGCTGCTCAATTAAAATAAACAAACAAAAACCTTACAGTTTATTGAATAGCTCTAGGCACCAAGAGTCGCAGTCCTCAGTTTTGACAAGTTAGGAAGAGAAACACTGCTTCCAGATCTTTTCAGTATCTCCGCTCTTGACATGTGGGACACTTTGTGCAAAATGGAGGTGAAGCAAGAAGTTGTGGCTGAAAGATGTAACTTTCAGTGAAGGTCTTCTGAGGGCAAACCTGCAACAGCAGCACTTCCCTGGGGCTCTGCAATTGCCATCTCATACAGTGACCCTGAACACCAAGCCCTGTGGGGCCACTAACTCACCAGTCCCAGGGCAGCAGGCACCCCATGCCACAACGAGAACAGGGCCACCAGGCACTGTCATGAACCATCAAGGAGTAGGGCAAGACTGAAGAAAATAAAACAATAGCTAGGAGCACATGTGTCAATAACAATTTGGAAGATCTGACAGGCCTGTAAATTAATCAGCATCTCACCATCTGGGTGGGGTCTTCACTTTGCAAGGTACCACATTGCTTATTAGAGGGGATAAGAAAAGGAGGAAAGCATTGCAGCTGGAGTTGCAGCTTATTCGAACTTCAGGAATTACTTGCATTTGGGAACTACCATTAAATTTTTTGCCCCAAATAAGAGCCACTCAAATCCCTAAGTGATGTGGTTGCTCTGAAACACTAAATCAAGGGTAGGTGGTGGGTTTATTTAAAGAAAGTCCAACCATTGATCAGGAAAGAAACTACTAGGTGAAATTCTGGGCTGGCCAGAAAAACTGATTCTGAAAATTCTCTAGTGCCACTACTCCTTTCCTTCCTGACCTTGGCTTCTGGACTTATGCTTTAGTTCTCTCTCAGTACAGAAAGAAAAGAACTTCTGTCCAGCAGCTTCCAGAGAGGAGGACCTGACCTTTGCTCCAACTGTAAAGATGGGTCGTAGTGCTAATCAGTGAAAGGCCTTTGTATTTGGAATGAAGACAACCCTGAAATAAAAAGGGGTTGGGAAAACTGAGGTTCTATAGCCTCTCAGTCTTCTCGCAACTGAAGCCACAGAAGAGGACAGTGCCCTTCTCTTTGCTCCCAGAGGAAAAAGTCCCTAAGAAACTCTGATCTGTGCTTCAGAGGTGGCTTTGTTCATGATGAGTGGCTTAAATTCTTTGCTACAAATAGCAGAGAAAAAGGATTTCAAACAGCAACTCAGGTATCCAGCTTATACTACCTCTGCCATCAACCCGCCACGGACCCTTCTTAATTATAATTTTGTCTGGAGTTTCAAGTAAGACTGAGACTACAGTGAACTATTTTCCAGGGTCCATTCCCTCCCCAACTTCTCACCAATCTGTGGCCTTTAGGGAATAGGCTTTAGAGAATGTGGCCTTTTAGAACAGACTGCCCAGGAAAGTGGTAGAATCACTACCTCTGGAACTGTTCAAAAAACATGTAGATGTGGTGCTTAGGGACATGGATTACTGGTGGGCCTGGCAGTGTTGGGTTAATGGTTGAATTCAATGATCTTGTTGAGGTCTTGTTGAATTTTAATGATTCTCTGAATAAATGCAGCAGTTTTCCATAGAGAATGGAAAGAATGAGGCTGCAACTTATGAAAGCATCAGGAAACCTTTGTAATGCCTGTGCAGCTTTAAAATGACAAGGAAAGGAGAATGCAGGAATATAACATACAAAATAAGCTAGCTACCCCGCAAATATCTCATAAGGCTGCCTAGCTAACATGCACTGGAAGAGGCAATCTACAGCATATGCCAGAATTTCCTAATCTTGGTCTGGCTCCACAATAGTAGTCCTATTTATAGATTGCAAAATTAGAATAGACCAGAATGATTTTTTAGTCTGATACTCTGTTTAAGAGAGACTTGAACATTCCCCTACATTAATTCTTGATACAAATCCAAGAGTCAATTTAGCTAGTCCATTAGTTTTCAACCTCTTACAATTTGCATACCTTTAAACTTTCCAATAGATTTGAAGATGCTGTATGCAGTCTGACAATCAACATTCACTTCTGAGTTACATCTCTAAGATCCCTTCACAGTCATCCCTGGACCACCACGTGTTTATGAACATATTAAAAAAAAAAAAACAAGCACACATATATACCCTTTCAAAAAGCATCAAATCTTAATTTAAAATAAATTAAATGAAAATTTTAAATTGAGGAAGAAGGAGTCCCTCACAATGTTGTTTAAGAAATTACCCTCATGGTTAAAAGCTCTCCTTTTCTCACATGAATTTCTCTGGTTTCATCTTCTGGACAGTATATGCTGTGTCTATTTGCCAGCTATGCTGAAAAGCCTTCCATTACCGTGCTTCTCTCCTGATGTGGACTCTCAGAGTGATTGCATTGCCCTTTTGCCTTCCCTTTGATAAGTTAAATGGATTAAGCTTCCCCCAGCCACACTACAGGGCACATTTCCCCGCCCATTAATCATTCCCCATTATAATATATAAACAAAACCAAAATGTATTCAATACATTCTTCGTATTTCTCTGTTCATACTTATGTTACTGTCTGGTTTAAAAGACAATTTTATCTGACTAAATTATAGATCATTAAGCTGAAAAAAAGTTTGCCCGTTACTGCTGTTTTACCATCTTGCCCCATCTTGTCTCATTAGCAGGAACTGATTGAGCATGAAGGTGTTCTCTGGCTGTCAGTAGATAAAGTAGGTGCTCTTGGCTTTCATCTGTTCTGAATTCTCCTTGTCTCATTATCTTCACAAGGTCAGATTCTTTGACACCAGGACTGCTTGCTTAGCACTCCATTCTGGTAATTACTTGCCTGGCAACCTTAACCATAAGTAGATGCTGCTTCTATATGGCAGCAATGAAAGTATCAGCATACAGGCCAACAGCCATATATCCATATAACACAAATACCATTAGAAATGTGTTCATTCTACTGATGTAATTGCTCTGCTTCTGTATTATTGTACTGCTGCAAGCACGATGTACACATTAAAATGCATGGTTTATATTACAGCACTGAAACTGAAGTTGCAATTCAGTGAAATTTAGGACTAATCTCATAGCTTTTTTCCACAAAACTCACAAATGGCTTATATAGAAAAGGTTAGGATGCATTTCTTCTCTGAATCTTCTTTTACCTTCTTTTAGAAAGTCATACTCTACTCCTGAAATTATGAAGTTGATAGACTTTGGGAAAGTCTGGATGGTGACAGCCATTACTGGTGCAAAGACTATCCTCAAATCAGTGCACAGTCTTCCAAAATAAATGCATCTCCTTTGATCTGTTTATTGTGAGAAAGCAAAAAATGCATCCTGTGATGGATGTCTCATACATCTCTCCTTTTTATTCCATTTTATGTTTGCAAAATTACTTCCTCTACAACGAATCTTATTTACACAGTTCATCAATAATAGTCAAATTGTATTTGAGTCACTTATTTCTACAAAGTTGTAACAATAATATATATGTTGTTTATGTTCCAAGAAAATCCATGAAGAGTATAAAAATGCGAATGCTCATATTTTGGCAGAAAGCTGAAATAAAAATCCCTTCATACCACTGCAGTTCAAACTCATTTATACCAGATTTAAACATGCTTCTTTTGTTAATGCAGTTCATCATCTGATCACCTCATTCTTCTTAATGTGCCAGCGATATTTAGATTTATGACAAAGCTTTCAAATCATCTATTCAATGTAATTTCAAAGGTGGTGAAGTATCTAAATAAAAATCTGTCCATAAGGCACTGGGGGTAGGTATCACGTTGTACTTGCATTGTGCAATTTATTGATGATGGTCACATCATCCACATTTCACAGATGGAAAAACTGATGCCCTGAGAAATTAGATGAGTTGACACTAATCGTACAGCAAGTTAGAAATAAAAATTGGATCTGCTGCCTCCTAGTTTCATAATCTAATCAGTCTAGATTGTTTTACTTTGACCCCTCTAACAGCCACAGACTCACACTCAAGTGCAAACCCACAGACCCATTTTTTCTATCAGGAAGCCCTTGGTTTCCTTCCAAATGTCTCCACAGGTCACAGCCCTGCTTCCAGGTTCAGAGCATTTCCTACCTCCCTCTTCCCTGCTTACCACCTGCCATCACAGAAAATCCATCCTCACCTTGTACCTGTCTTCAGTAATGAGGATCTCTCCCCAAACAGAAGTCATCACTTCTTCCACTCAATTCAAAAGCCCATTTAAAGGTAGCTGAGAACACCCTCCCAAAATAACCCACAGAAACCCAGCTTTCATCCCTTGTGGCCTTTAGATGCACCAAAGCTCTCTGAATGAGGCTCTGCTTTTTTTACCAATATGGAGGTACCAGTAGGAGCTGAGTCTCTCAGTTCTCAATATATAGACTTTAGTTTTTGTCATATCTCTCTATCCTTTCTTTGGAAATCTCTGCCAATTGTCTTTAGCACAATGAGAGTCAGAATCAGCCTTAGCATCTGATGCCCCAGCTGCATTTTTGAGAACAACTCTTTTAGCAGATGTAAGGAGGTGTTCACTGGAATATGGTCTGTCTGTGGGCAGTATGTGTTCTGACATCCCCAGAATGAGGCCTAGCCATTAATGCCTATTACTTGATGCACTGGTGCCACAAAGCACAGGATGCATATGACAGAGAACACTGTCTCTTGTCTTGCACTGAAAATATGGAAGTGCCCATTACATATTCACAGAGATACTAACATATTTGAGGGATTTTTTTTGCCTTGTACCTCTTCATGCTGCTTTTAATATCAAATAGGGAGGTTTGAATTTAATCTGATAGAGGAGGATATACTATTTAAATCAATACTTAATACTAAAAAGATGAAAATTCTTATACAGGAATGTTTGGTGAACAAATGAATTGTGAGGGGGGAAAACTGTCTTTTATTTCACCAGGACTGGATTATATTCAATGCAATTGAATATTCATTGACTGAGTGCAGAAGCCTCAATCCACTGGCTGGTTAAAACTGGCCAAAAAGCCAGAGTATTATCACAGAGTCCCAGACATTTGCTCAGCTTCTCACACTATGCAGTTCACAGAAGCTGATAAACAAGCAATGAAACAAAAGCCATTTATCATCTTAGCTCCAAAAGTGACCTCCGTGGTACAGACAACATGGTGTAACACAAGGTGTAACATGTTCACAATCTGCAGATGATCCACTTTCCACTCTGCTCTTTCCTGTGGATCCTGATGACCTCACTTTCTTCTGTGCTCTACCTCCACTGGAGACTAGCTAGTTTCTATCCTTCCTCTTCCCCACATCATTCAACTCAGAAGGACTTCTGAATCCTTAATTCAGTCAGGAAGAAGTTTCAGTCTTGTTCACAATAGGTCATCACCTATCCTCTTCTGCCTTGGAAAACTGGTGCCCTGGGCACAAGTTTTTTGGGTTGGTTTTGGTTTTTTTTGCCACTGGGTAAACAAGGTCAGCCAGTTACTGCTTGGCAATGCCTTAGGTGGTCCATTATCACATATTTACCATCAGACTAGGAGGCAGCCAAGTCTCAGCATTAAGGCTTTTTTCTTCTTCTAAACTTTATAAATATATATACCTTTCTGACATATGGCAGCCACAAGAGGGACAAATATATCTAGTGTTTTCCTGAGAGTTTGTGAGACTGTGACCCTCGGGGAAACCCAAAGGCTGAGAGAAGGAACTAGGATTTAAGCAGAATGTATTAAAAGGGCAAAGACTGACTTATATGAGGAAGATAAATTTGTCAGGAACTAAAAGAGAAAAACTTAGGATGACAACCAAAGATGAGCACTTTAATATCTGCAGTTTGGCTGAAGAGAAGTCATGGGGGAAAAAAGCAAGGGAATTTAATGATAAATATGTTGTATGGGACTGTGTCAAAGGCCTAAGAGAAGTCAATTCATATTTAATTTAGAGCTGTGTAAGATTCTCTGCTAATAGTTAACAAGATAGTAAAATCTACTTCCTGCCTCTCAGTTCTTTTAGTCCAGGCCCTGTTTCAGTGCTTTTTCTGAATTACAATCTCTGCAGCAGTACTGCTCTTCACTTGCTTTGGGAAGTTCATAGTGTCTCTCCAAACACATCTAAATTAACAATTATAAACAAATCCAAAGAAAAAGCACAGTTTGACAACAACAGCAACACAGCTTTTGCCTCATGTCTTCACCCATTTTTAGGAAATACAACAGGCAAGCCCATGCTCTAATTCAGTTCTTATTTCCTGGGCAGGTCAAAAAGACAAGAAGGTAGCTATGATGGCAGATATTCATTCATCAGTAAGTAATGGAATATCAGCAACTAAGGTCTTTGTTCCTAAAAAAATATACATTTTTCACCTTTATGGGTTTTATATTAGTTCTTAATAAAATTTTTGTCATAAAGGAGTCACAGTTTACAGAGGAGGAAAGATGTGATTAGGCCTCATGGTGGGGATTTGACACTTCCTGAGCTCCCTGATGAGCCCTTGTCTTCCATTCCCCTTTGGGAAGTTGGAATCATTCATAGTTGCAGTACAGTGCTGAGTTTTAATGGCACATTGGCCATTCAAGGAGAGAGAGACAAGTGCTGATGAACCTCAGAGCTGAAGTCCTAAATACCATCACAGTGTTTTCTATGAGAAAAGTCTCTATGTTCGAATTGAGGGTTTTTTTCCTAATCTGAAAACTGTAAATGTTGATACTATGAGGGAAAACTATAAAAATAATTAATATCAGAAAAAAAGCATATTTCAATAAGGTGTTTTTCTTTGAGATAAAGGCACTCTTTCGTCAGCCAAATTTTGGCTGTTACTAGGAAAGCGTAAGATTCCAATGAGTTCTTCAGTAACCAAGTCAAACTCAACCCCAAACCACAGAATATTAAGAACTGACATACTTGCAGGTCTTCTTCACCATTGCATCATAGGAAGGCTGGAGCTGTCATGACTGTGATTTGTCCTCAGTCCAGTGAGAGAAACACCAGAATCTCTCTCTTACATGAAAATTGTGTCCCAGAATCCTGCTGCAGAGACAAGATATGGATCCTGTCTAAACATACTTATCTCAGGACCTTTAAGTGCTATCCTTGCCTCCTCACCAGCTGTAGAAAGGTGGGCTGATTGGGCTGCACTAATATTGCAAAACCTGAAAGCCCTGGACTTGTCCATTCCATGGTGATGTGACCTGTTAGGCTGCTACAGATATTCCATTCCTGGGAAGTCCAAACTTCCACACAGTCTGTGCAAAAACCATTGACATCACTGAAAGCAAATTGTTTCCAATAAATCCTTCATGGAGGTGAGATCTTAAAGCAAAAGCTGTTTTAACCAGGAATCTGCAGCCAGATATGCTCTCGAGCTGCTGAAGTCAGTGGGATTTGTGCAACACACTCAGTATCATGTTGATTTCAGTGTAAGTTTCTCCTTATCTACACTTCATTTTTATTGAGAAAAAGATTGTATAAACCTTACCCATAGTGGTTAAAACCTAGCTCCTGTGAAGAATACCCATATTACCCTCACAAAACACCAAAGTTCCACTTAGGACACTTTGTCAGACATAAGTGATGCATGAGTCCTCTGGTGGCACTCTGCACAAGGGTCAGCTCATCCCACATAGCATTGATGAAGTGTGGTCCTATAGCCCTAAGTTTAACCGAGAACTGCAGATACAGCTATCTCAGCAGATTCCTTAGATTCTGCCTCTGCAGCATGCTAAGAGTTTCCCACCAGTATTAAAACCATTGACCCAGCCTAGGTTGTTTTATTTCCTCATTTACCCAGGGAGAAAGGCTCTGATATTTTTTTATTTTTTGTGAAGGACGATGTATGACAGGTCTTACTGGGTCTTCTTCAATGTAAACAGGCAATAACTCTTAAGGTCAAACAAGTACAGATTCTTAGGAATGAATAATTAATTCATTCCTACATATAGGATATACAAAATGTCAGAGCTCAAGTTTCTCGGATTTGCTAAAACACAGACAAATTGAAATCTGACAAAAACAAATTGTGTTTAATAACCCTTAAAGACGTGATTCCTGAAGCATCCTGCAGTACTCAAGTTTCCCCCTGTCCAACTTCTTTCATCTTCATTTACAGTCGACAACGGCTAGTGAAAATAATGTTTGAACTTTAAGTAACAAAATCAGTTATAAAATCATTTACTTTATCACACGTTAAGTGCTTTTGCCCACTCTTCCTTCTTTTTAACCTTCCTGACTATTTTTAGTGACTGCACAGAACCACTCCCTGCCAAAGTAGCCCAATGCCACAGGGATGGTGCCATGCAGGCACAAAAAAGAAGGACATTTTTTGCCCTCTGCTCTCCAAGGTGATGACAAACCTTGTGACTATTGATGACACAACACTAAGCCCCAGCTACCAATCCAGAGACCTGAGATAATATATAGTCTCTGGCTAATTCAGTTAGGTGGATTATAGTTGACTCAGAACGGCAGAGTGGGATCACATTATGGGGAAATCAAAAACTAGTATATAACTCTTGGCTTATGCCTCTTATGTCCATCTTTAAACCTGTTATGCCAGCCTGACATTGGTATCAGTCCAACTTTATCATCAGTCCATAAAAACTGAACTGCTCCTGAATTATGTCAGTGCCAAATTTGTCTCACTGAAAGTGCAGAATCAGGCCATCTACTAATAATGAAACAAAGAGAGAACATTTCACTGTTGCTGTTTATTCCACACTGACCTTCTGGAGATTTCTTGACCAGATTTATAGATCAACCCTCCTACTCAGAGCTCTAAAACCAGAATATCCTATGGAATTATGCAGTTGCAGTCAGTGGGCGGTGAAACTGGATATGTCCAAAGTAAAACTGAGATATAATGAGGAGCGATTGTTCAGAAGGGAGATCACATATGTGAAGTCCTCTGCTTTTAGAAGAAGAAAAAAAAAAAAACCCACACCACAAGGATGTCAAATGCTGTAAAAACTTTACTCCTCAATGTGTGCAATTTACCCTGAAGTGCACTTAGGCACCTTTTGTACACACTGCATTCAAGGAAAAGACCCTTTGTCATGAACATCACTTAGCATATGCATGGGAAATACTTGCAGTACTCATTAGTATTAACAAAAGAATGAATAATTACCCCAATACAGATCATTCAGAATATAGAAATATGCAGAACATTCAGAGTATCTAAGATGTTTCTCAGCACGTGACATTGTTAGTTGATCAGCTGGGCAAATTCCACAGCATTTATTCCATATCTTCAGCGAAGTGGCGTAAGTGACAGACAGGATCAAGCAGCACCCTGGATACCAAAATCTCCTCTTTCTGTGAACAGACACAGTTGGTCAGTCAAACAGTCAGCCTGTCAATCGATCACATATACAACCTATTTATATATATAGACAGAAACAGCCTTAGAGCTTGGACTGCAAAATTGGAGGCTCCGAGGCAGAAAGCTCAATGAATCCTTGGAGACTGAGCAATGCATGGAGCAGTAGCTGTGGTATTCATTGTCCAATGCCCCACTTCCACACTGTGGTTTACAATTGTCCCTCAAAATGTCCCCAGGAGAATCTAGTTTGGTTCAAAGACTAACCAAAAGTTGAGGAGATGCATAAAGGAGACATAAAGGGTGAGGTCGGTGGGCAGAATATTAACACTTGAGGAGAACCTGCTTAAGACACAGAGCTTAAGAGCTCCATCATGCTCTCTCAGGCAGACTCTGTATTAATAAATAAAGCAAAGGCTCAAGCCCATGATCACTCACTGTGTCAGCATGTTCCTTGGTGCAGTTTTGGTCTGTGCCCAGCAGCAGCAGCCTGCACTGCCTCGGTATGGCTCAGAGCACAGCTCTTGCCAGGATGCATGTCCAGGTGGAGGATTGGATATAGCCACCTCCTGTTTCAAGGGGGACAAAAATTTAGGCATGTGGAAGTGAATGTATCATGTTGTGTGGCCTCACTGCCAGAAGCCTGTCCTGGACTATTTTTCAGCAGTAGCAAAGGCATGGCTTAGTCAAGCTTTTGCCAAAATATGTAGGTTTTTTCCACATCCTTCTGTTTGCCTTTGCATATCAAATTGGCATGATCTCCCACACTCTGCATCAGCTTTATGTGCAGTGGCAAGTCATCTCTACCCCTCAGAGACTTCTCTATACCTAATCTGGAGCCCTTGCAGAATCCTTACCCTCAGTTTGCTACAGATAGTTCCAGCAGTTTCTCGTTAGCTCCTCTCAGATAGGTAACACTTTAGACCAGTATTTCATGTTTAGCAGTTATACATTTTTGAAGAAAACAGGTATTTCTCCTCTTTTTTCTTGTTTAATTTCTAGTTTCATACCTTCTACACTTCTGATAGAAAACAAGGAATACAGTATTTCCTCTTTTTCTGGTAATTCAAAACTATATAGAAACTTGTGCTCCAAACTGAAAAATATTCATACTTGAGATAAGTAACTAAGGTTTTTACTTTGCATCATAGATCACAAGATTTTGTTCTGCCTAGCTTAGGTAACCCTTTTTCATGTTGTGTCTTGATTCATTAGACTGACGTCCAGATAAAGAAAATGAACATATTGGAATAACACAACAGTAAACTTTTTCCATGCTGATTCCAGTCAATATGCTTTCACACAGTTACATTGGTCAGAGGTCTTGAAGGCTGCTAAATTTCAGATATGGACAAAACTTTGTTTCCAGATGCTAGAGCAATATAAAGAGACAAAGTTTAACTTCACAAAGTGACAAAAAGTCTCCAAGAAAAAAAATTAACTTCACAACAAATTCTGGGGAGTTTATTATTTATAAATCTGGATATTATTACTTCTATAAATATCCTGTCCTAGCTAAGTTCCTAGTCTCAGCAACATCCTATTACAAGGAGTTCCCAAATCTGTTACCTATTATTACTATTGAACATTTCACCTTGCAGATTCACAGAATAAACTCTGATTTCTAAATACATGTTTACCTTTCTAAAATGATTGTCACCACATTTATCATGACAACTGTCAGGATCAAGGTTAGGAGTGGCCACTTTTTCACCCCAAAGGCAATCAGGTTTTATATGCATCTCTCCCAAACTATGAGGGCTTAAAGAATGCTTAGAGATGCAGAATATGGGATGAGTCTGAGATTTTGAACCTTACTCAGCCTGAGCCATGGGCTAATAACCTGTTTGGGGATTAGCCAATTTCCAGTTCAGCTCTGGGAGGGTCCTAATGACCACCAGCTATGCCCAGGGGACATTAGCGTTTCCAAGGCAGAGGCAGCCCTGGGCTGCTGAGAGGAAGCTCCTCCCTCGTAGAGCTAAGGATTAGGAAGCCCTGGGGGTAAAGAGAGAGACAGAAGATTTGAATCTGAATGGAACTCATGGAAACACCATAGAAGGAGCAGCATCTGAAACTAAGCTTACTTTCCGAAGTCAGGGCTCTTCTTTCTGCTACCCGGAGGCATAGGTGTGCAGAGAACTACATGGTTTTAGGAAAGCATTCACAGCTTTATTGCTAAATAAAGAGATGCAGAAAGATCGTTTGCATTTGACCCTGCAGACTAAAGATGACTTGTTTTGCTTCTTCTTGCCTGTGACTTATAGTGGTGTGTTACATAGTTTCATTTCAGTTTTTGCGAGGTTTTTAACCACACTTGATTTTCAGCATAGCAAGTGAAGCACTAAGGCTTAAGTGGTTCTACAGAAGCAGCGAACTTTAAAATCAAATTAAAATCCTCTCTAAGTACAGTTTATTCACTTTAAATAGTTATTATAACAGAAGACATCTCTGCTTAGTTGTTTAAAGCACTCCAAGAGCTGGAAATGCCTGCTTCTTTATGAAAGAATTGTCTTCTGTTCACTAGCAGCAGTCTGGAAAGCTTCCAGACAGTAGCAAGAATTAGTGAGGAGGAAACATGTTATAAGAATGGGCCACAGATGTGAACGCTCACTTCCCCACTTTGGTGAGCTGATCAATTAAAGGTAGTTAGCAGTTTCCTGACTGGTATTGTCTTGAGCATCTGCAGACCACAAATGCAGCTGCTTCCTATCTTCTCCATCCCATGGAACAACCGAGCTGCTGCTGCTGCTGTCTCCTACATAAATCAGTCATCAAAATGGGTGTAGTATCAACCACCTAAGTCTGAACAGAGTATTTAAGAACCAGTAACTGAAGTGTTGAAAAGATATTTGCCTAAAGCAGCTTTAATTGAATGTTTTGACAGTTATATTTTATATTGAAGTCACTCATTCACCGTTGATATACTAAACCAGAAGGAACATCATCACCTGTAAGGGTGCAAGTAGACAGATGACCCAAGAGTGTTTGTTTTGAGGAGGTTGACGAACCACTTTTTAAGGTACTATTAGAACTAAATTATCAGTAAGCAGAAAAGCATCTGAATCATACCGACAGTTTTCACAGTTGCTGGAAGGCATTATACTACTGCTGCCTGTCTTCATAGTAATGTCAGCCCTGTGCATAAAGGGGGTAGTGAGAGATCTGTTTCCTGGCTCAAAGCACATACAGTACAATACCATATGCTCCCATCAGAAGGAACCGTCGGTGCTCACAACTAATCAAGATCAATCTCTCAATTAGGCAGATCATAGGGTTCAAACACAAAGGAGAAGTGGTAACTCCCAGCGATGCACTTACTCTCTTAGCCATGTTGTTTCTGTGTTGGATTGCTGCTGAAAGGCTTAGGTGGAGGAAAAATGTGTTTCGAGGAGGAGGTGTCACAATATGTCATTTATAAACAGCGAGTTATATTGCATGGTATACAGTTTATAATGCATCCACGTGGACAGGTGCAGATACTCGCAGGCGGCTTGGTCGGTGCTCTCGAAAGGCTGGATCCAAGCCAGCTCTAGTCTCGAAGCTGTTTAGACACAAACCGGTAATATACACAGCCTGTCACCAGGCCTTACTGACTTGAGCACAGAGCAATGCTAACACAGTTATATAGACCAGAAATGGCTCATGTCTGGCCAGATCAGAAGATGAGGAGGCTAATCTTATATCTACATCCACTCTCAGGAGGGAGCACCCATAGATTCCCCTGAACCCCCTCAACTTGTTAAGGAAGGTGCCAACATCTGAGACACAGCCAGTGAAAGAGGGTGTTTTCAAACTCAGACAGGATTTAAAATAAAATCTTTGCTGGGGGAATAAATATCTATATAAGTCTTATCTCCCTCTGAGGCATGTGGACATAAATATCTATATACGTCTTAGCTCCCTTTGAGGTTTGTCTTGAATTTTTACAATGTTCATAGACATGCTGATAGAAAAAAAATATCAGTGTTGCATGTCTTTCAAGCATATGGCACTCCTTAGAGCCAACAAGGCTTTTGTATGAAAGATGAATATGAAATCAGGGCAAGATTTTAGTATACCGAAGGAAATTTCCCCCAACACCGTGTACAACAAATAAAAAGAGAAAAGAAAAGGTGAAAAATCTGTAAGGTGATCAAGCTACCAGTGAGTTTAACTCAGGTCCACAGGCTACCTGAAAGAAAAGATACAAAACAAATGAACAAACAAACAAAAATCCTCCTTAGAGATTGTGCCAGTCAGCTGGCCAGAAAAAAATGCCAAAGCAACAGTGTACTGGTGCCATCTGGCTACTTCTCCTCCCTCTGATGGCTCCCTGCCATATTCCTGACCAGGATATTGGAAGAACCAGACATAGGGCACATCCAAAAAAATCCTCACAGGTTTTATACCGGGCCCAGTGGATGCTGGAACAGGTTTCTGGGAGTTATATAAATGTCAAGCAGTGTGAACATCCCTGAAAGAGCTAATAGCTGAATACCAAACCTTACTACATTAAAGGCACACTGGGACTTGAGAGCAGTAAAATCAGTCCCTTCTTCAAGAGGCTTCAGGTTAACAGGGTGCAGCATGTAGGAACATGCTATGTTTTCTCCTCTGTGGGTTCTTTTCATTTCAAACTTCACTCCAGATCCGAAATGCGACTTTTACCTTGAAGAAGGCAAGACTTGGGGTCACTTTCCCAGCAACTAATCTTTACCTTAGTTGAAGAAAACCAGGTTGTGATTATCAGACAGTTGTATTTATTTTGCTTGATATAAATGTAATCTAGGGTTTGAAAGCAAAACACTACATATTCAGAAGATAATTCACAGTTTTAGATATCAACTGAAAATCAAAATATGCACCATTTGCAGTCAGCAACATTCACGAACCACATGTATGGGATATGTACAGCTGGTGTAGAATTTAATTTGAATGCTATTTATGTGCTATGCATGCTGCATACAAAGCAGACTGTCAACTCGTTTCTTTCCAAAAAAGGAAATAAAAGATACAAAAATTAAACCTGCAAATTCCAGGAACCTTGAGTTTCCAAAACAATAAGGTCAGAATAAGGTTTAATTTTTTCATTTCACAGAGTTTTGCCAGTTTAATAGAACCTTTTACTCTTTTGGTGTATTTCTCTAAATCATAATGCACTTTATAATTGTTTTTGTGTGGTTATAAAATTCATAGCTCTCTGAGGCACAGGAGTGGCCCCTATTTAGTCAATATATATTTCTTGGAGTTTTTCAGCTTCTAATATTTTAATACAAATAATTTATACCTTAAATAGTTTTAGTGCTTTTAAAAAGAGTGAGATTGCTAGATTTTTAAGAGAGAAATGTTTTTTATTCATACCACATATGTAGCACAGGTCTTTGCAGTGCAAGTGTCCTGGCACTGCTCTAATAAATAAGCAAAACACAGTACCTCCAGTTACTGCAATTTTTACTTCATGTTCATTTGATCCGAATCAACGCTACAGAAAACTGCACCCCACTATTTTACAAGCTGGCTTAGAATGAGCTAAGAAGAGCTTTTGCAATTCACTTTTCTCTACAATTATGAATGGAATTTAGCCCCATGAGGAGTCCATACCATGATCACCACTGCAGAACGCAAGAAAATATGTAGGAAGGCCTCTATTTAATCTAAAAGACATTGGAAAACCTCATTAAAATACTTCATTTAAAGACTTCTACTACTACTATTACTACTAATAATAATAACAACACAGACCTTCGCAAAAGAAATTTTACTAGAATCAGATTTGTGGTATCTGTGATGGTAAATAAAATAAATCGCAGCCATTTGATGACCCTGAAAGCAAATGGAATAATATAGTTTGTATCTATATGCCCAAACTCTTCTCTACACAAAATGAGGTGGTCCTTCCACACTCTATTGAGAGTCATTGCCACCTGCCAAGAGATGCTAGACATTCGCTACAAGAAACCACATGTTTCACGCAGTCACCTCAGTCAGAAAGATGAAGGATCCCATTTTGTCTAAAACATTATCGTTTTTGTCCATCCTTTGCAGAAAGCATTTTATTTTCTGTCTTAAGTTAATTTTAAATTTCTACTTTGGCATAAACACAAAATACGTGCTTGTAACCCAAAACCCGAAAGTACTTCCTTAAGCAACTACTGAATCTTGGCCTTTCATTCCCCTAAACTATTCTAAGTGAATATAAATTTGGTAAATTTCCATAGGAATTCACACTCATTGGGGAAGATGAGCAGCAGAGTAAAGACTGCTCTTCAAAAGAGCAGACTTCAATTTACTCAGGCATCTTACAGGTTGGATCCCGTGGGAGGCAGCTCTGAAGGCTAAAGTAGCTCAGAAAGGTAGCATGTCTTTAAGGACAGCATCCTCTGAAAACAATGCTTCACACCAATACTCAGGGGGGAAAAACAAGGTAGATGTATTACGATACAGGCTTGGCTAAAGAGGGAATGTATGGCAGAGCTCCAAAGCATAAAGGCATTATATGAGAGGTGGAATCTAGGACAGACTACAAAGGAGAAATGTATAAATGTTGCCTGGACACATAGGGATGATGTTAGGAAAGCCAAAGCTCCCCTAAAGTTGACCTTCCTGAGGGATGTCAAGGCAACCAGAAGGTGCCCTGCCATTGTGTTATAACAATAAAAGGCTGAACAAGAAAAATGTGAGTCTATTTCTGAATGAAGCAGGTGATCTCATGTCAGTGGACACACAGAGCATGTTTCAGCCTCCACCAAGGAACAAAGTCTTCAGGAACCCCGGGCCAACAAGACAGAAAAACCAGAATAAAGAAGACTCACTCATGGTGGAGGAGGCACAGGTTAGGGAACGCTAAAATTAAACATACACAATGAGTCCTTCAAGAACTGGCTAATTTCATCACAAGGTCACTCTTGATTCTCTTTGCAAGGTCTTGTCATGTAGGTGAAGTTCCTGAAGAATGGAAGAAGGCTAGTGTCACTCATCTTCAAGGAGGACAAGAACAAAGAGCTGGTCAACCTCACCTCAGTCACTAAGATGATGAAAATCTGCCTGGAAATCTTTCTCAAAGTAGAAAGTATTTGGAAGTAATAAATACAGATTTATGAAGGGGAAATCATGTTTAACCACTGTGATGGCCTTCTATAATGAGACAGCTGGTTGGTGGATGAGGGAAGAGAAGCTGCTGTTGTCTACCTTGATTTTAGTAAGGCTTTTGACACTGTCTCATTCTCATCATCACAGACAGGCTGATAAAGTAAAAGGTAAGTGGAAAGTGAGCTGGATTGGAAATTGAGTAAATAACTGGGGCCAAAGAGTTATGATCAGCAGTATAAATTTCATTTGTGGTGAAATTAGTAGTGGTGTACCACAGGGTACGCCACACTGGTGCCAATACTGTTTAGCCTCACTACTGACCTGGATACTGGAAGAGAGGGCACTCATCAGGTTCACAGACGACAAAAAACTGTGAGGAGAGTTTCATACACCAGAGTGTTACCATTCAGAGGGACCTGGACAGGCCAGAAAGTTGGGCAGAGAGGAAATTATTGAAGTTCAGTAAGGAGAAACACAAGGTCTTGTACCTAGGAAGGAATAACTCCAGGGACCAGCACATGCTGGGGACAATCAGGAAAGCAACTCTAACGAAGGATCTTGGGGTCCTTGGACAGCAAACTGAGTATGAGTCACCAGTGAAGCAAAAAGTCAACACTATCCTGGACTGCATTAGGAAAAATGTTGGCAGTAGGTTGAGGGAGTTGATCTTTTTGCTCCACTGAACACTGGTGAGACACGTGTAGCAGCCTGTCCAGATCTGGACTCCCCAGTATAAGAGAGAGATGAACTTACTGGAGTGAATCCACTACAGGGTCAACAAAGACGATCAAGGGTCTAGACCATCTCTTGTGTGAGGAGAGGCTGAAAGAGGTAGGACTGTCAGTCTGGAGAAGAGAAGGCTCGGGCGGATCAACATTTATACATACCTGATGGAAAGAAAAACAAAGAAGAGGGAGCCAGACTCATCTCAGCAATAGCCGCAGACGGGGCAAGAGGCAATGGTTACTTGAAATTCCATCAAAACACAAAGAAATCTCACACATTTTTTAATATGAGGCTGGTCAAACATTAAAATAGCTTACCCAGAGAGGCTGTAGGATCTCCATCCATGAGGTTTCTCAGAAGGCAAGTGGAAATGGTCCTAAGCAACCTCCTATAAGAGACCCTGCTTGAGCAGGGGGTTTGGACCAGCCGACCTCCAGAAGTCGCTTCCAACCTCAACCATTGTCTGATTTGCAAGTTTCAATAGCTAGCAACAGACACTGAATACAGTGCATTTAGAATTTGTGCAAAATGTTGATTGTGAAGATAATTAGACCTTGTTGAATTTTTTCAGTTACCCTGATACCTTCTCAGCAGATGAAACCTCTGAAATAAATGAAAATGTGAACTTGAAAAAGCTGCTTCAGATCACACAGGAATTATATGCTATTTCTAACAAGTACAGAAAAGGAAACCTGCAGTCTAAGTCATGCAAAAGTTAGATCAAAGTGTACAGCTTCAGAAATAAATGTCAGGCTGCTTCTCTTTCCTTCTTGAACTAAACCTATTCTAGAATCCTCATAGACCAGCACAGATTAAATTATGATAATAGTGTTTTCTGCTTTTAAAATCTGTGAGTAGTTGAACACCAATCCTCTGGTCTATGCATACTTAAATATAACTTGTAGCATATTTGAAGTGCACATGCAAATCCTTGTATATATAGTAGGTGCATTTAAATGAATATGAATTCCCTGACACAATGTAGATGAGGGCTACGTTGCAAGATGTTTTGTGTACAAGAACTTCAAAAGAGTTGACAAAGAACCTTACTCTATTCTATAGTCTGTAAAATACTGGAAAAGTTCAAGATTACTAAAACCATGGTAATAACCTGCCCACATCATCTTAAACAAAACTATTGAGGTGATTGTAACTCGGTCAGCTTGACAGAGAAAGAGCAATGGTTGTATCATGGGAAAAAATGGCCAGAGAGCTGAACATGGCTCCAAGTGCAATTTGGGGTCTGCTGAAATCTTTGGATACATAAACAAGGAATATCAAGCAGGGGAGAAGATCCTGGTATTCAGGCTCAGCATTCAAACAGCCAGTCAACTACTGATGCCCTGAAGGAGTGCAGTTGGAGCATAGTGTCGAGTTCTGCTGCTCTGCCTCAAGAAGGCAGCTAACAGTACGGAAAGGGTTCAGCAGCTAACCAGGAGAGTCCCTGAGCTGTGTTTTATTATGATAAACTGAATGGTTTGACTTTAACAAGTGGGAAGCTGACAACTCAGTTACATTAGTAAGAATGATACTCAGTCTGGCCAAGGGAGGTGCAATAGTGCAATGCTAAGGAGTTGAAACTAACCAGGTTCAAACCCGGAGAAAGTGACGTGTTTTAAAAAGTGAGAATAGGTATCATTGGAGCAATTTCTCTAAGATTATGCTGCTATGCTGCATTAACAGAGAAATTGAAACTTTAGAATTTTCTTTTCCACAGACATGATCTTGTTTAAACAAATTAATTCACTGCAGTCTTATGCATTGCACAGGAGGTCCACTTCAATGCTTGCAGTGGTTCCTTTGGGCTTTTTAACTGTAATCTGTAGTTTGTGACTCTCCTGCCCTCCCCAAGACTGTTGTATGCATGTAAATGCTGCTCACACAAGGGAACATGCCTGCCACAGCTACAGGAGGATGAATTGCACGCTCCCTCCATGGCACTGTAACCCACATGTTTTATGCTTCAGCATTTGACTTTGGCCCAAAGAAAGAGAGAACAGCTGTTGTTTAGACTCATTAAGAGCCAAGGAGCCCAACAGAGGTCTGTTGCACGCATTGCCTGTGCGTGAGTGGATCGGTACGGCACTACAGGAGCACAACCCAGCAGTTGTTTCCAAAAGGCATGTGCCAGCACCATCTACAACAAGCTTCCCCACACCTTCCTGTAGACAGCACACACCATCACCATCTTCATTTTCCTATGCTTAACACAGCAAAGACCTTCAAATACTTGCAAATGAACTATTAACTTAATTAACAGAATCAGTGCTGAATTAGAGTTGCATATTTGTCATTTCAAACTCTGGGTCTACCCTGACACAGCCTTTTCCTGACAGTGCTGTATTTTGGGACTCGGTCAACTCTACCTGCTGGTTGTTGCCTGAAAATGTCTTGTGCAAAACAATTGACTTAATGCCTCTTGTCTGCTCTCCTCTTGGCAGAGCATGTGTCCATCTGGATTTACAACCTCCTATGACCACCAGGCTACCTCTCATGACACAACCAATATCCCTACATATACACAAACTGTTTTTATCAGGTGGTGGCAGCTCCTAGGGCATTCTGGTTTTGCCTTATCTGCCTCTTTTATTTTTTCAAGTATCAATCTGTCTCAGTTTATAGCAGATTTTCCTGTGTTGTTCTTGCAAGCAAAATCCAAGATTGCATTAACTCTGTTTCATTGCCACTATTCTGTAATAGAAATACTAAACATAGTAACAAAATTACTCTGTAGCCCCTTTTTACCAATAGGTATTTTATTACTTGAGTGATAGTTTACAACAAATGGACTGAAGAAGAAGAGTGCTCACCTAAACCTGCACTTTACTACAAACTGATAAAGCCATGTCCATGTAGCTGAGACTGAGACTCTAAAATGTGCCTGCTGTTCCAAACAAACCAGCAAAAATTACCTGAAATGCCAAAATCTCCTGTTTAGTTGTACCAAAGCTGTCTCTGAGATGTGAGGACAGGGAGGTTTCTCAAACTCTTCAGCGAATAATCTGTGTCAAGTTTGATCTAAAGGGATAAATCTCTGCATCAGCTGTGTCACCTGTGGGGATAGTCTTTATGTCCTTTTGCTGTAATTAGTCTGTATGTTTTGTAGAATTTCCTTAATTGTTTGAACACTCACAATTTCTTGGCAGCCATTAAAACATCCCTCTCATCTTTCTCCTGGATTTTCAGTTCCAAGATTATTTCTTCTGGGCTTTTTTTTTCTGTTTTTGATAAACCTTTTTCTGTAACTGCTTAAGAATCACAATACAGGCTGAAATTAAATCCTGTGAAATTGTGAATTAAATATTGTGAATATTGTGAAATAAAATCCTTCCTGTTCTGCTCCCTTCCTTCAACTGGCAATAATTTTTGTAAATAAGGTGTTCTGACTACCCTATGCTAATACCCTTCCTTTTTTCTTCCAGGGTTTCATTCCAGCAGCAGTTCTGGCAGCTGTTGTCCACCTTCCATTTGAAATTGGATTGATTTCTGTTTTTCTGACAGCATAACATAAACATGATCTAGCACTAGGCTTTGTTACACTGCATTTCTATTAACTACTGATCCTCAATCAGGTTTGTATTCAAACTGCAGCATCACTGATTTGGAGTTGAAAGAACAATTTCTATAACCCCAAAGTAGAAGCTGCCAGTTCCTTCTCAGTGATGGCAGTAAGTGATGCATGGCCAGTCTCTGATTATCATTGATTGGAAAGGTGAAAAAAAAAAAATCCAAGGGCTGAAACCAATTACATTGAGTCTCTGTTTGTCCCTAAATTTGATGACCCTCTATACTCTCTGGTTTGTCCAGTTCAGTAGAACAAAGTTTCCTTCATCATTTCACATCTCGAGGAAATTGTGCAACCTTCTCTCATCAGCTGAGATTATCCCAGTGATGAAGGTTCAAGCTTTTAGTCTATATCTGCACTCCTAAGTAAAGGAAGTGGGAGTCCCCAGTCTCCAAGACAAAGTGGCACAGACTGATGGATACCCACACTGCTAAGACCAAACCCACCTTCAACAGAATGGCTTCACCCAGAGCCCTGAGCACTTGGCCTCTGTCTCCTCAAGCCCCTGGTAGCCCTAAGGTGTAATTGCTTTTCTGTGTTTCTTTCGCCATTTACAAAACCTAAAATAATATGAGAGATGCAGTATAGGCATCACACACAGCGTGTGCACCATCACACTGAAACAGAGCATGGCTGACGGGTTTGGCATCTGGAAACACAAAGCCTTCCAGGATGGTCTGAAATGACTATCCAGCACAAAGGGAGCCAGACTTGTTTGCAGGCCATATTAGCCTTTGGGCATGAACTGTCAGGAGCTACTTTCAGACCCTTAGAATCACATATTAGTCTGGGTCAGAAGAGACCTCTAAAGATCAACTAATCCAACCCTCTCTGCCTCGGACAGGGACATCTTTCACTAGATCAGATTGTTCAAAAGCTCATTGAACCTGGCCTTAAACACTTCCAGAGGCATCCACAAAAGCTCTGGGAAGCCTCTTCCAGTGTCTCATCACACTCTTCACAAAAAATCTTCCTTATGTCCAATCTAAATCCACCTTCTTTAACTCTCAACCTGCTGGACAGACTTCTTGTCATGCAGTCCAGGTTGTAGCTGACTTCCTGGGTTGCAAGTGCTCTTCTTTGAGTCCTGTCCACCAGGATCCCCAAGTCCTTCTCCACAGGGTGGCTCTCAATCCCTTCATTCCACAGTCTGCACTGATATTCCGGATTGCCCTAACCCAGGTACAAAAACTTGCATTTGACCTTGTTGAACTTCATGAGGTTCACATTGGCCCACACCTCAAGCCTCTTCCCAAATTGGTTTGGAAGGGGCTATCCGGAATGGTTGACTGCAGAAGCAAGGTGTGTTCTAACAACTACACTGTGTGAACAGCCCAGGCTCACTGTCTGCCTTTTATTTTCCTTTTTCTAGAAGCATGATTGGCCTGCTGAATGTCTAGTGAACTTATCTCTTATTTCTTACGTGTATTAATATCTTCCCCTTACAAAATAATTGGAGAAAAAACCCAAAAGTTGCTTTATTTATAGTAATATTAGGCCTTTTATGTGAAAGCTCTTTAGGTCCTGTGATCTATCATTTTCAAATCATCTTTGAGAACGATGTAGTAGGTGCCCCCCAGGCTGTCTGCAGCCACTAGGATTTCCCATCTGGCCCACCATCTTTCCTGGAGCAGATGGAGACCAGATGTTTGAGGAATTAAATTTACCGGGACAGCTGAACTCCAGCATGAGAATCTTCAGAGCCCAGCTCAGAGAGAAGCACACCACTAGTGTGCCTATGAGAGCTGGGGTGAGGACAGGAGGGCTGATAGCCTTGTTTCTGCCCATGCCCAGGTTTGTTTGTCAGCATCCAGTCTAAAATCTTAAATGTGCTCCTTGATTTCTGGTTGGACTTCGGGCACACAAGCAAGTTATCATGAGACAGAGTATAAATCACAAAAACCCCGTGAGTGCCCCCTGGTCCTGGTTGAAGCTCCTGATCCCAAACTACACAGAGAGTTATTTAGCAAATCCACATTTAGTATAGGATGAGGGTCTGTAGCTGCAGCTTTTAAACAGAACTGAAAGAATTCAAATGTTTAAATGTTTTTTCCCATACAATATATTTTACTTTACAGTCTATTTGCCTCCTGCTAAGTAGCTGCCATTTAGGGCTTTAGGATTTTTGCAGCTGCTATTGCTGCTGCTACTGCTGTTCTTCTTGTCAAATTGTCTTTGACCTCAATACACATCCCTCCTCTGCTCAGTTTGTTGTGTGGCCTGATTTGTCTCCGATGGAAGGGTCCTAGTCAGGCTCCTCTCTTTGCTGACAATAACACACTTAAGGGCTTCAAAAGCAAACACTATAGTTTATAAGGTTTGGTGCAGCCTGCCTTCCTTTTCTCCTGCCACCTACTGTCTGTAAATACAGAGTTTAACCTTCTGCAGCTGCCTTGGGAAGAGTTTCAGCTCTTAACCAGTTTCAAGATCCTGAGTTTGCCAAGGCTGCCATAATCCATGCCATAACCATGTTGCAGGGGGCTGGTAGAACTCCGCTTCTCTCAGGGCTTGGGTTAACTGCTCCTCATTCCATGCACTGGGAACCGCTGTGCTGGACAGCCACAGGCTACCATAGAGCCTTTAGAGACATATTCCCTTTGCGAAAGCTGTGGATTTTGTATACAGACAGGAGTGCAGGGCAAAACAGGTTAAAAGGCTCAGAAATATTCAGAAAACAAAGGATGAGGCATGTGTGAGGTATCTAATAGCCATTTCTAAACAAGCTCTAAATGGAGCGAACCAGTTTTTTGGGCTCCTGGATCACATGACCTACCCACACAGTGAAGTGTAGCCATGTCTCGTGCTGAAGGCCCCTGGATAAGGATGTTGAACATGGACACCCTTGGTCCATCCTAGAACCAATTTGATAATGGACAGATCGCAAATGCAATACACTATACTTCATATGAAGTAAACGTTGCCAGAGTGTTAACTGAATGACATTGAGACTAACAAAGTTTACTAGAAAAGCTCAGGAAATGTACTTTAAGGGTAAAAAATAAAGTGGCTTAGTGTAAGATTCTGACGTGGTTCCCCCAGGGTCATTTGCCAATCCCACAGTCTTACACCCTGGGATTGTAGCAGTGCCATGAAGTTCAGCCGCTGGCACCAGCTGAAGAAGCACTGTTTGTGCCAGTTTCCTGGTGGGAGTGATTGATTAGAGCTGGTTGAGCTTGCTCTGTCCAGAGCAGGTGTGGAGCAAATTTGCCCTGACTCAGTCAATTAACTTTATCAGAGAATCAGAATCAACAGCATGAATATGATAACAATGTGTTGCAGGGTCCATGTTTCTCACTGTGCCTGGTCTTATGCTGATGGCATAATTCTGAGTTTATTGCCAAAAATGGTGCCCAAGTCTTGTGATGTGTGAGCACTTGGGTCCAGATACATCCCATGCATGAGCTTCTGCTATTACACTGGATAATTCCTGCAAAATTTCCTATGGCCACAGTTAAGAGAGGGAGGCAGGGAATATGCCATGACCTATTTGGTAATCTAAAAAATGTGTCTCAGGGAACCACTGGCTGTTCAAGCACACACCTCTCCAAGTCTGATGGCCAATCAGACTGGTATAAGGCTGACCTCAGTGAACTGACCTCTCAGAAAAACTGCATGCCATTCTTCACAAAACTCTTTAATTCAGGGTTATTTGTATCCTATTCAGGGTTATTCCATACAAGAAGTAGGGAACCCACCAAAACATAAATGTTGGGTTTCTTTCCTGTGCTAACAAGAACATGATGTTTTATGTAGGAGGGTCAGGGATGTGAAAAGACTCCATGCCCTTTCCCTGACAGTGCCTCAGCTCTCAAGTTCCCAGAAGTAATCTTACATGTTTTGTAGATCAGATGCACCTAATCTTGCCTCAAGCCTCAACACTTGTTTTCATGCCCATTTAAACTCAAATAAATCTAGCTGTTGTCCAAGCAGTTCACCAGTGAGAAAAATGGGACAATTATGAAGTAAATCAGTTAGAAATATGTTCAGATCTCCATGCAAATGTGCCTTTGCACAACTGACTGTCACCTTGGTGGATGCAGCCTGCAGGTGTGTGGAATTCCATGCCTCCAGCAGTCCTCTCCTGGAATAATCAAATTACTCTGCAAAGGAACCATTGGTAAGTCACTGTGACAGCCTAAGACAGGACTATGGATGCTAAAAGCTTTTGTCAGCCCTCAAGCATTCTCTGGTCACTCGACCTTACTCTCAGAAAGGAAGTTGTGTGTAAGCTCAGTGGTATCTGGACTGTTCTCGACAACTGAGGCTGTGTTGCAAAATAGTCTGAAAGCCAAAGTTCCTCACAAACCTGAACTATTTGGGTTTTTTTCTCCATGGATAGTATATGGCCTCTGTCTTTATCCCACCCTGGTATCTGGCTCAGCTCTTCAGTGGGTGTGCTATGCCTGGGTTTGAATAAAGGACTAACTCAGCAACACCAAGGCTGTCCCAGATGTCAGAGCTCAGCAGCTGGACCTCTCAGATCAGCAGGGTCTACACCTCTCCTGCTGATACTACCCTGGTATTTCTTCCCTTTTTGCTTGAGGATACAGTAGACTCCTTTAGCTTGCACCAGCAGTCCTCTGCCCACACAGTCAATGAAGTGCTGGGACCATAGCTGGCAGCATTCTCCTCTCTGGACGGAAAAATAAGTTCAAATTCTGTTGCAATGATTTGGCTCAAAAATACAGTGAGTGTCAAAGTGCTAATCAGGGCTAGGCACTGTTACAAGGAGCTTTCCTGTTGGTCACGATCATTGTTGTCATTAAAGGATCCTGTCAAATTTAAAATGGAGCAAGGCCATATTTTATATAAAGCAAGTAAGCAAGCAAAGGAAAGGAAAAAAGGTAATAAAGAAAATGACAGAAAGAGAAAGACAGAAAGAAATCCAGCAAGCCAGGCAGCCAACCAGAAAGAGAGGAGAAGAGAAAGATGAAAGAGGAAAAGAGAAAGATGAAAGAGAGAAAGAGAGAAAAAGAAAGAAAGAGAGAGAAAAAGAGAGAAAGAAACAGTGAGAAAAAGAAAGACAGAAAGAGAGAGAGAAAGAGGGAGAGAAAGAGAGAAAGAAAGAAGCAATATTACTTCCCCTTTTTTATTCCTAGCTGTTTC
Source organism: Drymodes brunneopygia (assembly GCA_013400955.1). Lineage (NCBI taxonomy): Eukaryota > Metazoa > Chordata > Aves > Passeriformes > Petroicidae > Drymodes > Drymodes brunneopygia. The sequence continues at coordinate 1,499,436 of VZTZ01012523.1, forward strand.
CCCAGAGCCAGTCCGTCGTCAGTATTGCATTGTACTTCAGTGAAGGCAAAAAGAAATAATACCCAGGAGAAAAAAATGTGATCTAAAAATGGGAAAAGTTCTCCTACCTTGTATTATGTACAATTTCAGGCACTGTAACAGTGAAACATGAGCTGATATCTCTGTTTCTCTGAACATGCTCTGTTTTAGAGGATGTTACTCTCAGAGCTTCTAAACTTTGTGACATAAACAGCAAACCTAATTCTGAAAAAAGCACCTACCACACCTGATTACCATAACCAGGATCACACAGCTCTAAATCAAAAGTCAGTTGAGTTGGAAAAGGTTTAAGTTTTTTCAATAAATTACTTTTTATAATGACTATAAAAGTTATATAGTACACAGAGGCTTGCTAGAGGTAGATACTTTACTGTACCTGAATTGCTGGGAATACTTGCTGAGGCATAAAGCTGACAATCAGACATCTGAGTGTGTTTGAAAAACATCGTCTACCAAAAGATTAAAGTATGAATTTAGCAAAGTAATCCAGGAAGGAAATTCTTTGTTCTTTCTTGTTACTTATCATGGCAACTAAAGGGATATAATGGGAAATGAGCTTACACATTACTTCAGAAATAGTTGAAATATAGGAAGAGTTTGAGAACAAAATTATTTTTCACTGTTTAATATATGGATTTTGTCTCTTACTGAACTGTATTTCAACGCATTTTTTTATTTTATGCCCATGATAAGTTATTAAACATATAAAATTGCCTTATTTATAGGGTATAAGAACATTGCAAGTCATAGTGCCTCCATTTTCAATGTAGCAACTACTTAGATGTGTATAGATTCTAAATGATCTTTTAATTATGAGGGGAAGAAGGGAATTGCTAGGAATAAAAGAGATTTGTTATTCTACAAAGACGGGGGGGAAAGGAGTAATCATTGTAAATTTTAAAACGTACCAGTTGCAATTTTTATGAAAAAGAGAGTCCAGTTAGGAAAAACAACCTTGTAGTTAGGATTGTTGAGAGAATGTCATAGGAAAAGTTGAGGGAGAGAAAACTACGGATATGAAACTGAGCATATCCTTCTGATGGGGGAGCATGGGGAAGAAAGGGAATTAACTAATGAATGTATCCAAAATACTGAAAATATTTCAGTGTTCCTAGAGAATTAGCGAGCTCTAAGATGTCTGAAAAGAAAGAGGAGAAGGTTATTGATCTTTTTAAATGGCAAGGGAAGAGGAAGAGAAAGAGTGAACCTGTCATTTACCATCTGGTAAGGCTAACTCCAGTCTGCAGTAATATAGTGGAAAAAGTATTAAAAGGTAAAAATCTAAAGCACTTAGAGGAGAATGGATCTACAACCAATAAACAGCACGGATTTATAAGGAACGGAATGAATGCACGCTAAAGTATTTTTTTCTTCCTATAATTGCAAAGTGGTGACTGAAGGGAATACAGTAGGTATAATATACATACCTACTAACGTATAGATTTGTATGTATGGGCTTCAGTAAATTAAATAGGATCTAGCAGTGTGACCAAAAAAAAATCCAATGTAATTTTTGGGCTTCTAACACAGAGGCATCGTGTCATGTACCTGGGAAGTGATAGATGTCTCTCTCAGTATACAATACTGATGAGATAGCATCTCGACTACTGCTTTCAGATTTAAGTACTTTCAGTATCAATAAAAGTGAACTGGATGGAGTTCAAGAAGCATGGAAGGAAAAGCAAAAGCCTATAGAAACTGTTTGGTGGTGAAATATTAACTGAAAATAGACATCTATAGCCTAGTCAGACAAGGGTGGGGAGAATAAGCTCAGTGCCACGCTCCTTATAGTGGAAGGTTTTCTGCACAAAGAAAATAGGGTCAGGACTGAAAGTGAAATCTGGACAGGTAGTAAATATTAACTGTACATGGGCAGAGCTCTGGTCCCTGCTCCTGCTGAGTCTCAGCCAGACATTTATTGGGGTGCAGAAGTTCACATTAATGGGGAACTGTGTTCATGAGGAGAGAAATGGCTTGGGGGGCCTAAAGGAGCTCCTTGTGGGAAAGGAGTGAAAAGAAGAAAATAGAAGAGGAGAAGGAAAAGAAGAAAAGGGGAGGGTGGGGGAGGGAGGGAAGGAAGGAAGGAATTCCGGAAGGAAAGAAGGAATTCCAGAAGGAAGGAAGGAAGGAAGGCCGGAAGGAAGGAAGGAATTCCGGAAGGAAAGAAGGAATTCCAGAAGGAAGGAAGGAAGGAAGGCCGGAAGGAAGGAAGGAATTCCGGAAGGAAAGAAGGAATTCCAGAAGGAAGGAAGGAAGGAAGGCCGGAAGGAAGGAAGGAATTCCGGAAGGAAAGAAGGAATTCCAGAAGGAAGGAAGGAAGGAAGGCCGGAAGGAAGGAAGGAATTCCGGAAGGAAAGAAGGAATTCCAGAAGGAAGGAAGGAAGGAAGGCCGGAAGGAAGGAAGGAATTCCGGAAGGAAAGAAGGAATTCCAGAAGGAAGGAAGGAAGGAAGGCCGGAAGGAAGGAAGGAATTCCGGAAGGAAGGAAGGAAGGATCTCCAATTTCCCCAAACCAAAGCAGAACATATTGTTTTATGGTAGGACCATCCAGTCTTCTCCACAAACCTCAGTATAATGACTCAGTGAGTTTGTCACTGCCTGTATACCCTGTGCTGGTCCTGAAATAGGTAGAGCATCAAACTCCTCCATCCTTTATCGGTTTCAAGTACACGGATTTCCTAGTGTGTCTAGGTAATTGAATAGAAAACACCTCCTGAGAGCCTCCTGACTCCTGCCCAAGCACAGACATTAGCCCACCGGTTTCAACTTCAGAAGGGATACCAAAGGAATAATTAGGTATCTCCCCATGTCAAAACGCTGAAGGGGTATTTTACGTTTCAATGTAATTTCTTTTTACATTTTCATGTCGTTTTTCACGGCTTCATCCCTTCCCTCCACCTCTGCCACCAGCTCCGCCGCCTCCGAGGAGGGCCATGCTCTTCCCCCGATGCCCAGGAGATGGTGCTGTGGATTTTGGATCGGGAGCTCAGCGGCCGGGGCTGGGGCCGGGGCCGGCGGGTCCCCGCGGAGCGCGAAGGGGACCCGCTGACACCCGGCGCGTCTCCGCGGGAATCCTCAGTTGCCCTTGGTCTCTCTGCAGCCCTCCAGAGTTTCCTTTACACATCTAGCTGTCACTCCAGAGGGGCAGGGCCGGGGTATCGGTGGCATTCCTCACCCCAAGAAGCCTCAACTCCGCTGCGCTGAGGCTCAAGTTCACCGATGCCATTTTTGTCCCCCCGCTAAGGACCAGGAACAGAGGGAGTGCTTACCTCCGTTTTGCAGCCCCTCGTCAAACTGAAGTCCCCCAAAGCCCGGCTGTACACAGGCACCAGCCACGTCCCCCTGCCCTGCCCGCTCCCCCTGGCACCGGGGAGCTGCGCCGGGTGTCCCGGGGGCTGAGAGCATCGTCCCCTTCTCATCCCCCACAGGCCTGCGACCCGGAGCCTCCGGCGTGCTGCCGGGCCCCTGCCCGCAGCTGGGAGTAGCTCCCAGGCTTGGAGCCCGCCGGCCTCCTGGGGCTGCCTCTGAGCAGACAGGCACCTCTAAAGTTTGCACTAGGAGCGAATGCAGTGGGGAGAGTAATTTTATTTATTTTTACTGGGTTTTTTCTAAACTTTGAACTCAAATAAAGTTTTCTTCACAGAGAAGACAACACAGCTGGCAGTTGCGGCCAGCGAAAACGCTCTCTGAAGCTTTTGACTTAGTGCTGAAAAAGACGGCCACACCCTGCATGGGGGGCTGATCTCCCGAGGCTCGGCGTGGCGGAGGCAGAGGAGACTTGAGGCTGAGCCACTGGAAAAGGAACGGGAAGTTGCGGAAGATCCCAAGCCCTCCTCTCGCTTCCTCCTTGCTGCAGCAGGCACACGCCGTACCTCTGCTCACAGCAGGCAGGGAGAGGCTAACCTCACCTGACTAAAATGTGTCTGCATTCAGCTCTTGGGCATCTGACGGGAAATTTGCGGAAACTTTTCTGCAAACCCAGCCCTGGGCTGGGAAGAGGGAAAAGGGGATTTTACTTCTCTCACAGATAGGGAGCGGAACAAAATAACTCTCGAGCAGATCTCGCTAAAGACGCCACAAAAAATCAGCAATCGCCCTGCTGTCCGCTCTCATCTCTATCTTGGGACTTCCCAGCGTCCTTGCCCCCCTGACCCTGCCTCCCGCCCAGCCCGGGACGGCCCCCGCCCGGCCGCTCACAGTGGAGCCTGAGGGATGCTCCGGGGCGGCCGGCGCAGCCCTTCCGCAGCTCGGCTCCGGGCTGCTCATTTCCCGAAATAATGACCCAAGAGTAGAGGAGCTGGTGGCAGAGGGCTGCGGCACAATTAAACCAGGTAACGAGACGCTGGGCAGATGTGTTTTCATTGCGCTGTAAGATAAACGCAGTGTTAAATGCCTGACAACTTCCCAGAAGCAATCAGCAAAAGTTTACGAGTGCATAAACCTCAAAAACCATTCCTCGGTATTTTTATAAGCGCCGCATTTAAAGCTTCTATAAATTCTTCTGCTTCTTCCAAACTAAAGTTCCCGTAGACTATTAAACAGCCGCTTCTTCGTGAGGTGGGTAGAGGCAGATCACAACAGGCAGGTCCTGGGAAGGCGAGAGGTGCTCTCCTTTAGTCTTCCCCACTTTGCTCTCCCAACTCCCTCCCACACCTCCCACAACGTAAAGTTTGTAAGAAAGTTGGCATCTTCAGAGCACGACAAGTCACAGATGAGCGCATCGGCAACATGAAGGGGTACATTCATGTCTCAAGAACAGGGGACAGACCCAGTAGAGAGGGAAAGGAAAGAATGAAGAGAAATAAAAGAAAAAGAGAGGTGGTTGAAAAGACGGGTGGAAGCAGGTACAATCATGCGAATAGATCTAGGGGCAGATCATGCAGACTGACCGGTGGACAGGGAAGAACAGAAAAAGCTTAGACGGAGAGGGAGATTTCAGACGCAGAGGGCAAATCTGAGCGAACGCAGCCGAGGAGGAAAGGAGGCTGTCGCGGGCGTCGCCGCGGTGCCCCCATTCCCCCACCCCGACGGCGCGGCCCGGCAGCACCCCTCGCCGCTCAGGGCAACCGCGGCGGCCGCAGCCCCGGGGCAACGGGCCCCGCCGCCTGCGGACAGGCAGTGTAGGTCGTCCCCAGAGTTGCAGAAAAAAAAAGAGCGATAGTGCTACTGAACCCACAGATCAGCGGGAGAGATCAAGCCGGAGCCCTCTGTCTTCGAAGAAATAAGATGAGGGGAAATAAATGTTCCAACTAGCCATCAAATTATAATAATAGTATCCGTCATCCTTAAGTGACCACACGAGTTTTACAAGTTGGATATTAAACAGATTAAATAATAATAATAAAAAACCCCAAATCCCTGTCGCGAATATAAAGCCCTTTGTTTATGATCCCGGGGAAAATGAAGTTGCTAATTGAAAAACAATAAACCTAAAATGCCTTTGGATTAATAATGATAGAGGTTAACGGTGACATCCATCCCCTGGAAAGGGGGAGGGGAGCGAGGCGCTCGGTGACTGTGCGCTTGGACGGCGACCAGGGACAAGCGCAGCAGCCAAATGGGGCTGGGGGGCGGGGGTTGAGACCCTCCCTCTTCGGAGGGCTCGGCTTGTATGTTCGCCTCTGATCCGGAGACACGAGGTGAGGAAGGTCTGTATTGTAGTCATGTCCTCGCTGGATGAAATCTCAGTCAATTACTCTGAAATCTGCAGCTTGGCTTCTTTTCATTCTTTCCAGGTGAAAATTCAAACGTTTTCTGTTGTCGCCTGGTCCTTTCTTTCCTGAAACAAGGCACCCAACTGTTCTGATATTACCATTCAAAAACGGGTTCTGTGGCAAACCTCATTTGTGAATCTATTACAGAGATTAATAGATTATTTCTCCTTTTTCAACTAATTCTCAGTGGGGAAATTTAACCATATGGTAAGGAGAGAATTAGAATTTCATCACATTAGAGCAAAATGTAATGAAAAGAGTCCAACACCTGGGGCCAACTCCGAAAGACACAATTAAAAGGTTTTTAATGAAACCAGAGAAACTAAAAAATTTCATAGCCTTCAGTAATCCTGCCACATAAGAATGATTTGGAAGTGTTGGGAAATATTGTTTTTACTGATGTCATAAGAATGAAAAGCTGCCACTAAATACTCTGGGTGCTAACAGAAAGGCGAGAGCGAGCTGCTCGCCTCAAGCATCAGCGGAGTAGTGGGACAAAATTCAGACCGACCCTCGGGTTTCCACTTCAGTTTTTGGAAGAGTGCAGAGGAAAATGTGCCCGGCTCCGAGGAGAAGCCCCGGGAGAGGAGCAGGGGGTCGGGGTAACCGGGTGGCTGAGGCCGCCTCGCCCTGACACCGGCGGCGGCATCCTGGCGTTGGGGACAAGAGCGGGGATGCTCCCGCCGAGTCGGGATCGCTGGAGGAAGGCAGGAGGGCACGGACCTCCAAAGAGTTGGTCAGTCACTATAAAAAATAAATATTAAAAAGTTTGGTGGGTTTTGCCCTTTCTCTTCCCGCCCTCTCTCTTCCCCAGATCCGTTCATTTTCAAGGTAACTGATGGAGCNCTCCACGGCTAAGTTAGCAGAAGTCTGCTGGCAGCACTCGGAAGGAGAAGTGTTGAAGTGGGCTTTTCTGCAGTGCAGGGCTGTAATTTGCTGAAGGAGGCAAAGAACATCCTTCGATCTAAGTAGGGCTTTTAGTGTGCTCATTGATGAGTGAAAGTCGCCACACATGTCAAGCTAAAGGCAGTTGTTGGGTTACTAACAGGACACAACGTCTTGCAAACATATGCGTTAAGCTGTGTATACAGATGGCAGGGAGAATAATGGAGCAGGCGCCTCTTATAAAGCTCTAGCTGCTGCCTGTCTTCAGACCTGGGAAAAGAAACTATTCAGACTCGGGGCCAGATAGCGCCTGGGATTGTTTGTTACCGTTTTAATCCTATTAATTAAAACGTTAACCTGATTGGGTAGAAAGCTCTGTCCCAACAGGCGAGTCTTCTTCATAATAACCTACTCTCAGAGATAATGATGTGAAAGACTCCCCCGTCTGCGGTGGCTGCTGGTTGATGGGTCCGGAAATCTCTTGAAGGTGAATCCAAGCAAGATAAACGGTGGANAGCCCCGGGAGAGGAGCAGGGGGTCGGGGTAACCGGGTGGCTGAGGCCGCCTCGCCCTGACACCGGCGGCGGCATCCTGGCGTTGGGGACAAGAGCGGGGATGCTCCCGCCGAGTCGGGATCGCTGGAGGAAGGCAGGAGGGCACGGACCTCCAAAGAGTTGGTCAGTCACTATAAAAAATAAATATTAAAAAGTTTGGTGGGTTTTGCCCTTTCTCTTCCCGCCCTCTCTCTTCCCCAGATCCGTTCATTTTCAAGGTAACTGATGGAGCTTTATGTTTTTTATAGGGACACGGGGGATAATCACTCGCAAGCAGCAATCTGCTACTTGAAAAGGGATAAGGGAAGGAGGAGGGGAACCTCCCCGTAGTTTGGTCTCCGTTCGTTGGAGGGGGGATGGGGAGAAGAAGGACTGGGGACCACCCGCCTCCCAAGGAAGCAAGGTGGACTTTGGCGGTGGGCAGGAGTGGGCACGACGGCTGGGGTTGCTCAGGGGTTTTTAATTTTATTTTTTTCTTTCNCTCGGGGCCAGATAGCGCCTGGGATTGTTTGTTACCGTTTTAATCCTATTAATTAAAACGTTAACCTGATTGGGTAGAAAGCTCTGTCCCAACAGGCGAGTCTTCTTCATAATAACCTACTCTCAGAGATAATGATGTGAAAGACTCCCCCGTCTGCGGTGGCTGCTGGTTGATGGGTCCGGAAATCTCTTGAAGGTGAATCCAAGCAAGATAAACGGTGGAAGCGGCTCCACTGGCAGCGCACAATGCCCCAGCGCGGCGCCTGCTGAGGGCGAGCCGGAGCCGCAGCCGGAGCCACAGCCGCAGCCCGAGCTACAACCGCTGCCGGAGCCGCAGCCCGAGTCGGAGCCGCCGCCCGAGCCGGAGCCACTGTCGGAGCCGCTGGAGCAGCAGTCCGAACCGCCGCCGGAGTCAGAGAAGGGGCAGCCGCGGCGCCGGGCACGGCGCAGCCCCGGCGGGAGCCGGGAAACGATTTCTGCCAGCGGGACGCCGGGGAGCCGCCCGCCGCGGCGCGGAGCCTTGGAGGAGCGGGCCGGGAGCTGAGGGGGGCGGAGGAGGCGGAGGCGAACGGGGCGCCGATGGAGCGGGCGCTGGGGCTGCCCGCAGAAGAGGACCTCTTCCACAAGAGCCTCGCCGCCTCGGCCAAGCGCATGGAGTCCGCCTTCCGCTCGCCCCCGGGGCTCGACCTCTCCCACCCCCGCGACCGCCAGCCCTCGCCGCTCGCCTGCTACGAGGCGTCGGAGCCCGAGGCTCTTCTGCAGCCCGGAGTCGGCGGCGACCCGCTGGCGCTGCCGCCGGGCTCCGTCTGCGTCAAGTACGG
>VZTZ01012523.1:1508233-1637443 GCA_013400955.1 Drymodes brunneopygia
CGGGAGCAGCGTGCGTGCGGCGGCGGGGAGGGGGCGCGGGGCCGGGGGGGCCGCAGGGAGGAAGGAAGGCCCGGCCTGGGGGCGCCGGGGGGGCTCGCTGCGCGGCCGGACAAAGGAGAGGCCGGGAAATAGCAGGCCGGGCTGGGAGCCGGGGCTGTCGCCGGGGACAAATCAGTGAGGGCACTTGAACGTAGATTTTTTTAAAATTAATTACTATTAGCAGTATTATTATTATTATTATTCTGAGCCAGGAAACAAACAAACTTGAAATGTAAACTTATTATTTAAGTGACTCGCAGAAACAAAGAGACTGGACCATTGCTATGGCAGACTTTGTATTTTTTATCGTCTCTAAACTTTGATCCTGTGAAAATGCGCAAAGTTTGGTGAGAGTGATTTAAAAAAAATCGAGAGAGTTAAAAAAAAAGACAAAAAATAACTGATCAAAACTCCCTACTCCGTGTGGCTGAAAGTATCGCATTTTTAAAAGAAATATTTATGTGCACCTTGTTTCTTTCCACTTTGCAATGATGTATAAACAAGACACGCTATTTATTTGTTATTCTTTAAAATGACCCTTCCACGCCAACAATATTTATCATGTGTTAAGGTCATGGGTCTTATGTGCAGTTACTTTAAATGCTTCTAAAATTCTGTTTATGGATTAACTTAAACTGTGTGCCAAGTGTTTAAAACATTTATTTGCCAACAACATATAACCAGAAATGTTGATGTATCCGGGCTGCTTAGGTTTATGAAAGGTCATCTGGATTTTAAGTTGCATCATCCCTGTATTTAAATTGAGCTTTAATAAATTGCTTCAGTCCAAAAATTACAGAAAAAGTGTATTCTTAATTGCTCAACCAACTGATTTTTGAAAGGGTATTCTTTGCATTATAACAGGTAATAACTATTTACTTTTACAAGGCATCAAGGCATCTTTTACAAGAGCAATAGCTGCTACAAGAACACTTGCCAAGCCAATGTTTTCCCAGGCGCTGTGTTTTTGAAGGTATTATTTAATCTGCTTTTAATGTGTATGTAAATTATTCTGACTGTGGATGATTATTTAAGTTGAAATACTTTAAAATACTTTAGTCTGATTTACAGAACGCGTGGAATTCTTCTCTTCCTTTTTTATGGGATTTGGGGAGGTTGGTTTGTGGTTTTGTTTGAGTTTGTTTATTATTTTTTGGGTTTTTTGGAAGAAAAATGAGAGATGAAAAGCAAGAAGTAGCTATTTATCCAAAGTGAGCCTTCAGTTTGAGTTTGCATGGCTGGGTGGCTGTCTCTCTGCCATTTGTAAATCAAGATTTTTTTTTATTTTCTTTTTTTTTTTCTTTTCAAAAACGAGTCCTGCTATTTTCCACTACTTGCAGATAATACAAATTCGGACTGTCAGGTTGGATGGCAAAATAGGAGCCATGATGGATCTGTTGGCAGGTCACGGATGTGTAAAGAGTGATATATATTAAATAGGTCAATCAGATTATGACAGCAATGTACGATCGTTTGTATGCGTATCTATGTCGGAAAGAATCTTTATTAAAATATTTTGAACAAACGCTTGTATTACGCTGTGCTTTGTTAAGCATGTATATCCAGATTTAAGGAGGTGGATGGTGGGGGTGGGTAGTTTTCTTCCCTTTGCCTTGCTCTGAGTGCGCCCCAGTACCCTCCCCGTCACCCCACTCCCGGCTCCGGGTGTCCCAGGCAGGGGGGCGAGAAGTTCCTCCCTCGCTGCGTTCCTCCCGCTCCCGTGCCAGGCGGCAGCCGTGGGGCAGCGCCGGGCCCTGCCCGCCAGTCCCAGGCTCCACGCCCGCCCCGAGCCCTGGGGCTGGATGCGCCGCGGGGTTCGCTGCGGGACCGCCCCCCCCGCCTCCTCCCAGCCCGCCGACTTTTGGAGCCGCCCCTCCCCCCGTGGACCCTCCGCCCTGCCCCAAACCCGAGGGCAGGGCAAGCAGGGAGCCCCCTCAGGCCCTCTGCTCGGCGCTAAGTCCGGGCCGGGGGTCCCGGTGCTGAGGCTCCCCCCTCCCCTCCGGCGGCCCGGGCTGGCGCCGGGTGTCCGCGGAGCCGCCTCTCCGAACGGCAGCACCACAGGCGGGGGAAGGGGATAAATATTTTATGCTCCACTTCCCATCAAAAAAGATTAATCAGAACCTGTAACTTTTCAGGAAACATAACTGTAAAGTGCCACGGAGCTGTGGGAAGGCAGCCCAGAGAGGGTGGGCAGATCAGCCCCCAGGCGCAAGGAGAAGCGTCTCTCAGCATTTACTAGACAAAGGCTGGGTGCGTCTAATTATGATTATTAAAACAATTTCCATGACGATGTCTAATATTATGTTAATTTGAAAACAACTGTGTATGAAAACTGTCGACTATAATACCTAAATTCATTTAATGAAACACATCGTTAAGGCAATTAAACCTCCTGGATGTGATTAAGGAACATAATTACGACACTGTTCTGCGCCATAATTGGGTGTCTTTAATCAAGGGGTAAAGTGATCAGCAACACAGCCATTAGTTTGTATTGTTCTGTCTCTGCTGTCCATCATTCTGATTAGGAATTAACCACCGCCACCAGCTTGGCGTGGTGCGTGCCTGTGTGTGCGTGTGTGTGTCTGTGTGAGTGTGTGTTCGTGCATACAACATCGCAGGACACATTTGCTGCGATATTTACCGCTTAATGTTTGGCTACCGAGCAGGCTTCTTTCCCGGAGAGGTTCCCTTGGAAGGCGCGGGCGCTGCTCGGCTTTGCCCGGCCGTGGGGTGGGGGGAGGACAAGCCAGGTCTCAGAAAACTCCTGGAAAGCCCGGGACCTAAGGTGGGGAGAAGGCAGGGGGCTGCGGGAGGCCCACGCCCTGCTCCCGGCTCCTGTGGGCAGGGGGCAGGGTCCGAAGTGTGCGGGCCGGGTCTGGAGTGCTCCCGGCCGGCTCCGGGGAGCGAGCTCCATGGCACATGGAGCGGTTTGTCCGTTCCCCGCTCCCTCGCCTGCTCCCTCGGAGCGACGGGACAGCTCAATGAAAATCTTTGTCATCCCTGGCTACCGCAGCCGCCCGACTTTGGGCGGTCTTGCTTCCTCTTGGATTGCTTCGGAGCGGGGCGAGGGGTCCGTGCCGGGTAGAGGTGCTACCATTCCTGGCCCCACTCTCCTGTCGCACTGCACCGAGCATCCTCCCTGGGAAGCGGCGCGAAGCCACTGGGCCAGTCCCTGAGCAGGTCTTGCCAATGCAAGCGTAATGTGTGCCGGGCTGGGGGGAGGAGAGAGGCTCCCCCGCCCCCCTTAAAGCTTGACGGATCACTTAGTCAGAAATGAACATGTACCCTTTCAAAAGAGCTTCTTCCCCGTTTCTAACCGCCCCACGGAACCGCGATCTCCCTCAGCTCATCCGGAGCTCCCTCTGCCCCGCCGCCCAGCCTGGCTCCCTTCCCCGGCCCCTTACCCGGGCTCGGAGCCTGAGATTGTCCCAGCATGAGTGACATTGGCTTTCCTAATGTAATGACTTATGAAAGATATAATCATGTGTTAAATTGAATCCTCCGCTTAACTGTTAATGGTGTGCTCTGGGCACATTTACGTATTAGATGCTATGGTAACTAATTACCACTAGAAGAAGGGATAATACACTTTCCAGACTTTGACAAATAATTATGAGTGTTCACATCCCTGCTAGCAGCAGTTGCAGCGGATCTGCTGGAATGAGTAAGTGAATAAATGAATGGGTAAGTGAACTTGTGTGCATGGAGGGGACTAGATAATGAATAGTGGTCAAGTGAGTTTTCTTATTAAAACCTTTAATGAAAATGTGATTTAGGGTGGAAGGGGGAAAAAAAGTGCGACGCTGCCTCTAAACGTAATTAAATCGCGTAATATAAACATCAGATACATAAATAAGTTTGCTTTTAATTAAAACACAGCAGTCAAAGTAAATTATCCACGTGCTCGGAAACTTTACAGCAATTAACACCTCTTTTTTTGGTTTTTTTTTTTTTTTTTTTTTTTTTTTTTTTGGTGGTGGCTGTGGCGGTGGTGGTGGCGGAGGGAGGCTGTCGAGGGGTAAAACAGACGAGTCGGGACTCCGCGACTCTCTCCAGACCTATTTGTAACTGTGATCGCACTGCCGCTGCCCACAGGCCGGAGGGATCCTGAGGCACTAAGCTAAAGGAAGAGCTCCTTGTCGGAGCGGGACAAAAGTTTGGGGAAGTCGCTCTGGCCTCCGCGCCAGCCCCGGCCCGCACCGGCCGCCCGCTCCGCAGGGTCACTGCTGCCCGTCGGGGCCCGGCCCAGCCTGAGAAAGCTCCGGGACCAGCGGAGCCCACGGAGGGCGTAGGGCAGGGTCTCCCTGAAGTATTGCGCACGGTTCAGGCAGGCGCCGCAGGGGTTAAGCGGGTTGTGCCCGCTTCTACGCTGGCTGCCATCCCGTCGGGGCAGGGGCAAGGCGGGAGCCGCTGCCGGGAGCGGGAGCCGGCGTGGCTGCCCCGGCCCCCAGCCCCACTCGGGGGCTCCCAGCAGCCGACCGCGTCGCAGAGGGGACATCTGCTAAATGAGCACAGATCTGCAGCCAGTCCCATTTCCCCCTGGTCACTCATCAGCTCGGTGTCACCCAGCCCGCCCACACCCGCCCCCGAAGCGCTCCGGAGGGGAATTTGGTTTGGTTCGGCTGGTTCTCCAGCCTCGGGAAGGGTTAAATCCTTTCCCAAGCCCCTAGTTGCCCTTGTCCTCTCAACCTGATTCCGAGACGTGTAATAAAATAGGAAGCAAATTTATGGTCTGTTTCAAGCACTTTACTGCTGTATTTTTAAATTCATATATGCACATATAAGAACTATGATCTGTGAATAATTTGAAATGCTATAGGAAAATGATGTATTTTAGATCAAACATAACCGTTTTCTTACATAATTGTCTCGGAATAAAATAAAAAAATAAAGATACATTTCGAAGAGAGACAAAGCTGAAAATCTAATGACAGCCATAAACTGCTAGACAGCCATAAATTAACGTCTTCATCAAACACTGAAGGGATCAGTGCTTATCTAAATCAACAATTATTTCTTCCGAGAAGTTGCAGAACAGATTGCCCCTTTAATACTATTTTTAAATCTTCATAATTGAGGATTAGGGAAAAACAATCGCCTTTCCAGAGTAAACCTCCTCTCCACCAGCCGAAGCCCTCCAAACTCACCGAACACCCAGACCGCTTCCCTAGGAACCTCCTCGGGAGTCCCGTCCCCTTGTGCCACTGCAGCACGCCTGGAAGCTCGTGATGCTTTTAGGAAGGGGCTGCAGGAGTCTTTCCTCACCCCCCTTTCCCCTGATTTTTGTCGCGGGCCGGGGGAGGTGGGAGCGCAGGGAGCGCAAGCCGGCGCCGGGAGCCCGGCGGGCAGTGGGCAGCGGGCGGGGATGCGGGCGGGGATGCGGGCGGGCGAGGGTGCGGATCCTTGACACCGCCGCGGCCCGGGGACATCCCGGAACGAAGCCATCCCGGAGCGGCTTCAACCGTTCCCCGGTGCTTCAACCACGAGCTCAACTAATGCCCATCCGCTTTTCAGGTTCAAAGCTTTAGCGAGGCGGCACTTCTCCCAGCTGCAGCCACCTGCGATGCCGCTTTTGCAAGAGGCTGCTGTAAAGAATTCATTTCTAAAAGGCAACTGAAAGATACGTTGTGAAGAGAGGCGATTCACTGGCTCACAAGATAGGAATTAGACAGGGAAAGATTCGCTGCCTGTAGGAGGTTAGCAAGTGACTAAACTGTTTGGAAGAAAGGGGTAGTTGGAAAGATGAGCTGATGGGGAAGAAGTCGCTGTCAAAAGTCATCACAGGGTCTTTGCTTACTGACTTTTATTCTCCCTGTAGCCAGAACTTAAGACTTATTCAACTTTTCTGTACTCATAGCTGCTGGTTTTGGGGAAAAGAAAAATAAACCAACACGAGTGTCAAAATCAGTTTAAAAATCTTGGAAGACAGAATCCTGCAAGGCTTCTAGCAAGAACAGATGAAGCTTAGGCTTCTTTTGATTATTTATTTTCATGTGAATAGTTTTGAAGACAAGCACATTTCTACTATTACGAATGATGTAGTTGTACAACCTCAGTACATGAGATCCCAGGAAAGCCTGATGCATAGAATGAACACAGTACTGGTTTATATGAGGACCAAGATCCCACTACAGCTTCCTTGCTTTCAATTTAAAATGGAACATTGTCTACCTTTAATATGCTTTTATATATTTCTTCATATTTATTACTAATTATAAACATGGGCAATAACTTAAGGGTTACAATACTTTCATAAGCATAGCTTTGAGGGGTGTTTCTGTAGTGAGATCATTTTTCTGATATGTAATGGGTATAGGGACATGACTAGCCAGGGTACATAGGCTGGTTTAGGTAGTAGACAGGAAAAAAACTTCACTTTCTATGGTCTGGCAGTTAGAATAGCTCTATTCATGAGTTAGGCATACGCATAAATTGATACCTTGAACAGTTTTAAAATACAGTGCTATGCAAGTAACATCAAGACAGTACCTAGTATCAAATCCTAGATAAAATACAGTGTTAGGGGGTCTCACTAACTCCTTCCTTTCGAGCTATCCTTCAGACCATTATGGAAAGCTCACTCAGAAATGTGCCCTTCAAGAAATCTCAAACAATGCCACTTTCTAACTTATAAATTTCACTAACTTCTAATATAGCCTGGAGTTAAAAGAATTGCACAGCTACACATGCATTTATCAAACTCAGAGAATGCTGCAGGTCTGTCTGCTCTAGAAGTATCTTCAATAACCCTCGCAGACATACCTGACAAGCATTTCTGCATGAAGGAATGGAGAAACACTGATGTCTTCAGGGTACAACCTTCCTATTAAATACCTACTAGTAGAACTCAGCAGCTACAGCGATACCTAGAAAAGCCAAACTGTGCTTTGCTGGTGCAGTGCTGTGCATCGTAACTATTTCATTCATATCCCCTTTTAAAATGAATGATCTGTGAAGACAGAATATTTTACACCATGTAGTACATCTTGTACTACATGGAGGTTTGCAAAAGCAAAAGTCTTGGAATTGTACTTAGGAATCACTAGTGGACTGCAGATCTTTATTACTAATTTTGAATAATGTCCTAAGAATGTCAGAAGTACCACTTTTTTACCTCATCTGATGAGAACTGGCTTACGTTTCATGACAGGGGGGTGTAGTAAAAAAGACATGATAATTTCAAATATTCAGAGGAGTTTCTGTATTCCACTGCTGAATTAAAGACTTTTTTTTTTCATTACAGAAATATATGTCAAGATCAAGTAACAGAAAAATGTAGTATGTTGAAATAATAATTAAAAAATTAAAGCAATAGTTGTGAATGTGTGAGAAAAGTATAAACATAAGCTGGAAAAAATACCATGGACAGTCATTCAATATTAAAATAGATATATTCCTTTTTATTGTGTCCTTGAAATACAAAATTCCCTTAAGGTGTTAGATTACTAAAATAATGAAATTTCAATTTTCTTGCTCGGAAGTACCTTAGTTGATCTAGGAGCCTGAACAATGGATATTAACTGTTAAAGTAGAACCTAGCTGTTGTTCATCTATATACAAATGGTCAGTTTGCACAATTAAGAGCACTTCACAATCTCTTGAATGACAGAAAGTTCAATAATGACAAAATAAAAGATCATGTATAGTTCTACAAGAGAAATTCACAGACCAGTAATTATTCATAAAAATAGCAGTGCCAAAAATAGTGACATGCAGCTGGCTTAAAAGCATAAACTAAAGAACAACTCTTACATGGTTTTATATTATTACATTAGGACATATTGACAGAGATAAGACAATCTAATTTGCAAACACATAAACATATACTAGATGGTTTCCTAAAGAATGGAACATTTAAAAAAGTTTACAATAGCATCTAGCAGTACTAAGTGCCAGCAAGAAAATGGAGAACATACAATCTGTAAATTAAAATAACAATTAGAAAATTATGTTTTAGCATTCACATTAGTTCATGATAAATTAACTTTCTTCTTGGGTGCGATAAGGGGCCTTACTGACTTAATAAACCTATTTTTTAATGAGAAAAAAGGTGCTTATATGTATTTTTTAATAGCAGAAGATACTATTGATACAGCCATAGCCATCAACAACTTAACAGTCAGAGGCTGGTAGTGACCAGCTGAGTCACATCTCAGATTGGTGGGTGAGTGCACCATTTCATCGAGGAACAGCAGAGACATTCAGGGGGTATGCATGTACTCCTCCTGCCTGACCCTGCACCTGCCAGGTCTGTGGATGCCCCCAGCACGTCCTGCTGGGCTGGCAGGGCAGCCCCCGTGCTGAAGTGGAGAGGTGGCAGAGGGAAGCACAGGTCTGGCTGCCTCCCCCACCCTGCCCTGCAGCCCCACCGGCACCTGAACCTGAACGCTGACAAGCACTGCTGTTTCTGCTTAGATGATTTTGCCTCTTTGTGCTCCAGTGACAGACACTCAGAGCTGTGGACTCCTGGGTCCTGCAGCACAGGAAATCATCAAAAAGAGTGTTGTGCTCTATGTGATGAAACATGCTCTTCTTGGCACAGCACCCTGCAGCCTGGCTCCAGCTGGGACTTTTGGGGATGCTGCACCCTTACCCTGTTGTGCTGTCTATTCCTATTGATGATGATTACCAACACCATAGGCCTTTCAGTCCTGCTCCATGGAGACTGAGTCACTCCTGGTCAGACCAGCTGCTGACCCTCAATACGTGCCCTCCTCAGTTGCTGAATACATGGACCAGAGGGGCTTAATCTCTCCTCTGTCCTGCTCCAGCTCTCATGACTTTACCTGGGGGCAAGGCTCACTTCCTCTGCAGCCGAGGCATGCCAAGGTAGTGATGTATTGCTTACCAGCAAAACTAATCTATCAGGAACCTGGGTTGCCAGGGACACAGCTCCAGGCCAGGCTGGGCAGACCCTGCTTTGCATTTGATTATTTTGGTTCCTGAGCAAGAAGAGCAAGCAACTTTCATCCCAGCAGAATGCTGGCCTCCTGCATGGTGCTCTCTAAATCTCATGCAAGGCCTCCAAACGCCTTCATAGAGTTTTCCTGCAACTCCTGGGAAAGATTCTGACCCTTTTCTCTTTTGTATACCCTACAGATTTAATTTGTTACTTTGGAGACAATCTAGTTCTTTTAATTTCAGAACATATACTACACAAATTGATCAGCAATTAATCTGAAACTACTAATGATTTGCATGTACTTTTGGCACAGTCCTATTATGCCCTATCAAATTATGCAGCAGCCAATGATACGCTAATTCAAAATCCTAAAAATAGAATACAATTATAAAATTGAGGCTTCTGTTTAAAACAAATACCCACTGTTATTTTCGCAGTCGCTTCAGGTTTGTTTTAAAGTTGAATGCCAAAGAAGGATTCATCATAATTGTAGCGTGAGACATTTTACAGCTTACATTTAAGCAATAATAGAATACAGACAACAGTGTAATGGTATCAACATTCTCTCTCTCAATAAACCAGGCTCTAATGTCCAAACTGGATTGTGAGCTACAGCTGAGTACAGAATAGATTCTACAGAGTAACTACAAGAGTAAGTAACCCGAGTATAAGAATTTCTCCATAAAACCCAATTTTATTCTGTGGCACAAAGCAATAATCAGCTTTTGCTGTTGATTAAATTTTGAAGTAAAGTTAAAGCATTTAATCGACTGCAAAGCCCATTTAACATAAGTGTACTCCAAATCTGTGGCCATTATTGATACTATATATGAAGACAAAATGTTTATACAGTATATCTCACAAAACCACAATTTTCTTCTTGGAGGATTTATAATGTGGCTGTGCCAATCTCTGGAAGTCTTTCTGCTGACGATGATGCTTATTTAGGGTATGTGCTTTACACAAATGACTGAACAGGCTTCTACACAAATCACAAATAATTCTTAGTACGTAGGTAGTAGTTTTCATCCATAGGCCATCAAGTGCTCTATGGATGAGTAGAATTTCTGATTTTGAAAGACTTACTCTGGCACATCCCAAAGAGAGATGTTTTTTAGGAAGACCAGGCAAGGCCCACAGACATGGCCATTCTGCCATCACAATTAACATCATGGCAAATCGAGACTCGACAGCCACAGGAATCCTCATCAGTCTCTGAAGTGATGGCTGGGAAGAGAGACAGGGTCTAAAATCTCAGATTTTGTGCACCAGGAAATTAATTTTCCAAACAAGAGTTGGGCACCCAGTGAAGCAGGTTGGGCAGCCAGTATAAACTTCTGTGGCTGCCCAGGGTTTTCACTTGCTCAAATTTTGGCCCCAGGGAAGAGCCTGTTTTCCAATTTGCAGATGGACAAGTCTGTTTCCAAACACAGGTCACAGTACTCTGCCTATGCATAACTTAGGCAAAGTAAAACAATATTAAAAAGCAGTTTAAGATACCACACTTGCCCTTGAAACCCTCTTCCTCTTTTGCCTTTTTGGAGAAGTGAACAAACCTAAGAAATGGTCAAAATAAATGCACGAACATGTTAGTAAGAAACAGTGAGAGAAAGAGAAGCTAATTTTCGAGGTGATAGAATAATTTCAAACAGGCTCATATATTTTCTGTCTGAAGAATATGCTTTTTTTTGGGGGGGGGGCTCAAAAGCCAAAATAGATAATTTAGGCTTGATCAAGAGCCTATTAAAATAAACAGAACTTCCCTTCTGACTTTAAACGATTGCAGGAAAGAAATTGCATATTTTAATTTTTTTGCACTGCACTGCACAAAAAAAAAAAAAGGAGTAAAAAAGCAAACATTCACCCTCAGTACGTAAACCTGAAGTTAGAAATGTGTTGTCAGTAAGACATCCTTGCAAATCATCCTTCTCCACCCCACACAGCTTCCATCACATCTCCCAAATAAAGGGCTAAGACTCTCAAGACCATGAAAGAAATAAAGTAAAATATAAAGTTAGGATAATAATCAAAATAAATTTTCTCATCCTCTAGAAATAAGCTCCCCCTTTCTTGTTATTATGCTTCTATAAGCAGATGCTGATATTCCCCTAGATGATGGGTGTATGGGACCTCCCAATCTAACCCCGTGACAGAGGGCTGCTGAGCCCATCTCCCATATAAATGGCCTGGATTCATCCTGTAAATCCTGCTCATCTCACGGCCAAGAGTATGGGGATGCACCTTGTAGAGATGCTGGGCTATTTACTTGGCCAGACTCTTGTCATGTCACCTCAATTCTCACAACTCGGGCAGGACAAATTGAGGTTGCACATCACTGCATCTGGTATCTACATCCAGCCCAATGGCTTTTCTCCTTAGAAACAAAGAGGAAGGAGGTAAAAGCAGAGAGGGAAAAGCAAATGTTTCCGAAAATATAAAGCTGAGTGATGAAACAGAGCAAACATGGAGATTAGTGGAAGGCATATAGGCAGCTGCTCAATTTCTTAAGGACCTTAGCTTGTAACGAAAGGCAATATCAACGTCTGGCAGGAGGATACCAAGGCCCATGCGACTGTTATCAAGTCTGACAGCTTTGTTTTCTGCTAGTTCTACATCAAAATGAGACAATAGTATGAAAAGAAACATCTTCATCTCATTCATTGCGAGGAACCTCCCTGGACACATGCTGATCCCAGAGCCAAAGGGCATTAGGAAATACTTCAGTTTTCTTCCTGCCTTGTAGAATGTGGTTTTCTTCTTGCCATTTTCTATGTATCGATCGAACTTATACTCCTGAAAATGAAAGAGAAAGAGAGACAGCGTGGTATCTAACAAGGCAGTTACATGTGCTGCTTTCTTTGCACAATGGTAACGTGTCTGAAACCCAGAAAATAAGATAAAGAGGAAGACAAGGAGCTGACAGCTTCTTCTTTTTAGTTGGTTCCCTCAAGTTTCATTAACTCACATTATCTTCCCTGCAAAGAACACTCTTTAAATCCACTGATTTAGCTTAGTCCTTTTACATCAAGCTCCTTCAACTTCCACATCTCATCCACTGAGTGTCTGGCCTATATTGATTGTAATTAGATTTTGACCGCTTTGTAGCAGGGACAATGAACCTTAGTGGAAGGACAATTTTCTTGTAAAGCATCATACGCACTCAGTGTGGTACATGCATCACAAGTAAGGAAGGATAATCTGCCAAATTCTGCAAAAGCCTATGACTAAATTAATGCATTGCACCGATTTTGCTCTTGCAAGTTAGAGCAAAATCCATCCTTCTTTTGCACCGAATGGTTCAGATTATTCAAAAACTCCAATGTCTTGCAGTCAATTTTCCTTTCAGCTGGAGATGGTTGCTGCTTTATTTGCCACATCTTACCTTCAAATATTTTGCTCCAGAAGCTGTGAGCAAAGCAGGACGACTGCCAGTGACTGACCATTATAAAGAGGGTGCTTTCAAGTAAGGCTTGAGGTCACACCTATGTTCCATAAATTGAACATATTTCTGAGTATTTTTGAGTAGCAGGATCCCTGTTTAGAAATAATTTGTGTTTTTGAATGAAGGAGATCTGGCATCCTCACTCAGTCAATGGCAAATTAACCACTTACAAAACCCTCCTGCATGCTTTGAATAAAAATGACAGGCACTTCTTGCTTATGGTCACTCATTAGCATTTGTCCTGCTTTGCATACATCTGCTATAGCAGCAGCCATTTGGAGCTGGCTGGGAACAAGTCAGTCAGACAGAAACCGACCTCAACTGATTAAAAAACCCCACACCACCATTAAAAATACACTGATACTGATCTACCCATTAGATTAAAGGCGCTGAAAATCATGCACTCCAGGTCTTGCCATTGAGAAACAAATGTCAGGGGAGGTGGTCAGTGAGAAAGGGTGTAAGCACTAGGTGCACCAGAGGGGATGTAACTTCAGGTGCTGAAGAACAGGAGCTTGTTTCACTAAATGGCAAAGGCCTGGATTTTCCACAAATATAAAGGTGATTCTGTGTCTGCTTCCACTGACAAGTAATTCTTTTCAGTCTCTTTGAACACCCCAGTCAAGAGGAAGCACGCCTTTGTTTTTTTTCTGCCAGGAAGTTATTGCTTTATTTGAATACCATAAGATTTACTTCCTGAATTCTAAATCCTGCTGGTCTAAAAAAGCACCACTAAATATGAACTCCAAGAGCTTAAAAACCCAACCCAGAGCTCTTCACTTCGCTCAAACATTTTCACAAGGTGCACTTCTGGTGTCTGGAGCAATTAAGAACTGTGTTATTGAACACACAGACACACTGGGTCAAACCTTATGCTTCCTTTGTCATATTAAGAGCTTTCTGAGACCTGTAATTGCTTTTAACAAAAAATAAATTGCTGTCTAAGGAATAGGGAAAACAGAAAACAAGTGCGAGACAGGAATGTAGTCAATGACAGTGACATCAAGCTCAGGCTTGTGGTGCTAAAGCCTCTTGGGTTGAGTAGTGTTTCCTTAAAAGCTAGTTCATTGGCTAGAGACTAATTTTTAAAAATGAAGGAACTGTCAGCCATGCACAAGGTCTCCTGAAAGAGACATGGTGGCTGACGGCAAGGAAAAGGTCAAGACACCGAGGAAAAACAGGCCATGAAGTTCTGTGTGGATGAGCTACTACAAGTATTATGAAAACTGAGCAATCTCCTGTGATTGATCTAAGTCTCTTTCTGTCACATACTGTATTTAGCTTTGTTTGGGAAGTCACCACACAGGGTTTCCTGCAGGGTTTCCTGATATTTACTCGATGGGTTTTGCAGAGTTCATTTACTGAGCTCTATAACCAGCTGAGTTAGAATTTAGGGGTTCACTTACACACTTTATAGAAAACTGACTAATTTATTTAAGCCTTAATGGGTGGAGAAAGAGGTCAGAAATATATGCTTACACTTACACAATATGGTGCCAAAGCAGAAGATAGCTTGAACTTAAATTTATGTACCCAGGAGAAAAGGCATTGCTACAAAATTATCTCGTCAAGCTGCCTGTTTTCCCAGGAAAAGTTTTCCCTAAATACATGACAAGCTCAAGACTGCACCTTTCAAAAAATTCATTCTCCATCTCTATCTGATCCTCAGTAGTTATTGTTGAAAGCACACTGCATATTTTAAGAACCAAACAGAACAGTGATTTCCCCACTTTTCGAGAGGGCCCATGTGCTGAAATCAATGTACTGCAATGTGTGGATTGCTCATTCACTATCAAAAAGATAAAATATATGAACTAAAGCTGTACTGTGAAAGCTGAGCAGAGCTGATACTAAGCAGATATATTCAAGCAATGGAAATATGGTAATATATTCCGGCAATTATTGGATAAGGGAGGAGATCAGTTTCCACACTGATGCTTTTGGTCTAGGACCTAAACAAACAGATGGACTTCTGACAAATCAATAACGTTCTCCAAAATAAAGTGCTAAGGATAAAATGAAAAAAAAAAAGCTTATTTGTTAGCTGTTATCTATCCTTTTTAAGGATAAAAATATTAATCAGCTATTTGCCAATAGATGGATTCTTTTCAAAACCTTAATTTTCTCTGCAGGATTTATCTTCATTTTTGGGTGGGGACAGCCAGCAGAGCTTCCCTGAATGTAATTTTCATTCTTGTGGCTCCAATGTTAATCCCAGTGACTATACCTTACTCCTGCTGACTCCAACATGCTCCACACCTCCTCTCACTGAGCCTGGCAGAGCTCCTACACAGCAAAATGCTGTCCTGCACCAACGAGACATTTGAATCTCATCTTTTCTTTGCAACGTCTCATCTTTAAATTTCTGAAAGGAAGAGCTTCATGGAACAGTATCTCTAACATGGGCTTTCTATAAACATGGAAAAAAATTCCAGTTCCTTTCTTCCTTGGCTCAAATGCCAAGGATGGAAATCAGTATGGCTGGGAGACAGCTATTTGCTTAGGAAAATGAGGGTGAGGAATGAATGAGGCACAAGCTCTTGCTTCTCAGGCAGACGAGCCATTTAACAGCCTCAGCATGCACCCTTGCTCTTTCTTGCTCTTCCTCCATGGCACCCTGGGCTGAGGACAGCAATCTGGGGAGCAACCTAGCCGAGAGAAGGACTATTCAATTTGCATGCAGGTGGTGAACTTCTGAAGCTGTATTACGGCAGAGGCAGGGTGGATTAATTTCGAGTCTTTGATATTCATTAACTTGAGCGTCAGGGAAAAATACAAGGAGATGACACAATTACCCTCCGAGCTTCGCTGCAGAGCAACAGCTTTGCAGTCTCAAGTTCACAACACTCTAATTGATCAAGAAGGGGTGAATCCCTACGAAGGGAGGTGAAAAAGCATAAGGCTCAAGTAAGACACTGCTATTATAGGGCTTCAGAGAGTCAATGATGCTTTGCGGGCACTTAGCTAAATGGCCCACATTATTTGCTATTTAAACCACCTTCTATTATTCAGCCCTCCTTGGATATCAAATGATCCACTGCCAAACAAAGCCCACATTTAGCCTAAAGTTTATGGTAGTCAATGTGCAATTGTCAATTCCTTTGAAAGCAGTCGCAGTCAGTCTCATCACCATATTTCTCTCTTCAGGCCATGAATCCTTTGACCTGCAGGGCCCTAGAAAATACATCTGAAACTAGGAAGATTTGTTCCACAAGAAGGAACAGCAGTAAAAAAAAAAAAAAACAACCCACAGATCACAAAAGGCATGGCTGCTTCGATGTGCCTGGAGTAGGAAGAGTAGCACCAGCTGAATGTTTACCTTAGGATCTTCATAGACCTCAGGGTCCATGTGCAAAATCTGCGGGTAAAGGGCTATCCAGTCTCCTTTCCTCAAAACGACTTCTTGATTCCCTTCAAGCTTGAGCACAAAATCCTCTTGGCTGATACGGATGTTCATGGAGGATGAGCACATTCTTAAACTCTCGTTTAAGGCACTCTCTGTGATTAAACAAAAGGGGGGAGGAGGGAAGCATCAGAAATATGAGAGATGACTGGAAGTTATACATGGCTACAGCTGCTGATTCTCCAGGAGTTTAGTAGGGCAGGCTAAAGGGAAAAAAAAAGGAAAAAAAATCACACAAGCAAAACCAAACAGAGAGCAGAGACCAGGAGGAGGCAATACACAAGTCCCCGCAGGGTTGGGGTGGGGCAGTCGGGGTGCTGAACCTCCCGATGCGATTCTCACCGATGGTGATGAGAAATTCTGTCGGTTTTAAGCAGAACCAAGTTTTGGGTGGAGAGTCATTATCCAGGCATCATGCTGAAAACAACGCAATCAAACGACATGAACACTTTATGCATTTACATATATTTTGGCGGTTGCAAACGAATACCAGTGGAAGCATCCATGGAGCTGTTTAGCTTGCCTTTTGAAAGCTGTTGGATTTAATGGTAGGACTATACATTAGAAATCATCCTGCCTGTTAATTCTGTAGTCATTCTGAGAATTTTTAAATGTATTTTCTTTTCAGTGCACTATGCTGCCAAATGATAGTGTCTGTTGTGGTCAGACTGAATGAAAGCAATTCATTATTTGTCTGGTAATTTTAAGAGAGAAAGACACTTTTAATTGGCCTAGAGGAAACAAAACATAGTCCTTTCAGGTTTGGGGAATGCAAGATTTCTGTCTCCACCATCACATCCTGGAAGGCTCCAGAAGCTGAATGTCCTTGCTTTCCCAGTGGCCTTCACCTTTTGCTCCTAGCACGACAGATTTTATGGCTAATTTCCGGCAATTTATCCTGGCAGTTTGAGGAGGAATTCCTTTGGGAATAATATGCATAATTTGCATAAATCATTCTAATAGCATGTATATCAGCATGTAGCTCCTGTCTAGGGCTGCATCTCTCACTTTGTAATCAAAACTGACTATTTTTCCACCAGCATGTATGGGCACTGTTATATGTGACTTGATTCCTTCTAATCATTAGTGTGAAAAATAGCCTAAAATAGGGTTTCATTTGCAAATAATCCATTTGGGTCTGCATTTATGTTTTGTGATATCAAATAAGCCTTCTCCAAGTGTTCACCAAGGCACTGCAATTGCTGCACCCAAAAGGTTAGTTTATTAGAGACAGTAGCTACCCAGTGTAGATGCTTCTGAAAAAAATAATAACAAACGTTCTTTCACTAAAAATTAAATCTGGTGCAGCATGCATAGAAAATAAAGTGGCCCTGGATGCTTTCTTGCAGGAGGTTTTTCCTTAAGCATGCATTTGTCTAAAGAAATGAGGCTGCGGTCAGCTTTGTGTGGCCAGGGCCGTGATTCAATGTGACGTACAGTGAGTCTGTGCATATTCTTTTGGACTGCCTTCGTTACTATAATCAGGCAGAGTCAAATCGGCTTGTTGGTGACGAAGCCAGAAAAGAACCCTGGTTCCAAAAGATGGCCTCTACTGCGGATAGCCACAAGGCACCTGACACGATAGATTTCAACTGGCAGCGCTCTGGCAACAAAACTTTACGCGGTACAAAGGAAGGGTCCAACCTCCGCTCCAGACTGCCTTCAACCTGCAGAAAATGAAGCTGGTAGCTTTCTACCAGTGCACCATTTGGAAATGGTGGTGAAATCTGTAAAGACAGCAGAAATCAAATGAGGAAGAGGGAAGGAGGGAAAAAAAAAATAGAGAAATAATTATTAAAGCGCTGCGGCAAAATAACAGGTTTACGTTTAACCACCCAAGCAAGGCGATCACATCCTATCGGTGGACATCCTCCCAGAAAGCGCGGCAGTCCCTGCCCGCTGTCGGCTCTCAAATGACAATTGGGCAGCATATCTTATGCACAAGTTAATCACAATAATGGAGCACAAAGTGTGGCTTAGCGGTCAGATCGTAAATGACAAATCTGTTTTACCTTCCAGTACCAGTTATGTGTGGAAGGCGAGCTTGGCTCTCGCTCTGAGCGATCATGCCGATAATCATTAGATGACAAAAGTAATGAGTCACATTATGATCAACAAAGGAGAATGGAGCTTATATGGCTTTGCAGGCTCACATTAAAAAAATAGACAGTCAGCTTTCCACAAATGCCAGAGCTATACATTGAGAGGAATGACAACTGCACAATAAAACTGCAGCCTTTACTTGCAGTTGTCATAGTTCAGCAGACACCAGCCATCGCCGCTGACAGACCAGCTGGGTAGCTTGGGAGGCCTTCCATTCTTCACCGTGAGGTACAGTAAATTATCCAGCACGGTAGAGCAACATCTGTTTCTGTGCTTGTGCCGAACAAACAAGGCAATTTAAAGCATACCAAGGGATAACCAAGCAGCAAATGAACATGACCCTCATTTTTTCCCCCCTTCTTACACACATGAGATGCTAAACTTCACTGTGCAAGCGCTACATAAAGAAGCCAGGCTGTTGTTTGATAAGGTGTTGTCAGAGAGATTTTACATATTTTCTAGAGAGAGAGAAGGAGGGGGGAAGAGAGAGATATCTCTCATAGTATTGTTATTCTTAGAATCCTCCCACTTCTCTCTTCATTTCTCTTATACTAAAGCTAGCACTCAGCTTCCAATTCATTCTAGACTTTTTTTTTAAAAACTGTTTCAATATACTTATAAATATTCAGTCTTTAAACCCTAATTTGCTATACTTAGTTCACATGCCTTCAAGCATTTGTCTTCCAATTTCCACTGAATAAATGCGTACTAATGAGAAATAGAGCAAGCTGCTGAGGCAAAGCTGGGTGACTTGAGCCTGGCCTGCCACCAGCTTGTGATAGGCAGGCAAATTGAGTTAAAATGAAAAGTCTTGTCAGCTGAAATACAACATGGTAGCCAAACAGCAAGCTGTCAATCATCCAGCCAAAACAAGGGACTGCAGGTAATAAAAGGTCATTGCGAATCATAAGTGCATTTGGCTTTCATAGGCAAGTTAATTTTAATTAAACATGATCTCTATCTGTAAATGTTTTATAAAACTTATTGTGCAGTAATGGATTGTTAATTTTACACTAACACAGAGCAGGTAATAGGGTACAATAATTATTAGAGTGTATTGCAGGAAAATATCTATTGAGTATGCAAATATTTGGGGGGGGTCATTTACCCACGGGCATCATGGTGTGCCAACACAAACGATAACCTGAAACAAGTACATTTGCATCTTACTAAGAGCTAAATGATACTGCCCAGCCCATTCCAGAAACATATATTTCTTTCTTTCAATTCAGCCAATGTTTTTAATGCTTAGCATTTGTGTTACAACTACACAGTCTATATCAGCTTCTTTTGGGTCCCTACCCTTTCTTGTGTACAAAACAATTTTTCAAGCTGTGCTCTTTTTGCAGGAATATCTGGGATTCAGCAATGACCTGGGGCAAGAATACTTCACCATATAAATGAATGGACTAATATTAAACAAACGAACTGACTAAACATGCCTAGCATTAAACATGCACTAAGTACATCTCTGCTTTACCCTCGGCATTTCCATTATAACCAGTTTAACTGACAGACCATTTTCATGTGTCCTTTGCCATATTAGAGCTCTGTTGTGAGCCATAATGTCTAATAATGTATGTTACTCTGTGCACACAAATATACACATTTGGATTTTGGGATTGTATTGTTTTATGTAGACAATACAAAGGGCACTGCTCCAGAAATGCCATCAGAAAAAGATAATCAGGGCCAAAATTTGCTAGTTTTATTTTGGGTTGAATGTGTTTTGTGTTTTGGTTTGGTTTGCCTTTTTTAAAATAAAATAATCATGTACCTGTGCTTAGAATATAGGAGTAAATCAGGCCATGTTGTTCCCTAGACTCAAACAGTTTGACCATAATAACAATGTTACTTCCTGAGAAAGACTTTTAGCAATTTGTGCTTTTTCTCCATAGCATGAAGAATCAAAAAAAGTCTCGTTATTGTAGACCAAAAAGAGGACGGAGAATCAGAGCACTTAAAACAGGAGAATGAGATGACAAGGTGATGAACATGCAAGCATCCCACCTGGTCTGCCTCACTCGAGAGCAGGGACACAATCCCAGTTTCCTACGCTCTGGGTTGGCACAGAGGGAATGGAGAGAGGAAAAGCTCATTCTTGGAGGTTTGGGGTCAGTGGCCTTCCTGCAACAGGGGAGCTTTTGGTGTGCAAGCAATGCAATTTGGGACTTTTGTCCCTCCTACACATTTATTAACAAAACATCCCTTTCCCCTTTCCACTGAAGCATGACTTTAATTCTCTTATGGTACAGAATTTTTTCTATATTATTATTTTATGGGACAGTATCCAACCCTTTATGACTTAAGTGCCAGAAGAATTGAAATCTAGCTTCTGTTCATATCACATTATGTTTTACATGATTATAAAATTTAACAAAAGTGTTACAAGAATACTACAAAGTAGGATGTGGCACTTCCCTCTCAACACATAAATCAAATGCTACCAAGGTACTTCAAGGTTTCAAGAAGCAGAGGAATGACACAGTTAATGTTTTTAAACTGTTCATACTGTTTTGCACCAGATGGTTTTAGCGAACTGCGTGCTTTTATTTTCCTTATTCCTACACTTTTGGGGAGCCTTTTCCCCCCCTTTTTTTTCATTCCCGTCTCAGTCTATAAATACAAACTAGATTCTCTTTTGATCTTCTTGATGCTTGGTAACTTATTTATTGGTGTATGCTAGCTCTGATGTGAAGTAGTTTTACTTGTGTTCCTTAGAAGTCTATTAAATGCTTAGAAAGTCATGTTATACATCGGAATTGTCATCCAATATCTCCTCTATTTCAAAAGCATTCTCCATTGGTTAGAGATAAATCTGCATCAAAAGAGCCATGAGTCCAGATGTAACCACCTTAGTAGACTCATGATATAGAAGATTAATATTAATGTTCTAACACAAAGGAAATGGATCAGACTCCATTTTATATTTGTGCTAATAAAATCAAGTTTGCACACAGATTCTTGAGACATGCCACATTGGATGATCTTGGAGAATGGCAGCTATTACAAGGATCCAAACCAGGCACAGAATGCACTGCTCCACCATCACCATCTCTTTACACAGCTTTGTTTAAAAGTGGAGCATCAGTTCAGGTCATGAGCTACTAAGACTTATGGACATGATCTTGTTTTGAACACAGGATTGGTTTTGATATTTAAAAATGGAGGATTATTGAATCTTTAATCTTTTATTCAGCTGTTGTCTACCCTCGTAACACTACTTGTGGAGACTTTGAGATCCTTAGAGGTTAGGTACCAACCTGCTACACCCCCTTTCTTCCCTTGGGCTATTTTCACCATTTCTCTTGCCAGTGTCTGTGCACTACCAAATGAAGTGAAACCAAGAGCTGATGCTCTGAAGGCCTATACAGCTCCTTATTCAAACAACTTCCAATGACCACTGGCAAGGGTCCCCCTCTGAACCCTGGATCCAGAACTGGAAGAAGTGTAGCTCCCTTAAAGCTCCCTCAAAACTCCCTCTTTTGAATAAAGTACTGAAAATGCCATTTTTCCTCTGCAAATTTTTATCTTCTTAAATTTTATTTGGAGGTATTTCCCAACAGAAGCCTGCTTTAGAAGCCTTTTTTGTTTTGCTAAAGAGAGAAAGAAAGAAATTGCTTGCGGATAAAATACATTTGCAGTTTAAATACACAATTCCACTTTAATTTCAGAAAAGGGTCTTTCTTGGCAGTACCATACAGAAGTATTTGAAATGCATTAACACTTCGGCAGATGCTCAGAATCAAACAACTTAATAGGCATCAACTTTTTTTCAAATAATTGCAAAGCTTCGATTTAGCCTTTTGCATACCTTGCATAGTTAATTACCTAGGCTTTAATGTTTACATGCAATGAGAGTATCTACAGCTATAAACTACATAATTTATAATTGATGTAAATGGGTGTTATTATGTCAATTAGGCAGCTGTGTCCTCCACCTTCTCAGTAAACAGAAATGAGTGATAAACCGAGTTTGCCGGGAGAGCCCCTCTTCTCTTCCTAACAGATAAAAATAAATTACCTAGGTAGACCAGGTTGTCCAATTGTTCTCTGGTGAGGTGGATGTTATATGTGGGCCCTCTCTTTTGACCTGTTGACTGCAGCAAATGGTCAATCTCGTCACGCACCGCTGCAAGAGCTTCTGGGTGCCGCAGAAGATAATACATGGCCCAGAATGTAGCTGGAATCGTGTTTCCCACAGAGGCCCACAGGAAGGCAAAATGATGTGCTGGGAGAAAATAAGTGAAAAGGAAGATTAATAGCGTTTATTACACTGATTAGATTTGCAGTGTGCTAATTAAAAGATGTTAGGACACAGACCCAGCCAAGGATCAGTGAATGCTAATGAGGACCAATAGGCTTCTGAAGTCTAATTTTCTGCTTAATGAGAATAGTTTGAAATGTAATGTCGGGGGGGTGGGGGGAATAAGGGGAGGAAATGCAGCTCAGTTATAATCTTTCTCATTATCACCATTAAGTATCTTGTTTTACCACCTCAGCACAAAAAAAAAATCAATTATCATAGAGGGTTGTTTCAGAGTAAAACATTTTATCATTAGCCAATTAGAAAGAACATAAAAAAATTTCAAGGTCGCCATTTTGCCTTTTTATTTCAAAGGTCTATAGTAAATTATTTTATTTTAGACAAGCAATCATTCATAAGTTTCCTACCTGCTTTGTCATAATCTCCAAGCAGCTCATATTTCTCAAATATATCTTGTCTGGCTTGGACCACTTTTGACCCTCCCAGCCATTTTGTCATGTTCTGAAGTAAAAAATGATGTATAAGCTCCTTCCGAACCTTCTTGGTAGCTCCTAGCAACTCAATTGGTATGTTTGCAGCTAAATAGGGAAAGCTGGCATCAAACTTGATAAATTTGTCTCTGATTTCACTAATAACTTTGTGGCCATCTGCAGCAGGAACTCTTCCATATAGTGTTACAAAACTGGCTTCAAACATTACAGAGCAGCAGAATTTGTACATTTTTTCTGTTTCCCAATCTGTTGCTTGTGAGCATTTCCATTCAAATATATCCTGGAGATTTTTCATCATGTGGTCAGAAATGATATCCAAAGGCTTGCCTTGTAGATACTGGTAGATTCTGTGCAGGTTTTCCTTGAGTTCAGGGAATTTTCCTTTTGACAAGGCTGGGTAGTCAAAAGTTTTGGATGCCATTTTATTAGCGAATTCATGAAATTCAAGTTGCTTGCTATTTCGGATGACATAGACGTATTGAAATGGGTCCATGATAAAGGTAATATATCTACCTGAATAGAAGAACAGAATATAATTAGAGACACGTGCACTTCTATAACCTGGTGACACTTCCAGGAGCAATAACTGAAAATAAGCCAAAGTCCGTGAAAAAAAGCATGCAGAAAAAAAAACCCAAAGCAAAGATGCATTAATAACTCTGGGAAAAAAGAATGAAACAAATATTATTTAGATTTTCTTTATCAGGATGCAGATTCCACCACTGTACACTTTGCAGGCCCTTCTAAAAGCCACGTGAAGCCATTTCCATGTAGACGGATCTACTGTTTGTGCCAACAGTTGTGTGTGATCTCTTCAATTGTGGTGCTTTGAAATAAATCATTTACTACTCTGCTCTAATTCATGAAAATACAGTGTGGAGTCGTAGCAACATTTGGAAACTGTAGGTTTTCACCAGCAAAAAGCAAGAAACACACATATTTCACCTGCACA
Source organism: Drymodes brunneopygia (assembly GCA_013400955.1). Classification (NCBI taxonomy): domain Eukaryota; kingdom Metazoa; phylum Chordata; class Aves; order Passeriformes; family Petroicidae; genus Drymodes; species Drymodes brunneopygia. The sequence continues at coordinate 1,531,836 of VZTZ01012523.1, forward strand.
GAGGAGAGTGAATGACAAGGGCTGGAGTGGAAAACATGCAACCTAGGTAGATTTTTTCCAAGCAGATGACACAGGAACTCATAATCTGTCAGTTACAGCTTTAACTGCACACTGCAAGCCCCCAACATTTAAAGCTCCTCTCACATCTGGCTCTTTTTCCCTGAAGCTTTGCTAATTCTTTGTTAAGAATGTGCTTAGTATCCATAACATGACTACCTTGGTTTATGAATGTGAAGTCACAGCCTACAATGTAGCAGGCACCATTTTTAGCAAGGGTTCCACTTTGGGGTACACACTGTCCCAGTGCTAGCATCCACTGTGTCACAGTGCACCGGCAACTCCCTACGCTTCCCAGGGTCCTTATTGAGGTGACACAGTGATACCTTCAGCTCCTTGTACAGAGGGACAGGATTGCATGAAGTTAGATGCTTTTTCAAATTGTCCCTGCCAGAGAAACCCTGCAATTTCTCCCCAAACTTCAACTGCTGAAGAAAAGCATTTGGAGGAAGTACCATGAATCCCAAAGCTCAATTAATTCTTGGCTCTTTATAGATGATTATAAATTTAGAGTTCCTGATTCTTACCTTGAATGAAGAGGTGCATTAGGGAAAAAGGGTACCTATTAAAATGTACACTTTCTCTGTGAAATATCCCAGTCACAAACTCAGGGAAAGAGCAAAGCTTCCAGCACTTACAGTCTAATACTGTCTCGCTGAAGGGACAAATCTCCTTTGATTTTAATGGGAACACTATATGCTTAACTGAGGACCAAATTTGGCTCTGTGACAGATGTCCAGAGATAAAGTAGTCACTACCACTAAAAATGTCAAGTATCCATGGTTACCATATAGCGATATTTGAATTATCATAGTTATTTCATATTCTGATTTATATACACATACAGTGCTCTATGGTATCTGGGTACACTCTGGACTTCCTCTACAATTACCAGCTGCCATAATTCCCCTCCCAATTACATCAACTGCAATGCCAGTGAACCAGTAAGGGAATGTAAGGGATATATCAAGACAGAATTTGAACCCTTTTTCTTTTTTGTCAACAGTGTGTGTGAAGGTTTTTAAGATACTCATGGATTTTTTTACGTGTTTTACTGTAACATAATCAACCACAGCTGCAAATTTAATTTTAAAGAATAAGTATACTGAGAAACCAGCATGAAAGAGAGATCCTGAATTCTCAGTCCTCTTTTTTGACCATTTCTTCCTTTCCAGACTACAGAGGCTAACAGGAATCTTCAGTCTTGACCTCTGCAGGATGTTTGTTAAGAGTGCTAGAATTACTCTCTCTTTCCAGCTTTCACCTACTTTCATGCTCTTTATTGAGGCTACCATCTTTGCGATCAAAGCTTGGAAAGAAGGCCCATTGGAGCAATTTTTAATAAATAGATTTGGAGTGTTATTAACCCTAAAGATGAAAGCTGGCTTCTTAACTTTGCATTTACAGGGTAAACAATTTAAGTTAAGATTTTTAATTAATATTAATTTAAACCATCTGTCCACCATCTGCTTATTTCTGATGCAAAATATGAGTTTCTTTGTGATCTTTAATCAGACACTTAGCAAACGCACATCAATTCTTATCATTTTTAAGTAAGAAAATAATTTTCAGCAAATGAGTTTTCAGACAAACGAACTATTTTAGTAATAATTTTAAATCAAAACTCAGTCACTACTAGCACATACTTTGAAAAAAAAGTCCCTGAGAAAAAGAATATTACAGATCCTGTTTTTATTATTCTCATCAGGTTCCTGGTAGCAAAAAGTAAGTATGTACCAAAATATAATTGATTTTGTAGAATCAATTCAGGCTCCAGACCACATCACTGCAAGTCAACAACATATATAAACACATAAACCAAAATATTTCTTGTTGCCGCATTTAGTAAAGGTCTAGATAATCAGAAAAGTGGAACCCCCCTATAACAAAGGCAGCTTGTTTACGTATGCCATCGAGAATCTAATTTTAGATCTCTTAATTAGAAAAGTACTAAAACTTAGGGCTAATTAATGGCAGTTAGAAAGCTGTGAGAGTGGGTATGGGAACCTTGAACAATTACAGTCCTCCTTGCACACAGATCCACTACATGGCTACACTGCTTACCCTAGTCTCCTCCCTACAGGAACAGATTGCTAATTACAAAACTGTGCCCCAACACCTCCTCTACACCCTGAACAGCAAACATCCGAAGTGGAACAAACTTTCTCACCTCAAGTTATGATTTTAAATTTTTTAAATGCCAATATGGTCCTTAGTTTTGCTTTTTAAATCCTGTTGTTGTTCCCAATGAGGTTTCTTCCCACTGATTGTCCCTGGTGATGTCAGAGACAAATAAATTAAAACCTTCCCTGAAGTTTTCAGTTATTATTTTGTATTTTAAAATCTAGCTTCCCCCTCTACACCCATGTCTTTCCATTTCAGCTAATGCCAAGACTATCTTTGGAAAGTAACCTTTTCTGAAATCAATCCAAAATCTTGATACTCATGAGTTTCCATAAGAGTACTAGAAAAGGTAATGCTAAATCAGCCAAAAATGGAGGCATACACAATCTCCAGAAATTAGGTAGCCTTAAATATTGAAGGTTTTTATACAGAAACCACTAGAGGCTAAGCCTATCCCTTATAGTGTGTAAAAAAACCCTTCAACATCAAAAACTAGATAGACATGTACATACAGAAAAGTCACACTTCAATTCCCAATAGTTTAAGTCACTGAGGTATTTTATTTAATACAGTAAAAGCAAGTCAAAACAAGAGATGTATCCTTGTTTCCGCAAAAAGCCCTCTGTTTTTTTTTAATGGCTACAGAGAATTCATACTTCACTATCCAATCCTTCAGTCTGCATTACACCCATGCTGCAAATAGCCTGGTTATTTCCATTTAGTTTCTACAGCCTCCTAGAAATAGAAGATTGATTTGAAAAATATGAAAATTGTCAACTTTGGTAAATCTGAGCACAGAAGCCAGTATTTGTATGATAGTTAAGAAATTACTCTAATAATGCATTCTGCAGCTTTTTAATGCTAATGATGAAAGACAAGCATTTCAGATGGCATCTAATGATGGATGTTATTTCAGTAATGCTTGCAGCAGGCTTCAGCCTGGTAAGGAGTTAATGTAAATTACCTTTTGCTATGAGAGAAAAATGTGATATGGTACTGTAGGTGTATCATGCTTTAAAGAAAAGAATGACTTAGCAGCAGTATTTGAAAAGGCAAATGTGTTCAGTAAAAACCACTAAGATTATTTTATTAAGAGGTGAGCTAGTCTCAGAGAGAACATTGCAGGGTTCATTATCACTCCTATCAACTTGGGAGGAAAAGGACACAAAGTTTAATCCCAAGAAACAATGACAAAACTGTTTCAAGCTCTTTAGGTTCTTACCTAGCCGTCTGCCTATGCTGCAGACCTTAACAAGCAGAGAGGCTTGGGAAGTACGGTCATCTCAACACCACAGACTCTCGCTTTCCCTTCCTTATTATTTTCTTTTCTGGTCTTCTTTTTTTTCCCCCCCAAGACTATCGCATTTACGTAATCGTCCTCTTATTAGGGAGATTCTGCTGAACTGCTGACAATGATGTACAGTGGTGCTGCGCTGGCATGACGTTTGGGGAAAACGATTCTGCTGCACCACCACACAAAACCAATTAGAGAACTATTTTCTGCGACAGGTCAGGAATTTACATTGTTTCTCATAGAAAGATGTGCTTTTTAATTTCTTTATTAAGATGACATCCATGTCTCTTGCGACTTTTAGGGATGACAATCATTTGCTCATCACACGGGAAAGTACAATCAGCAAAATCGCATTACCAGTACGGGGCAACGCCAGAAACTCCAAGCATCGTTCCGCATTTTCCAAATGAACTAGTTTGAGAACCAATAATTAGAACAATATATATTGATAGAATTTTTTGACAGGACCTTTGGACATCCACCAGGGGGGTAAAGTAATGATAGTCCACATACAGCTGGCTACACTATGTTTGCCGAGCACAGAAACATCATCTTTGTCAAATCAGTAAGACACACAGAAATCCTGTATGCCTTCGGACCAGGACACGACAGGAGGTAGCTTTGGTTTCTAGCTTTGGTTTCTTCCCGGACTTGCGGATGACAAACTATTTCTCTTTAGTGAAGTCCTGATGGTCAGCAATTTTATACCAGAAAAGAGAACTTTAAATGGTGTCTCTGTTACGATGAATTCACAAAATCAAACATTTCCCTGCACAAGACTGAAATAATATTCAGAACTAACTCCATTTACCTCAGCCTTTATCAAGGGAGGCTTGGCCCAAAACACTTGAACATAGGGGGATTATCTGAGATAGAATTTGGTTTATCATGTAAATAGAAATTTCTGAAACTAAATTACACTCCTAGATTGCCTAAACACACAAATTTCTACACACAGTCTTGCATAAAATGATAAAGAAGCAAAAGAAATAAATATTTGATTAAACACTTTTAAGATTCTGAAGTATTACTATATCCAGTATTATGAATATACTAAGATAATATATGAATTATAGTTATCAATCTGTATTTGTAAGAAGTCAAAACTGTATTATAATGTGAATTCACATTAACAATAAAAAAGACTGTATTTCAAAAAGAGTTGGTCTTGTACTGTGCCAAACTCACATTCAAGTTGTAAAAAATCTGATCATACAAGTTTCCAAAAAAAATTCCTGAATGAATTTTTAAAAATCACATATTTAATACAGTAAAAATTCTCTTCCAAAGGAACAAAAGGACAGATTTTTTAAAAGGAAGAAAAATTTTGTTAATTGAACGCACGGCTTGCAAATAAACCAATTGACATCTCAAAAAAAATTATTTTCATTCCAAAATATTGCTTATATGGAAATATAAAGCTAATGCTACTGCCCTGGAATTATAAAGCAAACTTTATACCTTATTCTTAGCATTTTTGTTTCAAACTCCCTAAAACTACAGGAATAACTAAAAATTAGGTACACTAAAGTTGGTCATTTGAACAAGGATGTAAAGGTGCAGAAGATTATTACATCCACCTATATTAATAAGAACTTGCCTTTCTGAACACAAGAAAATACTGGATTTTATACTGACTTTAGTAAAAAGTAGATCTCTATAGATAGATGTAAATTTATATATTTAACTTTCATTCAGGCTTTTAGTTTTATTCTCTGTTTTTCCTCCACAGCTACGTGTCTATGTGAAATCACTCAAATGTTTGTATTCAATCTAGCTTAGTAATACAGTTATAAACACAGGAACCAGCAAGGTTATATCATATTTTATTATATTTTTATTTTCAGCAAGCATGATCAGAGTAAGAGGCTGGCAACGGGAAGTTTCTGTGTTCCAGTCCTGATTGTATCACTGAGTCAATGTGTCATTCATTCCCTTGTGTTCCTGTCAACCAGTTGTAAAATGTGTGAGAACAAATTCTGCACTTTTTTTCTTAAATGTTTTCTAAATTTAATCTGATATTTTTCTGTGCAATGTCAAGATGATGTTAGTTCTCCCTTCTTTAGGAAAAAAACAACAATACACAATTAAATGTGCTGGCAAAATCTATGTTCACACAGTACATACCTACAAAACCTGTCAAAATACATATATATTTATAGATATTAAAAAATCCACACATTGATAGTGATATTTCATGGATAATTATTATGCTTACAATATATGTGAATTTGAAGTATTTTTATGGGTCTATGCTAGAGAAAAATATTTTGGGTTAACTATGATTCTAAATTAAACATTTGGATTAATATTTAACTTCACTGATGGAAAAAATCAAGATATATACTAAAATATTTCTCACCAGCAATATGTACAGTGAAAATATCTCCAAATTTCTTTTGCTGATCCAGTAAGAATTTGTAAGCATCTTTTCTAAAAATCAAAGCCTTCCCAAGGTAAGGAATCCAGCCATTTATTAGTGGGGGCTCTCCAGTCTTTCTGTTAAAAACAGAAAAAAAAATAAACAGGAGTTAACTTTGGCATGAGAGCAACTCATCTTTATATCTATTTATATATTACACTTAGACTCACCATTTACATCTGTAATTCCTGCAATGTATAATATGTTGTACAGAAAGTTCTTCAGATATGATGGCAGGTTAAATCTAATCACACCTCTGAGCACTGAAGGCTCCATGTGGTGATTAGGAAAAATAAGTGAGAGAAATTGAGACGCATTTAACTACAGGTCGTCCAGTTATTACCATCAAGTTATGAACACAGAAAAATGACATTCAGTAGAAAAGCTCCCAGTGAAGAGTCATCTCATTTTCAATATTTTGTGTATCAGAGGAAGATGTATTGGAAGGCAATTATGACAGATTTAGGTAAATAGGACGACGACACACCACACAAAACAAGTATCCTTACAGATAACATTTAAATTATTTCAGCTTACAAGCAAAGAGAACAGCCATTCTAACTAAATATCCTTAAAATATAGGATAATAATACAGGCTGAACATTAACTGTAATAAATCTTAGTCTCTTTGTATTTATAGTCTAAGATAGAAATGCGTATGAACAGTTTAAGAACAAATTCCAGGTATTGATGTTTGCATCCCAGTCTAAAAAAGCAGCCACAGTGTGCTACTTATTTTTACAGAATAGTATAAAATACCTTCTAAGATTCTACTAAGTTACATTTTTCTTTAAAAGGAAGAAAGGTTCCCACACTGTCCTACTCCTGACTGCAAGTAAATATCTTTCCTTCATGCTGGTCTTTATTTGCTTGAATCTGATTTACAACAAAGAAACATAAAGCGTGCTTGTTCTGGAAGGGATTAAAACAAATATTCAAGAACAACTCTGCTGCTACATCCCATCTGTGAAGGTGACTTATACTACATGCAGAACAACTCATTCTGATTAAACACAAGATATTTACTAGCTTGAATCTAATCAAAGATCAAGGGATCACAAGCTTTACTACTATCATACACAGCATGGATTTTTATGTAGCTGGATTAACCCTATCATAGTCACATTCTCCCTTGAACTGCTGTAACACAAATGAAAAAAAATTTAAAATAACCATGGTATGCTGTATTTACTTTTAATTTTACTTTCAAAATTAAAACTTTCTTAACAGGAAAATACAAGCCAGAGATTTGCTCACTTACTTTAAAAAAGTTGTTATAAATTTAATTTACAGATAAACAGATGTGGCTAAACCAAGCTCCGTATTTTGATCTCTTTCTGTTTAACTGACTCCTCATTTCAAATTTTAGTTTCCAAGAACATCCTTTTGTCCTCTGGAAAACCAGCAAATTTGCTTGTCTGACAGTCTCACAGCCAACCGTTTGCTGTGCCTTTTTCATTTCCTTAAGTTTTGTGGTTTTGGTGTTTTGTTTGGTTGTTTTGTAGTGTGTTTTTTATATTTAGGAGAAGGTGGAGCCCCTCTTTCTTCAATACCCCCCCAAAACCACTGCATTAATCATCCTCTAGTGGTCAAATAACAACATTATTTACTCAAGTGGTCCAGAAAAACTTTGTAATGTTTAATTCTGTATCAAGTGAATAAAAGCAAAGAACTAATCTGAGATTACATGAGAGGGATCACTAGCCCTGGAAGCATAGCAGCCAACTTGATACCCTCAATTATCCCTTCCAAGCTCATAAAGAATCTGGATGATTTACCCATTTTTTCCCACCCCAGACTATTAAGTCCCGAGAGTGTCTGCCTTTCACTTCCCTGGCTGGACACTACGTCCTGTAAGTAGCATCCTGACAAATATTTAGATAGGCTTTTTGTCATCTTCTAATTGAATGCATCTAATTTCCCCCTCCATGTTCTGTCATTCGGTCAGAAGCTGTATTCTTCACGAGCTCTCCGCCGGGTAAAAAGAAGGCAGCTCAGAAATCCAGGGGAAAATTAACTTAATGCTCCAAGTCTTCGGGATCACATCAGGGAGACATTTTGCTATTGCAAAGACGTGAGGGTCATCGTTCACTTCAGACATGTTTAGCTCAGCAGCAATAAGCTTAACACTGTTAAACACTGTGTCACAGCTACGCGGATTTCAGGGGAAAATATAACACCAGTTCAACTTACGACCCACAGCAGACTGATCACAGAAATGTGTCTTCATTTCTAGCTTTCTGTCTCTTTGGAAGATGGAGGTCATCTCCACGACTTATTGATGTCTGCTAACACACGGTGAAGAAGAGCGGTGCTTGTATTCTAGTGCCTCTCCAAATCCAGTGCTTCTCTGCACAAACTTCCAAGCAGAGCAGTGCAGCTAACCCCATTTCCTTACCTGCATCCCAGGGATCTCCAGAAGTCTTCATCAACTTCGGATGCTAAACAGCGCCATTAACAAAGACCACAGAAACTTTGCTGCTTAATTAAATTGCTCATGAATTTTAACTCTGGACTCACGCTTCACAGAAGTTGTAAAATTTGACAATTAGGCAAAATATATTGTTGTACCATATATAGCTGAAAAATATAAAAGAGCACTATGAAGTGTTTTGATGGAAATTTAAGACTGCAACTTTTTTAACTGAAGCATTCAGAATGTCTTACAGATTATATTTTATTCAGGTCTAGTTTAACTGCTTAAATTCTAGTTCACTTAGCAAACCTCCTGATATTCCCAGGTCTTTTCACTCCACACATTGGGCTGGTTATGCTTATATAGGAATATAAGAGGAATATCTTTACTTGTCTGAGAAGCCTCTGTGAAGTCGGTGAGACTTAACGAACAAATATCTCACATATGTAAATGAATTTTACAAATAAAGCATCAGCAACATGTCCAATGCAATCCATAAGTAGACGGATCAGTTACAAAGTGGAGGGAGAGCAACACAGTTGTATCATCCATCATTGTTAAATGGATAATTTCAAATGGCATTATGCAAAAATCAGCTGGCTACAAATACAGCCCATAAATAGAATGAACAGATTTTGATAACTGTAATTTTTCTTTCCTTTACAGGGAAAAGATACTTTCTTGTTAGCAAGTAATAGAGTTGCAACATCTACTTCACCAAAAAAGCAAAGTTGGAGTTTGTTTACAGTTTCCTTAAGGGAATATTTTTCAGCTCACCTAAAACACAGAAGGCACTGACTCAGGTTTGATTATTTAGCTACTGAGGTAAGGCAATACTAAAAATTGTGGATGCTGTATCTATGTCTCACTTATACTAAGCAGCAGTGATGCAATAAAGCAGAAGAAAAATGGGCTTCAACATAAGTGTTTTGGAAAATATTCAATTAAAAAATTATTAAATTCAATGTCTCTAAACATTATGTTTTCACAAAGTGAAAGGGAATTATTTCAGAAACCCCAGTAAGGTCATTTGTAAAGGTCTCTGAACACTAATGGGTTTTTTTTGTTTGTTTCTTTTTTTATAAGTCATAAAGAAAATACCCTAAAGATTCACAAGCAACATGATCAACTCACAGAAATATTATTGCTTTATAAAAGTACACAAGACTATTCTTTTCTTGGTTACACCATTTCAACATCACTGCAGTGTGAGGCATTGGACCTGTGTAAATGAGAGTAGAATCTTTCTCATCTCGCTGGTTATTTGTATTCCAAAGGAGCAGATGCCTTTCAAATTATGCAAAAACCCACAGCGCATCTTGTACTATAGCAGATGAACAGGTTAATTTTTCTTTTTGCACATAATAAATCATAAGTGCTTTAACACCCATAGTCACATTTCATGAACATAAACCTTCTGTTTAATAATGTCTGTTTACAACTAGAATCAGACATACAGTAATCTCTTGCCTGGGATAAACATTAATCCAGATCTGTCTAGAAAAATTATACAATTCATTACCATAAGTAATCTCTATTGTGCCCCATGCTGAACCTTCATCTTTTTTCCTGTCCTATAATCTTGCAAATCCACTGGTGGTGTATGATTGGCATCTGGTGTTAACGCAGCCTTCAGTGCACACAGCACAGCTGAAGGAGCCCGACACGAACACGTCACTCCGCAGGGTAACGCCGGTTCAGCTGACCGCTTTTCACAACAACTTTCACCAAAGGTAGGAAAAAACCCCACAAGCCGAGGAGAAAAAGGTCTGACAATATGTTTTGCCACAGAGGGGTCATTTTCACTTTCCAAACCACTGTTACGATCCACAAAAGCTAAAGGTAGTGCTCTGATTTTTCCATAGTATCTCCAGACAGACCATCACAAACCATGTCCAAGCCGGAACACACCATGTCAGGGGACTTTAAGGAATGGAAATGGATTGGTACAGAGTAGAACAAAAGCTATTATGAACATGTCAAAGCAGTTAGAGATTATTCACAGGCTCGATCACAATATTTAAGCAACAAGGCATGACAGACAGTGTCTTTCCAGGGGCTTATGAACACTCTGACTGTGAGGAAAAGAATGAGGCCAAAGGCTTCAACCCCAAGAAAGGTAATCCCCAGAAATGTGGTGTCTGGAATGTCTTCTTGTATTATGAGAGAGACAACACAGGAAACTTAGGACAGGAGAAAGCCAGTGAGTCTATCTTTCTATTTTTTTTAAATTTAGCAGTTACAGTTTTCCCCTAGACCTACTTATAGGTGTTCTACATCTATGAGGACAGAAAATAAAATTTTCTTTCAAATATTTGGCCACAATGTAATTTTTGACATTTATAAAACTATGTGTGTCTTAAATCCTCATCCAAATTGTCTGACACAGTGATCTCCTGGAACTCTAAATTTTCCACGTTGAATACATGCAGTATGAAAAAATATTCCCTGCGGAACAAACCAGATAAAAGTTTTAGCAATATACAGTCTTCTACCCTTGAATTCTCAGCTGACATACTTCCTGTGGAGGTAAAGACATTGCTTCTGTCTGATGACTCTTTTCAGGTTTGTGGGGAGTAAACGGATGCATCATCTTGAGAGAGACATGGATTGACTCAATGAAGAAATAAGAGTCCTGGATAGAGAAAGCCTCACACTGCCACTGCCTCTACTTATGCCTAGGTAAAGTGGTTTCATGCTGCAGTACTGATAGCCATCTCTTTTTCATCAGGATAAAGATTACTCATAAAAGAAAAGGAGAAAGACTCAGAAAAAAGTAGCAAATACACTTTTGAGCACACCAAGGAGAGAAGAGTTTATTTGTGCTCCCAAAAAGAGCAGTACAGCAAAACAGACTCTAGTGGTAATGTGAGACAAACTGGGAGAAATGCTGACAAAAGCAAATCAACCAACCAGTGAATTTTTATAGTGATTTTTTTTCACAGAAAAATGCAATCCTTTTGTTGAAAGCTTTTGCTGTCAAAAATTTCTGGGATTTTAATAAAAATACATTTTTTCTCCTTTAAAACTATACAAGGTTTTGTTGCTAAGATCTCCAACTGAAATCTGTTCACCACAGGAGCATCTTCTCTCTCTTCTAGTAATTTCATTTAGGTAATACCCAAATATCCAAAAAATACCAAGACTCGATAACTCATTCAGTAACTCTGAAATACCACTCTCTAAGAAATCTTATTCCTTTGCAGTTTAGGCTAAATTATACCAAGAATTGTACGCTGACATTGTACATGGCAATTCTTCACACTGCACACTGTGTTGAAGGACACATCTATAAATTCTACCTCTACTTGTAGTTACCAGTTGGGACATTGCCTAAAAAGGCAAGGAAATACCATTGTGGGAAAGTAATCGGAACAGTTTTAAAATGGAAACCCACTAAAAAAGAGTTTGTGGCTCAGGCTTTATCAGAGGCTGAAAATTCTGAGAAATTTTATGTTACTAAATGTAATGTAAAGTTTCATAACAGCCAGGATTGGAGTCATGGTGAAGACAAGACTTGGCCAATGTGACAATAATTCATCAGTGTTAAAATTAATACAAATTTAGTGCTCATAGCCTTCATTTTGCAATACCACTTTGCTTCTACTCTGGGTGAAAGCTGTGAGAGCAGCCACGTCTACTGAATACTTTTCCTGACCAAGCCCCAGATTATTCTATTACAGTTTATATTTGAGGCTATTTGTCCAGCCCAGGACTTTTCCTTTCTTAATTCAGCTTTAACCAAAGAAAAACAGGCCACAAAGAAATGACAAGAGGTTACTTATTTCATACCTTGTACCCCAGGTAGGGTGCTGTGTACTGGTATCTTCCTTATATTTTTCTATGCCCTTCTCGAAGATATTTAGTAACAGAGCCTCTCCAGTCTCCCCAAGCAATCTGTTTCTCCTCACATCTAACCTTTATCTTCATGATGTACCTCAAGGTCACTACTTCTCACTCTGTCTGCAAAGGATAAGAGAATAAATGATTCCCTTCACTTCTGCAGGAACACTTAATGTATTTAAAGGTACCTATTATGTTCTAATTTAGTCTTCTTTAGGTTAAACAACCTTAATTTCTTCCAATATTCCCTCACAACTATTTTCTAGGTCTCTACATACTTGTGTCACCTCTTTCTTGATTTTCTAACAATAGCCCACACCTTTCTCTATGGCAGTGTCCTGCCTATGGCAGTAAGCACAGCAGTGCAATTACCTATTCCAACTCAAGGGTGACACCCTTTGCCTCCCAGCACAGCCTCAGCTTTCTGTGCCAAATCACCACCGTGTTGATAAAAATCCAACTTGGGAGCCATTACAGCCCTCAGCCTTTTCCCAGAGAGAAGACTGTGCTCCTGGCAGATGCTGTTGATTAGTCCTCTGTGTTTTCCAGTTTGCCATTTGGAATGCTAATCCCTCCTTTGCAAGCTCACAGACACTCCTCTTTAGGTATTATCCACTAACATAAACACGTTTTTTCCCCTCATACTCATGTGAGAAGTATGTGGGATCAGAATATGAAGTCCACCTGTATTTCCTTTTACTCCTATTAGGAACGTATTTATGCTGCAAATAAACTGACCTTACTGAAGAGAACCCAATGACTTTTGTCTGATATCCCTCTCTTTCTTAAGTAATTTCTGCACTTCAGTACACTGCTTTGCTGCAACACATGTTAAAACTGTATGCAGTAAGTAGCTCATAGTAGGAAATCATATTAACCGTCTGGCCTGGAAGTGACAAGTGAGGTGTGGATAAGAATGTCAGCACTCCCCACAGAAATATATTCAAACAGGCAGAAATCATTCCTTACGTAATAAAGACCAAACAAATAAATTCAGGAAATCTCAGAAACAGTGGTGGGACATTATCACATTTTAAAAACCCTGGTAACAAGGAAAGAGAGGAGAGTGCTAGATGGAAAGATATTGCTGCTTCTGTATGCAGCAACAGTGTTTTCTTTGAGAATGTAGTATATAATTTCAGATGTAAAAAAAACAATTGCCATAAAAATAAAGTATGGTTTCCTATAAAACTGCACAAATGCTAAATAATGCAAGATGACTCTTTGAACAAAAAAGGATAATGAAAATAGACTCTTCATTTAATGTAACTGAGCCATCCAGAAGTTTGGAATCTTGGTTACCTAGACATTTTTAAGTTCCCTATAATCACCAGAGAGAAAGGGAGCTTTTTGGAAGAACTGGTTTTCATTAATGATACAGATAGATTAGAATTGCTCACTTAGGTAGCCAAGATGATGACTCCCCTAGATTTCCCCTAATTCTGACTTATCTCTTCTCATATTTGTTTTTTGATGTCAGTTTTCCTGATCCACTCATTTGAAAATGTTTTTTTCTTGCCCCTGATTCCTCTGCATACTTCCACCCTGGCTGCCCATCCCTCTTGGGATGCCTCCATGGACCCATCGCCACCATTCAGCCCCTTTGCCCATCCACTGTTAACTTTCTTCTCAAACCAAGCTCCTGTTCAGATCTGGGGAACCTCTGCTCTCATCTCCTGCAATATTCTTAATCCAGGTATTGTCCACTTGCTTTCACTTCCAGTTCTTCCTCAGTTAACCCCTTCTTGAATCCTGACCACCACTGTCACCACTGTGAACCACACATACCCCACACTGGCACAGAGAACGAGGAAGGCTATTGGTGAGTCTTGTCCAGTTTCCTCACTGTGCTCTCCTGTCTTCCCACACCCATCTGCTGTCTTCTGTCTTAGGCAGAGACAGGAACAGCCTTTCTACAGTGCACGTCTACATTGTTCACTGCAAAATCGATCCTCAGTTGCGAGACCACCTAGTACTGATAAAATCACTCCCTCTCTATCTCCCATTCCAGGGAGTATTAGCCAATTTCAAGAAGTAAATACAATTCATTCAGGATGCGTGCATGTGTGTACACATGTATTTACCAACACAGATTATGTGTATATAAGCATCCTTATTTCTGTATGCACACACATATGCATTTATGCAAACAAAGATCACATCATAGGAAAAACTGAGTGGTGCCGCAATTTTATTTTCTTTTTGTAGCAGTAACACAAACTCTTTCTACGTTGTAACACAAGTTTTATTGTAATATTTTGGTTTCCTGCAGTAAGCTTCTGATGTTACAGCCATGGTGGCATTGTGAGTATCAGTACCACCCTGTTGACCTGAGTGCATTAAATTCAGACCATTACAGATCAGCAACAGAACTGCCCCCTCCCTCACTCTGTCTACCATGCACAGAATTTTCAAATACCAGCAACCCACTCCTGATTTATTGAGGTAATTAACTAGAAAACGAGGCCACTTACTCTGTCTAAAAATCTCCATGTGCATAGCATTAGAAGAAGAAGAAAAGATTTTGCATTTTAAAAAAAGATGCAATACAGCTAAGAAGATTTTTAATTAACAATTTCATGACTCCCACAGTTATGGCCATGCGTTCCCCAAGTGGAAGCACAGAAGCACATGGCGATCTGCAAGCAATTTCCCTCCTCTCCCTCATGAGCTTCAGATGTCAGACATTTCACAAATTGTATTACAGAATTAACAGTCAGGACATATTTTGCTCAAAAATGTATTGAAAAATTCCAAAATATAGTCTCAACAGTTGGATAAACATAAAAATACCCCAGGTACCTTATTTAGTTCACTTATTTGCAAGTAAAACTCGAAGTTGATATAATGAGAGAAGGTAACTAATCCTGTCAGTAAGGCATCTATCACAGGAAAACAGCATTTGAATATTGTACTTAGGTGAACATTTCAAAAGCTTTAAAGTCTGTAAGATGAACACAGTACTAGTAGGTCTTCTCTTTCAAAGATTATTCAATTATTCATATTTTCTTTCCAGATACTTCTTTTCCCTCTTTTCCTTCCAGTGCTACAAGTCTATTGCACATGTTAAGAGAAACAGTCTTGTAATGGGATTCCCCACAAACATTCATTCTCTCCTACTTCATCTCCTTCTGCCACCAGCACAGATTAACATCTCAGTTTCTCCATCTGAACTGATTTTACTTGTCTCAGCAGAAACTGCAGGTGATCTATTTCAGCAGAAAGCACGCTGCAATCTGCACTCTTTATCTCTGGCTTTTCACTAGCTGCAACAAGTCTCTCCTTTTTTTCCCCTTCCTAGATGTGCTTCTGCATTCCTTACTCTTCTTCCAAAACTTCTCATTTCTGTTTTCCATTTCACTTGTACTTTTCCCTCCTTCTCTCACCCTGAGCTCTGTTCTGGCTCTGCCCCTGCATTCAAGAGCATATGGGTCTTTTTCAAATCAGACTTTCTCATAGTCCATATTGGATAAGTCCTATCCCTGCCTTAACAAGCTGCCACAATTAGGGAGCAACAAATCCAATTACTTGCAAATTTATTTTCCTAGGTCTGGGTAGTGATACTTTTCACGTAAATGTACATATGAGCAGCACCTTTCTATAATTCATACTATGCAATATGAAAGAGCAATCTGATGGATTCTCGGGTCTGAAGTGAGTGGATATGAAAAGTGGAGTCTTTTACTAAGCAATCTTGGGTAGGACAAGCCTGAAACTAGATCTCTCATTAGGAGGGGAATTCTGAAGTATCTTAAAACATTTTTATTTTTAAGTTAAAGGAAAAAAAGGCCCTTAAATATATTTCCCACAAAACAGATGCTCCTCAATTTTATTTAGCAAATATCAAAATGAAACCAGTCACAGCTTTCTCAGCATGCCCACAGCTTTTCCTAGGATGCTGAGGACTTAACAAGAGGGATGGTGGTGTCCTGTCGTCCTTGGGCAGATTTGCAGAGCAGCCTGCAGCCACCCTCAGCCACACAGACACTGTGAGTGTGGGTCGTTTGTCTCACAGGCAATCTCTGCCCGACCTCCCCCTGGGGTGCTCTCATCTGCTTTTCCCTCTCCTGAGCCTAAAATTCTGCTAAGCCCATAACAGATTTAATATGTATTAATTTAAGAGCATCAGTGCATTGCCTGAAAACAATGGTTTGATGCTGGGAAAATATATTCCTTTAATTGGTCTGTGGCTGCCCTTCTTAAATATTTATGTAAACTCTATTGTGTTCAAGGGCATAAGGGTTAAACCTAAATGAAGCTTCTGGCTTTGTATTTGTGTGATTTCTCTCAAATGTAATCCTTGCTGGTTTTAGGCAAAATAACTAATTCCAATTTTAGGTAAATCAAGAATACATTTTCATTCTGCAGTCACAGAAAGTGAAAACCATAAGAAGGGACAGTAACTGGGACACTGTAGATCTGAACATATTTTAAATCCCTCTGCTATGAGAAAAAGAGTAGAAAATATAAATAAAATTCTCAATTTTTTTAATTAAAGTGAGCAAATGTCAGCTTGGGGACTGTAATCAGAGACATTAGAACTGCAAATGAATACTTGTTTAATTTTTTTTTCCTAAGTTGTTTCCTGCACAAAATAGTATTTAGGTTATAAAGGATCATCTTTCTGAAGAACCCAAGATGGCTATATATGACAATATATTATCCTTTTATTTTTATTTTTCAAAACCAGATACCATCCTACTGAGTAATTTCATAGAAAAATGGAGTCATTTAGGTTGGAAAAGACCTTTAAGATCATCAAGTCCAACCATTACCCTAGCACTGGCAAGTCCACCACTAAACCATGTCCCCAGGTGTCACTTCTAAACAAGTATTTCCAGGGACTGTGACTCAACCACTTTCCTGGGCAGCCTGTTCCAATGCTCGACCACCCTTTTGATGAAGAAATTTTCCTGACATCAAATCTATACCTCCCTATGTGCAACTTGAGGCCATTTCCTCTTGTCCTACCTATTGTTACTCAGGAGAACAGATTGACCCCATTACAGGGAGTTGTCCAATACTTTTCAACCAGCTACTTCAACTGGGTACCATTACAACTGTTTTGGAGCCCCACATAACTAAACGCTGCTTCCCAAACATCAGATGAGGCAGCTGTCATATATTCATGGGACACAAAATTCACACAAGCATCAAAACTTCATGAAATCTTAAAAGTTTAAAAAATTTCTGTTGAAGAGATAATGAGCTTTACAGGTTCTAATGAAAAGAATGTGGATGCAGACAGAGAAGGAGCCTAAGATTTATAACACCTCATCCATGTTAAATACATGGTTGTGAATTCAGGACTACAGACTGGTGACTCAGCCAATCACCATTCCCCTTGCTGAAAAGGTTTCAAGACTGGCTGCACAGCACTCCTCTATCACAGAAGGCTGTAGGTGTGGGTGTTTTAGAGTACATTCAACGATGGGCTCTCATGTGTCTTGCTATGTGAGGTAGGAGCCAGACCATTTGCACCCTGAATTGTGTCACATGACTGGTGCCAAACAGACAAAACAGCAGAGATTTCTTCCTAGGAAGGACCTCAATATTGCTTGCCAGAAGACAGTTTGATCTGTAAGAAATCTGAAAATCCTCTAGCTCAGGTTGTCAGTAAAGCTGATATGAGATGCTGGGTCTTGTGGATGCCCTGGACATCAGACCCTGCTAGGATGAGCCACCTCTGACAGATCATAGATGCAGCATGCAATCTTATTTCCATCTGTATGCCTGAATGCCAAAACATGCATTCCCATTGTCCCAGAGTTTAAATATTTGCAATTTTGTCAGATTCTGGAATTTTTGTTTGTTCTGACTGAAAGCTATTGTGTCTTACAAGTACAATGTAAAAATTTCCTTTATTCCAAAGGGTATGTGGGTATCAACAGCATCATAAACTGCTGGAGAAATATGGACTCACTGAAGTCAATACTAAACTGAATATTCAGACTGATTGTGGAAGGATTTCATACCCTGTGCTGCACCAAGAAGTCAGGCATAGGGTGAGTCCTGAATTTCATTATCTACATGCTATCCCATGGCTCATGAACAACTAATGACATCACAGGGGTGATGAGGAGTGCATCAAAGGCATGGCCAAAGCGTGTATTGGCCATGCTGAATTTTGTTTTGAGGGTAGGTAGAAATCCTGAGTAGTAAATTTTACTAGCTATATCTCTACTCTGGTTATAAACTTGAGCTCCCCATCACCAATAACTGTTCCACATACATGCTGCATTCTGTACCTTTGCTATTTTTCAATTATGAAAAAATCCCAAGAAAATGAAAATTAGAAACAAAAGGTTACCAGAAAAAATTTTTAGCATTTCAATTCCAGCTATTTGCACCATTCTGATCCAATGTAGCCTTCTGTTAATGATGCATCTGTCATTTTACTGACACCCCTAAACAGCTTTATTCTCTTTTCTAATTAAGAGACAAAGCTGATTATGTCAATCTATGAACTGGCATCTGAGTGCTTTTGTTAAAATGTAAGAAGCAACGAATATGACTATTGTTATGCTAAAACAAAAAACTTGGGAATTTTTACTGGAAAACCCAAGATAGCATAATATATAATGGCTAAATTAGAACAGATTCTTCCTATTCATGCAGATGCACATGTGATTTTATTATATAATTAAAAGAAGATACTGTGTGAAAAATTAATTTCCAGTAATATAAAACATGAAGCAACAGTGATACATAATATGCCTGACTAAAATATGTGAGGAGAAATCATCAGATCATAAAATAGCAAACAAATAAATGACAGACTAAGCTATCAATCCTCAAGTAAAAATTAAGTTATTAAATAATCCAAAATGCTTGCATGTCAGGACATGATTTCAGCTCCATCCTGCTGCTAAATCAGAGATACGTACTCAGTAGGCTCTTTTAAGACAATACTGTGGATGGAATGCAGTGCTCACCATTGTAGGTAGGTCTTTGTGTTTGGATTGTCACAGGTAAGACTCTAGAACAATCTCCCACACACCAGCATGAATTGCTGCAACCTGTCCTTCCTAAAAAGGCCAGGGAGAAGACAGCAACAGGGAAACCCCACAGAGTCAGATGATCTTCAATATCTTGGGATGCTAGCAGTTTTCAGACTCAAAAGAAAACACAAAAGGGTTTTCCCCTCAGTTTTGATCAAAGGCAGCAGACAGAGGTTATGTGGATCTTCTGGCAGCACTAGATCTTCAAGACCACTACTGGTGCTGAGCTCCTGGCAGGAAAGCATAAAATTCTTTCCAAGGAACTCTACTGATTCAATGTATGCAGTTCCTGCTGATGGTACTGGACATCCTCAGGACAGAGCTTAAAGTACTGCAGTCGGACACAGCTCTCCTGGCACCAACTGAGCTAAAAGAATTTACACCCTGAAGATTTAGTCTCCAACTGCTGACTGTGTCAACCATTGCTGACATACATCCAACCAACACATACATCTTTCCTTTTTTTCTTAAAAAATTTCTGTTCTAAATTATCAGAAAAAGTCAAGACGCTATAAGCTATAGCATCAACAGCATCAAATTTAGTTATAGCTTCTGGTCTCCCTCACAAGCACACCACACCCATGGTTGCAAACTACCATTCTTCTACCATTTGCTTGTCAAGATATCATATAATTTTGTCTCAGATAACTACAGGCAGCAAATGGAATGTCCACAACCTTCTACTTTGACCTTCATGGAGGTTTAGTCCACGAGGGAAAGTAGCTCCTCACACTTTTGCTAAAATAGATCTGCAAGTATAAACTATAACCTTTACACTGTATATGTGCAGGTTCACAATATGTCTCTGGATAATTTATGGAGATGTCCATGACTTATAAGACCAACGGTCTTGCTCAGTACTTCAAAACATCACTCTGCTTCTGTTGCACATCATGAAATATCCAGTTGACTGAAAACAAAATTTTGGGACTGCTTTTAAGGAATTATTAAAAAGGATAATAATTTTTCCTCTGCTGCAGGATCTCCTCTAACAGTCCACTCAATAACCTGCTGTGACTAATGAGTTTGGTAAATTTCCATTTTGACTACCCACTAGTTAGGCTGGACTGTTCACTGTTTATTGAGAAAGGGAAGGGTTCAGCCATTTCAGCCCTTTGGCTTGAAAAGATCTTCTTTTAAGAAGGTCATGGTCTTCTTTTAAGCCAACAAACATTTTGCTCACACTGAAGTAGCAAGATTGAGATATTTACATAAGAGTTTGGAAACAAATTACACTCTTAACTGCAGTTTCCATCACATACAGGATCATTCAGAGGTGACTGACAACAGCATCAAACCATCTTAATACAAACTGCAAATATCTGGAGCCAGGATTTTGATTGCTGTTATTTCTTCTTAATATTATTTTGAATTTTCCTCATAAAAAAATAAAAGGAAGTAAGCAAATCGAATCACAGCCTCATGTTTTTCTCACAAATTGGGAGATGTTTTTAGTTTATAAGAGCAGGTAAATAAAAGCCAAATTAAAATCATGAGCTAGACTCAGTGGTATAAATCCACATAGCAGTATTAACTTCAATACTGCTATTGCTAGGTCAGATACTACTGGGTAGAGATAATATCTCATTAACACTGATACACTAACAAAACTGACCATTGTGGTCACAGAATATGAACACCCGCACATGTGCAGGACTTACCAACCAGTCACGAACAGATGAGATTCCCAGGGAAAAGGGACTCTCTATATAATTTGAAGGACTCTCAAAAAATGCCTTTGAAAATCAGATCAGTAAAATCAAATCCTACCACGGCACCTGGCCATGGCCCAACCACAGAATTCTTCTTGCCTGTGCTGGGATCAGTTCTGACCACAGCCAGCCACTGGACCTCTGCCAGCCACAGCAGAAGGAGGGGTCTTCCATCAGAACAAGCATCACAGCCATTTCCGTGCTTTTCCTTTTCTTGTCCCCTGACTCCCCCTAACCCCCCCTCCCAACAGCTCCTCTGGATAGGCCAGAGGACATGGCCAAAGGAAGGGAAGTGCAGCCAAGACTCTGCTATGCCCCAGCAACCCCTCTCTGCTGTTGCAGGGTCACTGGCAGCCAGAATGATTTAGAGCAGCCTTCAGGCTATTCTAACTTAGAGAGGGACTTGACTGACTCATTGCTGCTCCAGGACTCTGGGAACATAAAGCTACCTTAAAGCCATTTCAGTCATCCCTACTTCTGAGCTGTGCTATTTTATCTTTGCCTGTGACTGAAAAAAAAACAGGGAGTGAGGGTTGTTTATACATCTTGCAGCTGCAGCAAGGGGTGGATTCCTTTGCCTTTCTTCTGCCTTTATTTGTTGGGGTTTTTTTTGTGTCTGTTTTGGCTTTATAGATAGCTCTGGTAGTGTTCATAGCCCTGCACTCCATCTGAGATGGTGATTTATGGCAGGCTCTGCTCTATTGATTGGTCTTCCCAAGCTGAGGCTGCTGTCAGCTGCAAGGCTGTGGGAAGGCATGCTGTGCTGGAGTTTGCTGCCTGCAACCAGGACAAGCAACATTCTTGTGGTTCTCATGCGTGCCGTGCCCATCAAGAATAATTTTGTAATTTAGCATCTGAATTTTTACAGAATCAAATGCTACTGACAAGCTCAACTGAAGAGAGATCAACTGTTTCATTTCATTGCTTATCAGCTGTGCTTACATTTTAACTCTGATGGTACTTTGGATTAAATTTCTGCATCAATAATCTGTTTTGTTAGGCACAGAAAATATCAAACTACAGTTATTCTACTTATTCCTGTAGCATTCATGCATTTATATATGCCTTCCATATTCTCTTCCTTTTTATATTTGCCATTTTAATTTAATGCTCTTCATTGCAAATTTTTCACACTTACCCTCTTTGTCCTTTTCTTCTATAATACCTTTATTAAATTAAATCTTTTTATAAAAAAGTACTTCCATTTTTTAATATTATTGCTTCTTCTCTATCACTATCTAGATTTAACATTTCATTGAGCAGACAGTTTTAATTTTACTTTTCTCCAACTGTTCTTTCATTAGACTATTTCTTGTCTTAACTCTTTCATTTTATTTTTCTCTTCTATAATTTGCTTTTACCCTGCCTAATGGACTTGTCTCTTTTGTAATTTGCTTTTATTCCCTTTTACTCTCCTTGTGACTTCTCTTTGTTGCTCAGTGCTGACAAGTGTTCTTCCCCATCCCCTGTGAGTGACAGTGACAGCATTTGAGTGGTAGCTGGCAGATTTAGGAACAGTAAGTATCTGTCTGAAAAGATTTTATTTGGTTTTATTTTTATTTTGACTGTAAAATCAGACCTCTCGAATCCTAGAGCACCAGGGGGCATTGTTTCATTTAGAAAATAAAAACTGTCGTGATAGCTATTAACTTCCCAACAAGTCCACTGCAATACCAAACAGAGCCAAAGGGAAAAAAAAAGGAGCTATTAAGTCAAATGCAGCAACCAAGGAGGGTTACAGGTCAAACGTTTTAGTGCTTAAAAATGGGTATTATTCTGGAAAGCTGCTCTAGAGTGAATCAGAAGTGTTGTATCCCTGACCTCCACCCCTATATGCCTCAATGTCCAACTATAGCATCGAGGAGGAAATAAGGGATTGGGAGTTACAATGACAGCTCCTGAGCAGAAACATGAATTTAATCAACAGTGGAAAATATTGACTGAAGTATCTAGAAGGAGCAGGCAGTGACTGAAGTATCTAGAAGGTGCAGCCAAGGGAAATTACACATAAATGTAAAGAAACTGCTCGAACTGCCATTAAAAGGAATGGAAACATAAAGCAACAGGAGAAAGTGGAATGTCCCACAGGTTCAACGGCTACATTTTAGTGAAATAATTAATAGGCTGCATTTCATAAAGAATTGCAGGGTAATAACAAACATAAGTGCAGCTTCACAGCTGGCTAAACTCACAATAGCAACAGGCAACTCTATTACCACTACTGAAACGATCCTGTTTGCCAAAGAAAAAGAGAAAAACAAGGCAGCAAAACTCTCTATAATTATGAGGGAAATCATCTATGTAACAACTTAACTAATGCCCAGCAGCTGAATGACTCACAGCATTAAGAAAATTAGCAAGGGTGCTCAGTAGTATTATATAATTCAGGACACGTACATTAGAATACCCTAGTCTTACCATGCCAGCAACAAATTTAAGCACTATGTAATACAGGGCTCCAAACACTGCAGATCACAAGCAAATGCTTAAATCAAACCACACTGCAGAATTAAGGGTGTAGCTATACACTTAATGCAGATTATGGATCTGCATGTCCAAAGAAGGATTTTTGTTATTTGGATGGAGGAGGTTTTTTGTTTGTTCGTGGGGTTTTGTTTGTTTTAGGAGGGAGTTGTTTGTTTTAGTTTTACTTTCATGTGATTTGATGCTTGTGTAGCTCCAAGAATTCTTGCTCTAAGTGTGTTTATAAGGAAAATGAAATGAAATGTAGCCACCTCTGAATTGCCTGCTGCAGGTGACACCCTCCTGATGGAACTGATGGACAGCACTGCCTGAAACATGAACTCTACTCACACTGCCAAGTCTTGCTACAGCTCTGTTAGCTCAAGTCATCTTGACTCAAGCCCAGGGCCAGGCCACATACAGACAGAAATACAAACTAAGAACAAGCTTGATGTCATTTACCTAACCCACTAATTTCCAAATAAGTAAATTTAGGTAAAAAATTTCGCCTCTTTTAGTTTGGGCCCCATTCATACCAAGAAGAATCACAGGTGCCCTTGAGCAATACTTGCTGAAACCCACAGGAGCTCCTGCAAGTTCATATTTCTCCTAGGCAGAGGCAGAGCCCAGGAAACACTGTGTGTGCCCCAAGGTGAAGTCAGCTGGAAGGCAGCAGAAATCAGATATCAAGTTCAAATTTGTACAGCAAAGTTTTTACAGACCAACTATTTCATAAATCTTCATTCCTTTATGTTGTCTTCAGCTTCTGAGCCTCTGCCGCTCTGCATCCCAACAACAGGGCACTGAGCAGGCATTGTGCAGCTCCTCTGAACAGCATATTGATTCTCCAGAGAAATGAGAATCACACATCAGACACTTCATGGTTTGCTGTAGAGACTTCTAAAGACTAGAGAAATATATGTCTATGTATATATAGCTTACAAATAAAACAACAATCAACACATCAAACACAGAAACTTCCTTTTATCCCTCATATCATGATTTCAAGTTTTTTCCACTACTTGCAACAGATACATTGTTTCTTTATTTTTCATAATAAAGCTCATATTGACCTCTCTCCTTTATAATGAATAAACAACAAAGCATACATTCATATTACAAATAACACATTACACACACCTATACTGAACTAATTCAATTCCTGACATTTTTCTTACTATCAGTGCTGTATTTTACCTACTTATACGTTATCATTTTACTGTGGCAACTCCTATGACTTTAAATGCTCATTTTCTTGTTATATTATAAGCAACCTGTTCATGTCTAATTGAATACCAGCTAAGTAATTTAATCTTTAGCTTCTACTGCCATCTGTAATATTAGGAAAATATTGTAGGTAAATTATAACCATACACCCAATTGGTTAAGAGTTTACAGTCCTTCAAGAAAGCATTCAGCACAACAGCTTGCAGTAACTCTGTATTATTTTCCATATATACTATCAACAATATATTTTATTTATTTTCTTGTACATTAGCATTTTAAATATAAATGTTTATGTTTATTGTTTCCTTCACTAAGATTTGTTTTGGAAATAATATGGCTAATTTTGAAACACAATGTTTGCAATTAACAAAACTCCATGTTCAGTGCATGCTTACCTGTGGAGCTTATGTATTCAAAACATAGGTTAAAGATCAAAAGCAGGTGGACACACCATCATTAGCCCATCATCTAGATACAGATCCACCTGTGAAATCTGGAAGCCTTTGGAAGCATTTCATATGCAAAACCTTTGAATACATTTAGGATAAGTTTTAACATTTCTATCTGAAACAACCTTTTAGGATATCTAGGAAAAGATTTTCTGTGAACAGATCTGCATTTTCAAGAGCTGCTCTGAAATCTCAACCTAGGCAACTCTGTAGGGCTGCAGTTATGTTACATCTGCTGTGTCCTAGACTGCAATGATAAAGAGAATGTTATTGTTCATTTCAATTTAATGTGTGGATAATACTGTCCCTAGGCACCAAATTTCTACCAAGGAGGTTAGATTATTGTAATATCCACTTAATTAATTGCATTATCAATTTTCTTACTTTTTAAACATTTGCTTTGGTTAGAGAAGATTACTGTACTGCTTCTAAAAATGTCTTTACAATTAATTATCTTTCACTGCAGCAAGCAACTAGGAAATGGATATTAATCATATAAGACTGTCTTGAATAGCTGGGATTATCTAATTTTTAATTACAGGTGGCATAAACAGTTTGTGCAAGAAATGTGGCAAAATACCTATAGCTTCTGTAATATGCTTTTTTTGCACCAAAATCAGTCTGCTTTCTTATTTACATAAAATATTCCAGTCTGCCTTGGAAAGGCTCTTCAGCCTGCAGTATTATCTGTGGGAAGTTTTACCACAGAAAACAAACATCAGCCATCAGTTCAAATCTGCCTTGCAGCCAGTGAGTCAGGGATGTCTTCCTAGGGGCTTTAAACCAGTTGCGCTCCCAGACAACACAGAACAATGCCAGCATCTCATTTTGAAGACATAACTGACACATTAAAGGCCCATGATCCTTAATTAGAAGCACTTCTTGACTCAAAAATGGAGCTGATAATCCCACTAAAATGCCTGTTTTCTAACCACCAGAGCATCCTCGGTCCACCAGAGACATGCTTGGTGGTTGCACTGGCTCTATCCACAGCATGCCTGCAACACCCTGTGCTCAGCTAGTGGCTCCCAGCTCCACTGTGTGAG
Organism: Drymodes brunneopygia; assembly: GCA_013400955.1. Taxonomy (NCBI): domain Eukaryota; kingdom Metazoa; phylum Chordata; class Aves; order Passeriformes; family Petroicidae; genus Drymodes; species Drymodes brunneopygia. The sequence goes on from VZTZ01012523.1 coordinate 1,557,890, forward strand.
AGCACAGCAGACACATTCCCAGCCAGCCAACTGGGCTCAGCTGCCTGAGAGAAGTTCCTGCAGAGGGAAGGAGGTAACAGGAGAGGGAGAACAGGAAGAAGAACAAAACAAAGAGGAGCACTGAGCTGAAAAAGAAAGGAATAGCTTTGGATGTCACCCAAAGGCCCTGGGAGACAGAAAACAAGAGAAAGTAAAATGCTGAACTCCAGGGAACAAGGCAGCTGTATCTTAATGAAGTTGGTTGGTCTAGACCTCATAGATTTTAAAGAGCTGGCCTTTAACTACAGCCTGGCAGGGTTCCAGTCTGTGGAAACTACTGTAGAAATTAAGTTTCAAGTGTTAACCATGCAGCAAAGTCCATCAATGGGAAGCTTAAAATTACAAAAATACTGCTTTTATGCCAGAAAACCTGAGTCTCTGATTCACAGATACTGTAAGAGGCAAAAGGCGTGTGCCTGTGCATACTTCTGCCACACACTCCCTGGCACACACCTGCTGCTGGCCCTAGAACCAACAGAAAATCCAGCTATGGGAGCTGTCAGCCTCACCTTGACCACTCTTATCTTTAAACCTAAAATGATAAACCTGAAATGTTAATGAAACATATTTCTGGTTTCGGGAGTTGAGGAAGGAAGCCAGAAGTAGATACAAGAGAATACAGTCTTCATTTATATGTACTCCCAGACCAAAAGATTGCTCATTCTGTATTAATATATTGTTTAAAATCTACTTGTGAAAGAAGAATACTAGATACAAAAGCACAAGCCAATATAAGCTTTTTTGCAACTAGTGAAGCAGAGGTCTCATCTTGCAGCCATGGTGCTGAAACTATACTGCTTTCATGTGCATGTTTACTGCACTGCTCACAACGTTATTATTTATATAAACTCATTCCTATCTAGCTTTTTACTTCATCAATACGAGTTTTGACTGAAGTTTTAACCCTACTTGAGCCTAACACAAGGAACTGAATTTACATGATTCTTCTCTTTCTTTCAGGTTTTTGTATTCCTGGACAGCTTCTGTGCAATTATTTACTTGTTCATCTTAAACCTAAGCAATTGTGGGTTATATAAAGGCTCTTATTTCTACCTAATACCATCTTTCAGTCCAATTAGCACTAACATGTAGCCTTCCCACTGCTCAAACCTGCACCACCTCCAAGAATGACTCTCCACAACTCATCTCAGAAGGTACAGCAAGGTTCCTCTTGTGCAAACCTGCATTCTTTTTCTCAGAATGTAACTATGTCTCTCTGATATTAGCACAGGATGAACCTTCTGATTCTTGCAGGTGACACCATCTGCAGATGTTCTAAAAAACTTTATGAGGCAGAATTCCCACTGAACAGTCTTTGCTTTCTTATGTCATCTCCTTTAGCTAAGATATTTCATGAGTCAAATCCTGTATGTAAGGCTTGATTTCACTAATTCAGACCTTCAACAATGAGTTTTTATTAGAGCAGACAAAGAGAACAGAAAAAATATTGCTACAAAGGAAAGGAGAGCTATAGGAGGAAGGATGATGGGGATTGAGAAACGTACAGTTAAAAGCAGTAAGGCACATGAAAAGGAGTATGGCTCATACTTTCAAATGAACTTGAAAGATTACACAGAAAGAGAAACTGCAGAGAAAGCATCTTGACATGAAGTATGAGATAGGAGAACTGTAGGATTGTGCAATGGACCCATTTCACAAGGCTGCTCTAATAAAAAGCAAGATCCTGGTCAGAATTACTCTGAAGTATCTATCCAAAACAGTTCATACACTATTAAATGTGCTAGCTGGAATTTAAATGCAAAGCCTACATCTCTTTCACAGTTACTATGGAAGCGCCTACCCTCTGTATATTTCAGATCTACAGTCTTAGACTTGGCCTTCTTTGCATATTAGATTATAACAAAATGTTATCACTTCTTCCCAAAAATATCTCTGAAGACTGACCTTTCCTTTCTTTCACACAGCAAGAAATCTCATCAAGGCCATGTCATCTTGCTCCTCACAGCTACTGGACATGGTTTAGTAAGGATTAGGTTCTACTTTCTTAATTCTGAGCAACCCTGAGGTGGGGCATTTTGGAGGGAAAGGAGGCCATACTTGCTTTTTTGGATTTCTTCTCTCCTCTGTGTTGGGTGCAAACTTAACTTCTCCACTAAGATTCTTTATGCCCTTCCTGCATTCTTGGGGAAAACAGAGTTTTCAAATAAAGCTCCAATCTGCCAGCAGTACCATCCATCACTGCTCAGGTGTCCCTTTCTTGTTACATTACCTGCAATTGAGAGGAGACTGCTCCATGCTCCCAAAGCCCAGGACGATTATACCTCAGAGAACAGTGGGGATGTAGCCCCCTCACTTGGGCCACTGAATATATTTCATTTTATAAAGCTAGACAGAGCCCAACTAAGATCAGTCGGCAGCTGATTTCTACATATGCTTATTTGCTCAGCTGATAATGGTCAAAAATTTTAGTGACCTATTGGCTGTCATTAGCCAAGACGAAATGAATTTGCAGCTAATTTCTATCTAACAGATGAATATATATATCCACAAACCTACCATTACAGAATGGAGGTGACTGCTCATGGCAGATGTACAGGACTATGGCCTTTACGTGCATATTTAACAAGGTTCTCATGAGGAGACCTCCCTCTACTGAAAATGAGTAGGTGTGAATAACTGATACCAAGCTGTAGCAGTTCTGTGGAGCAACAAAGGACTCTAGGACTGTCTGCATAATTTGTCACAAACTCTGGAGGTGCATAAACAAAAATTAATTTCACATACCCATAATTTTATCTGTTCACATTACAATTGCATCTCTCCCTAGGTTACAGATGTGTCTTTGTTGAGGATTGGACCATACAGTTCCATGTAACATGTAACCTAAAATCTTTTCCATTATGGTACAAACCAGACTTCAGTGGTGTTCATAAATATGATCATTCTAACATTGTCAAAGACTACCAAATGTTGTTTTTTCTTTTTTTAAAGCAAAAGACCATGGTAAAGAAAATTTATTTATTCTTGTCTATAAAAAAGCAAGGAATTCTAAATCATTGGGAAACAGTAGACCTAAAAATTCACTGGAAGTTAGTAAAAGGAAACATGGAAGCTACGATACTTCCATATCCCCAATGATTATTTACAGGAGAAATATCTAAACACAGAAGAGCATATATAAACCTTTATGAAATAGCTCTTTGCAGGAGTACACAGGACATAGTAAAGGGAGTTAGATAACATGTTACTCAAAATAGACCAGAGCTAAATATGCCGGCTCTGCTCACTCTCCAAACTTTTTTTTTTAAATGCTGACCAAGCTCAGCTGGGCAAGACGTGCTTAGTGCAGTCATTTTCACATTCCCACTGAACATATCAGCTCTGACAATATTTTTTTAATCTCAACAGCAGAAAGTAATACATAATTCCCTCTAACTCAGCCAAGAAAAAAAATAAAACTTAAGAAATTAAAAATGCAGATATAGTATTAAATGAAATTGCACCAAATTTTACAATGGTCTGATGTTACTGATATTTTTATCTTAACACATCAAGGGTGATAGAAGCTTCTTTTTGCTGTCAAAGTGATCAAAGAGAGGTTGAGAAAGAATCTATAAACAGATGCTGCCCAGTGACAAACCTTAAAGAACAAGACTGTGGGGCCAGATGTTTGAGTGACCTTCGGACTACAGAACATGTTGGCATGGTGTTGATTTAGATAGCTGTTGGCAGGGGCTTTCGATCCAGCAGCTGAAAAAAAAATCTAAATTATGGAAATATTTTTTCTCATCTTTCCCCTAACTATAAAAACTGAAACTACTGGTCAGTGGGGCTGATGGCTGTCAAAGAAGTTGAATTCACCACACAACCCTGCCAGTAGGTATCACATCAAAAAGGAGTTAGCTGAATGAACAAGAACATCTTCAGGCTGTGCCTTTTTGCATCCCCCTCAACTTTCAACAGCTGTTTCTTGAGTGAATACAGATGCAGAATAATTATATGAAATGTTTTACATTTTCAATATACTACATCATGTAAATATGTAATCTATGACTACCTATGGGTGATATAATATAAACCACCATCAAGAAAGGGTTCGGGATGTGAAACAGGAAATAGAATAATTAATCAATAATGGTGATTTTCCTAAATTATGTTCTTCATACATGCTATGTTTGTAGAATTAAAATGGCATTAAAAAGAAACCCCCACAAAACCCAACAAAGCAACAACAATAAACGCAGAGATAATTGATCACATACATGTTGTTTTTGTCAAATACTAGAAGACCCTGGAAATTGTTATTACATGAAACTTTAGCCGTACTTCAATTTTCTTGATCTGTCTCAGTAAGCCCTTCCATTTTTTAATCCAACTGAAGAAATTAGTCATGTTCTAGGAAATACAAAAGGAAAAGAGAAAGTCATCAATCCAAAATTCCAGCAGATAGTCAAGTCTGAGCCACTGCACGCTACTAGAATAAATGGAGAAAGCAGAAAAAGTCTTGCTTTGTAACATTAAATGTGATTGAAGACTGTACAGTTCTTCTTACGCTTTTAGACGTTTTGTCACTTTACCTGGAGAAATATACACTGCTTATTCTGAATTGCTGCTGATGTCCAGCACTTGTCAAAACCGCTATCTGTCAAGCACTTCACAAAGTGTTGCAAAATGACAGATCAGGATGTCTGAATAGATGGAGCCCCAGGAAAAACAGAACAGATAGAAAATTCATGACTCTAAACTACATCAAAGCGACTTCTGTCAACATCATGTCAAAAGAAGGAAAAAAAGAACTGTTCATTTTAGAGGGTTTTTTTCATTATATAAACACTTTTTTCACGTATGAGCTAAGTGTAAGGAAAAATTAACTTGGTGTACAGTATGATCATTTGAATGTGCCAAAAATACTCTTTAAATAATCCAGGAATAAGGAAACTTCTAACAGTAGATACTGTCTGGCAGTTAAAACCAATGACATCCAAAAGAAATGCATGAAGAATCTATCAGCTTAAAATAGGACAAACCATCTGGCTCCAAAGAAATAAAAGTATTCTGCTGTGCGTGTTTGTTGAGTTCACAGATTCCTACAACTGGATTAATTTTGTATTTCCTCTCCAATCAGTTTTGATCATCTCTACTTAGTCTGTCAATTGCACAACCCTAATTCACTGTTATATTGCAGGCAGCAGATTTAGTAATATCAAGACAATAGTTTAATTTAAAAAAAGAAGCACCATCAGCATAATCAGACCTTCCATTACAGAGAAAGATTTTAGATACTTCCTCAAAGGTTCCAGAAAATAGGCAGGTTATGATACATGCCTATATACATTCACATTATACATAATCAAATTTTGAGAAAGAATCACACACTCAGAATATTATGAATAGTGCAGAGCTAGAGATGCTTTCTGTCTCGCATACCTTTCACCGTAGGCCCCTGACATCAGTACCAAATTCAATGAAGTTTACTCATGCTCTATTGACCTCTAGAAATCAAGAGGCTAAATGACCCTGTCCAATGGGTTTGATGGCTTTTAGAGCACTGGGAAATGTAAAGCACACACAGTCATCAACTTGGAAAATGGAAAGCAGCACTTTATGAATGATCAAGTGAGCATTAGCAAAGTACAGAACTTGCAGCAAGTTTGGAACTTGGCATTGTCTGCATTCACTGTCTCGGTGTCACCTTTGCTTGCTGGTCTCTGGCTTGTGGAACTGCAAGGAATGGGACAGGTTGGAAGGGACCTTTCAAAGGCTGTCTGGTCCAAGCCCCCATCCCGGGCAGGGACATCATTCTTCCATTCAGTTTTTCAAAGGGCCTATAAAGCTGCTGCTGGCTCTGACAGGAGCGACAGCTGATGCAGAAACTGGCACTTGCTCACTGGCGCAAACATGCTCCAATTTTCCTTGGAGAAGATGCCCATTAACTACTGGCCAGCAAAGTTTCACTAGCTCCAAAACATTTGCAAGATATAAATGAGCATGAAGAGGAATAGCACCTTCGGGTTCAGAAAGGTGCTTTAGGACATCCTGTTGAATGTGTATATGGCTGGGAATTGCAATCTATTAACACTGGAGTACAGTGGAAGGCACGTCTGCTTCTTACTGTATGCAGAACTCAATATATCTTACTTCTTACTTACAAAAAGATGTTTATTACCTGTAACTGTACAGAGGTGTGTGCTTCACAGCAGCAGTGATTGGTAATAAGCCTCCTATTCTCATTTACATTGATAGCAAGCATTAGTGAAGATATATGCATTTCATTTCATGGTTCAGAAAGAACAAAGTATATGTATATGTGATAGCAGTAGGTGGTTAATGAAATGGTCTGACAAACATAAGCTAATACATAATCATACCAGAATGTGGACTGGAACACCTGTTCCTGCTTCACAGGTTTACAATTCTTAAAGAAAAGTTACTATTCTCAAGAACTGAAATCACTACTATTTAGACGTCAATATGCTCCGAGGAAATTTTAGTCATTTTTTTGCAAACACTAAAGGGGGGAATTTTAATGATATCAAATCTCTTTTGCTTGTGTCCTAAGAGTAATGAAAACTTCACACATGCATGAAGCTCCAGTAATTATTTTAAACTGCCTTCTGTTGTCCCCCTGAGGAACACGGTGGTATTTGTTTGATGCAGTTTAATTAGTGTCAGGGTAATTAATGCTATGCTATCTACATGAGATCAAACCCCTTTCTTTGTAACACTCTGGTAACTAAGAACTAAGGAAAGAAAGTGGTTTGAAAATGTGGAAGCTTGGTAGGCTAGATTCAGAAACAAATCAAATTGCTCAAAGCTGCATTTATGTACCCAAAATTTTAAACACATCCAGCCAAGTCAGAACCTACAAGTGTGAGACTGGTATCATAACACATTAGAATGGTGGTGTAAGACAGGAGACCCACTGCTACCCATGTAAGTGAAATGCTTTTTCTATGGATGTAATCAAATTAAGTGAAACATTCATGGACGCCATGCACCTTGTAAGGAGTTTAAATCCTTTAATAATGAAATTATATACTTTTGCACAACCAGATCACCATAGTTATTTATAAGCAGCATGTGGTGCTACCATGTGCTGATATATTTTCCTAAATAAAAGCATCATTTGAGTTTAATGAATGAATGTGATTCTGCTTTAATGCCTGAATAAAATTTGCATTTAATTGTTCAGTCTCCACTTCAAAATAGTGTCCTCTACAAAAAGGACCAAGGAGGCACCAGAGTGCAGAAGTTGGAACAGAGTACAGAAATTCCAGACACACACATACTGCACACACTACATAAATCCCTTTTAACTGTTTCTTTGGTAATAAGGAACTGCAGGATAAATCTCACAACACACAAACTTGGGGTGATTACAGGCTTAAGGAAATAGCTCCAGTTATCTTGACTGGATAAATTATTACATCCTAGAGGTTATTTATTCTGTTTTTTCTAATGGACAGAAGGAAGGAAGGAAGGAAGGAAGGAAGGAAGGAAGGAAGGAAGGAAGGAAGGAAGGAAGGAAGGAAAAACTTCTGAATTTTTTCTTCGCAACCAAAGAAACTGTGGACTTACCATAATGCCTTTGACACTATTCGTTTTAAGAATAGAAAAAAAAATGTTAAAGGCACACACATAGCCTGGAAAGCATATTTTATGCAATAATACAGAGTTTCTGTGAGGCTTCTTGCAGAAAAGAAAACCCTGATTTGAAGACAAAGTGGCTTGGTCTTTCACTTGCATGTCCTGAGGGTGCAAACAATAAGAGCTCTGTTCAGAACTGGCAAATATTCTACCAAAAAGCAGAAGCAGTAGCCCTACAGCAATCTGCAGATTGTGTTGGTATTGATTACCATTAAATTCATGCTTATCTTTATCAAAAGAGATTTCACCAGCTTATCCTGGTGGCACAGCAGGATTTGAGGGTCTCTGCAACACACCGCTTTTGAGGTCATCCATGACCCAGCATACCCACAGATCAGCTGACCAGCAAAATATGCTCTTTCCTCTTTTCCTGCTTCCTGCAACTCGGTTGTTTACCAATTAAAACCATAAATACTAATTACTTCAAAAAGGCAGGCAACGTAGTAAAGCAACCCGCCGAAAGTTTGCCGTAAGAAGCACCCACAAAGTTCAACCACTGTGAAAGAACTATTAAAAAGGACACACAAACAAGTGACCTTGACTGACAAGCGCACTTCATCCCAGCAATAAACAGTGGCGGGGCTGATAAGTGTTCATTGGCGCAGAGAGTAATTACCTATCTGTCAGCGTTGCTGGTGTGTGCGAAATAGTATAAATGAAACATACATAATGTACAGCAATAATATCGGGCATGCAGAACCTAATGCATTATCATCATTCTCAGGGCTCAGGTTTATGTGGCTGCCACCACTGAGTAAATGCCTTCTAGCCATGATAATTTCATTCTAATCTCTGTTCCATATTATAATTTTCATAGCTAAAAGATACTGAGGAGCAATACGTTTCAATCAAGGGCTAAATAGAACACAACCTGTAACCGGGTATTTTATACACCTATATATATTTTTTTTCTTTCAAAAAAAATTTAGTCAATTTATGAATAGACTGAAATAAGCTGTAAATTTATGGATGACAAACTCTGTCTGTAGCAATGTCACAATGTCTGGAGACAGGCTTTACATATCTTCTACAAGGGATGCCAGCTTTGTCTATCATATCTCACAAAAGAATTCAACCCTCTGGAAGAATAAAGGTTTCACTTCCTAGCACGTTATCAAACAAGGTTAACTCTTAAATGAATTAAAAAGGGTCCTAAGTTAAAAAATAGTAATAAAACAAGTTGTCAAACAATTCATGTAATTATTTTATATGCTGTTTAAAAATTCATTTTATTAGATAACCTCCACAGCTAAACCACCACTGTGATGAACAAATATGCCTGCTTCCTCACAAATGTCTATTTTACAATAAAGTCTTTGCATATTTTGAAATTATTTGGGGGATCCTTATGAAGAAAAAGGACAGTGACTTAAAGGTATGCTCAGCCTCCCCTCCCCATCTCACCAGGAAAAGTGAGAGAGATCATTCACTGCTTGATCAAAATCCATTTGACTGCATGCTAGTACTGGGGGGAAAGTGCAGTGAAATGTGCACTGGAGCCCCTGTGGCACCAACTGGAGCCTGTGTGGCACAACTAGAGCCTGTGTGGCACCAGTGGCCCAAGCCTTACAAACTGTTGCACTGCCAACCTCTCTCCCTTCCTCCCTAAAGCCAGAGGGATGCACACACCTAACACTACATGCTCAAGAAGCCTCAAAACAGGGCTAGAGCAGAGCAGTGTGCTCTACCCAGCAGCATCCCAGGGGGCAAAATGGTGCTCCTGGGGACCACTTTAGGGTGAGGGTGACTCTCCAGGGCAGAGATGGTGTGCTGGGAGCAACCCTGTGCAGGCCAGAGGAGAGGGAGGGAGGGAGGATGGGTGCTCAAGTCAGGGGCAGACCACCTCACCCCAGGGCCCCACCATGGCCCCCATCCCAGTGAGCTCTCAGCCCACCTCTGGAGGGGTTTCCACACACCTACACTTGCCTTGGCCAGCCCCCACATGTGCTGGTACCCATTACGACAACACCCATCCTCCTTAGGTAAGTGATGCATGTCTGGGAAGATAGGCAAATGTGAGAGCTCAGTGATTAAAACAAGCAGGGGTGGGAGGTTTATGCAAACCTTCATTTCAATTTCCATTAGCAGCCTGTCTCATCATTCGCTTTTTTGACCTTCCACCGGCGAGAAACTCAACTCTCTGCTGAGGCTCACCTGGACCCAGCCCTGGTTTGCCCAAGCCTTCCGGCAGTGTCCACAGTGGCAGGCAGAGCCTCTGCCAGCCTCCTTTGGAAAGCAGCCACCTTCACCATCAGATATCATGAGCAACCTCTTTGACAAACCCAGATGAAGCTTCAAGTGGTACAGAAACCTGAAAGCCGGCATGTTTTGCCTGGCTGGGAGTTTCACTAGAGAAATTTCACATGGTTCTAAATATAACTCAACAGCAGTATTTATTTTATTTAAATGTCTCAGAACATTGCATTTGACAGAAGACAACAGACTGGAAAATTGCTTATACAAAATGCAAGAGGTAGTTGCAGTATTTTCTGGCATGTGGTATTGCTTTGCACTTTGCTGACATCCGTATGGCTGCAGCCAGCCCTCACCTTGTCCCATCACCCTCTCACTCTCTGCTTTCTGACACGAGTCCTTAGATCATCATATTTCAATATCCAGGACCCAGGAGATCAGCAGATGAGGGGCAGCATTTAGGCTGCTGAAAGTTGTATTTTTACCATATGCTGGTGGTCAGAAGTCAGGAGGCCAAAACTTTCTGCTGAAGTCAGTGCTGGATTCAGGGATGGACATTTCAGAAATATATCATGAACTCAGCCCATAAACATAATGCTGATGATCTGCCTTATAAATTTAACAACGTTACCAATACAGAAAGATTACACATTTCTTGTGAAGCCAAAAACTGAAAAAAAAAATTGTCTAAGGCAGCTTTCTGTGTCCACCTTACAGTATTAAAAGCATGGCCCAAAACTTATTATACTGCTACTCCTGGATTTACAACCAGGATGAGGTTTAGACAAACAAGAATTTAGAAACAAAGGATTTTTTCTGTCTGTTTTCAACAAAATGAAACAGTTTCTTTGAGAGGGAGAGAAAATAATAATGGAGAAGATTTTTTCTCTGAGAAATGAGGGGAAAATGAAAACATTTTTTAACCTAGCTCAGCATGCAGGTGTGAGCAAAAGAAACCTGGAGCTACTCTGTCCCACTGGCATTATCTGCAAAGCCAAAACAGCATCCTAACTGGAATACAACCCCTCTCTTTGCAATGCTTGCTGACATCCAGACAGTATAACAAAATTTAGTGCCTTGCTCCCAAGTACTGCTTGCAGGTGCAATAAAAAGGAAATACAGCATGGTTAAAGGCAGACAGAGGCAGGGTACCCAGAAGCCACCACCCCAGCAGAGCCCTGTTCTTTGCAGATTGTGCATCAACCCCATGAGCAGCCAAATCAGTCAGAAAGCAAAACCATTCAGGGTTCAATACACCCTGTCCCAAGCTGCTGGGGTCTCTCCCCTCGACTGTCCTGCACTCCTCCTTTGTTTCTTTTTCAATCCTGCCAGATAAGGCACTGTTCAAACGTGATGTGCATACCCCTGTAATAGCTGGTGCCTAAAGGATAAAAGGCTTATTACGCTTTCAGCTAAAGTTGTTAATCCCCTAACAAGCTGAAACAGCATGTGCAGTAGTCTCAGAGCCTGGGGTTGGATGGGCGATCATCACCTACATGGGAAGTTGTTGCTACAATGGCAAGCAGCGTGGTTCCTTTGGGCCCTCTGAGAATACAAGGGAAACAAACAAACCGAAGGAATGACAGTTTAAGTCTCAAATTAAAGGAACCTTCTTTTATCTAGCATAAAATTAGGAAGTATTAGAATTAAAGACATACAGTGTTAGTGTATCCCTTTCATTTCCTTTTTATACATTAGGATCCAGTCATCAGCTGCAGGCTTGTATATGTTTTCTTCTTCCACAGCCTCAGTGTATCATAGTAGTAGATATTTTTCAGGGAGCAAATTAAGACTATGCAGTAAATGAGACTGTTTTCAGCAAGGCTTCAGCTTTCAGGGTCAGACATTTTCCAGCCACAGGGAGATAAAAGACATTGTGTTAGGGAACTGGAGAGAAGCACTGGTGTGGTCAAAGGGAACAAAAGGCACACCATATACAGTCCTGCACTTCATGCTCTCCCAGAATTCTCACGTCATGTGTGGCAAGGCTATTCAATGAAAATTTTTGCAGACATCTTAACAATATGCCTCATTCACTGCATGCAGAATTTGTGACACCTGGAGCCTGAACCTATGGAGATTTAAGGCACTTACAGCTGGTGTAGGTATTAAAAGAGTTTGGAGATGCAGTAGTCCAGTAGCAAAACAAGGTTTGCAGTTGAGGAGGAAGCCTAGGAACCAGTTAGGAGGTGTTCTGCTGTCATCCTTGCTCCACCAGTGGTTCGTCACATAGAAATGAGTTGCCTGAAACTATCTCAGTTTCCCTGTCTGTAAAACAGAACTAATAAAAATCCTCCATCTCCCAAAGGAATCATAAGGATTAATTAATTTCACATTTAATGATCTCTAAAATACTCTACTGAAAAGTATGAAAAAACCTCCGCTAAGTCTGGGTTGGTTTCAGTTGCTAATGCAGTGAGGCATGTTTCCAAGAAGTTCTTAAATCATCCTCACCTCCTCTATTACAAACCAACCAATTACCTGAAAATAAGAAATCAGACAGCTATCACGTGGCAATAAAAAGCTCATTATTGCTTTGGATCTAACCTTCAGGACAACCTGTCTTGAATTGAGAGTCAGGAGGGCCCTGGGAGGCTCACAATGCCCTTCGACCTGTTAGCCTGGTCTTCAACATGACATGAAAGGGGAGGCAGTACCCATGAGCTGATGGTGTATTTTAGAGATGGTAACCTGAACGCCCAGACAGGTAAAGCTGTAAAGGTACTCTGTCCTGTATCCTTACTGCAAAAGGATGCCAAGATTAGGCTGGTTCTTTATATTTAAAACAGAATATTCAAACTGCGGGGTATTTTTTTATCACAGTAAAAAGAAATATTCTCAGCTGTCCCTTTCCCTAAACCCAGCATGTGAAAAAACAAGAAAATGCAATGGAGAAGAAGGATACTGCTATCTTTTCATGTTCCTCTTTGCAAAGTCACACTCTTCCCAGTACACAGCCCAAGCAGAACATAGCATTCATTGTTAAAATAATGCAGTGAATTAATATCTCCCCCTAAGCTGAATGATGTCAGAAGGATTCCACTGTTTTTATTTCATTATTAATAAAATTCTCCCATTGTTAGTATTGCAGAAGCAAAGAAAAGTCCAATTAAAATTTGGAGACCGTTCTAGTAGGTGCCTTCATACCTGCCTCTCATGTCCTTTTGTGTTACTGTCAAACACTGAATTTTCCCCAGTATAAATTTTCCTCTTGGAAACCACTGGCATCCTCCCTCCTAAACAGCCTTGTCAGAGAGTGGACTAAGGCAAATTACATTGAAGCCAAGAATATGCCTATTCTGGCTATATACTTATTTAAAGTCAAGGACATTTTAAAGAGCAGCTCCAAGCTACTGTAGAGATGCCAGCCCATGATATTTTGTGAAGTATGTCTATGAAGTAAATAAAAATAATAATCATAAAAAATCCCTAGCACATAAATAATCTTTAATCAGAGACATTACCCATTATACAATACCACTGAATATTTTTGTATATGCTAGCTCTTATATTCTGAAAATAGAATATAATACACTACAATTAAAATGTTCAAATATGCATTATCCATCCCCAGAGATGACTTAGTTAGGAAATTAAAAATTTCACTAGGCGCTTTATACTGCCACAGGAATAGTTCCTTCTCCTGAAGTAAACAGAATTACTCCAGTGAGCAAGAATGGCATGTTTAGGCTATACATTTGGGCTTTTATTAACAAACATCTATGCTTCTCTAATTCTCTAAAAGGTAATTTTCTTGATAAAGACTATCATGCATCTTCCAGAACTGTAAGAATTCCCAACTGACTAGTGTGATATTATTTTTCTTCCAGGAGAGAACGATTAATAAAATATTGCCTCAGCAATGAGAGATTATAATACATTCCCAAAATAAAATAAATACATAAAATAATATTTATTTCACACAGTTAGAGATACCTACTGAAAGTTGTATCTCATCTTGTCTAGGATATAGGTGTTCTGTCACCTATACCATGCACCAGATCATAATCACAACAATGAAAAATACCAGAGCTTTTCTCACAGTTTTTATATAACATTATTCAGATCTTTGTAAATTTCTGATAGAAGAAGACCGTATGGCACAACCAAACATATCTGCAAAATGTCTGAGTTATGGAGCATGAGAGAAACATAAACATGGAGCTGTTCCACTTTCATGAATTTATCACTTGGTATCATTTGAATGTATGCTTTATGGTGGATCTTTGAAAAAGGCCTCACATGATCTCTCATTTCACCTCCACAGCTTAACAGTGTTAAATTCAAATCTGTACCCATACTATGTGGAGAAGTAGGGTTATCTTATCAATATAGCTGGCTGTGCTTTTGAGCATATGTTGTACTGAACATCCAAATGACATTAGCTACATCCAAGTCTAGCTGCTACATAAAAAGGAAAGATTAGGGGTTTAAGGTTTTTAAAAACAGATAATTCCCTTCCCTATTTATTTTTTAATATGACTATGAGTATATGCATACACACATTAACTCTTCATATATAAATTAGAGAATAAAGAGCTTCCATATTCCTGTGAGAATGCTCATATGAAACATTTGCATTATTTTCAATAGCTGCGTTTTGAAATAGTTTAATTTAATCAGGACAAAGCTGATCTTTTAAATATCATAATTAATGCTGAAAATATATCACTTTTATAAATTTTACAAAGCAATAATCCACCACTCTGACATTTAATATAACAGAAACACTTCCCAGCTGAGGAGAGGCATACACAAGAAACCATGGCCATGCCCTAGTAAGGACACAGTTTAAATCACTCGTTTGTTATCAGCCTGCAGCTTGGCATGAGTTTGAACCCAGTGGCTGGAGGTGAAAGATCTCTGTACTAATTTACTACATCACTGAAATGCCTCCTAGTCTCCCTTCTGTGGCTCCAAATTAATTTGAAACTGTCTTACCCCAACATATTCAACAACAGCTTTTACTAACAGTGAAGATCTCTGTTCTTCCTCTGTAAACAAAATGAATCTGAATGGATGTCAATATCAGCTGTGTTCCTGGGATAACAGTGAATTTCATCCTCTGTATTCAAATCTAGTGTGGTGCAGCAGCTCACATCTGCAGTCATGCAGGTTACCATTGCCTTCAAGTCTTTATATATAGTTTGCATTTACTCCCTGTTTTCAAAACCTTTGAGAGACTTGCATAGCGTTCATAGAAGACAGCCTCTTCTCCTTTAAATGTCAATGACTCCTGACAGCTCTGCCCCTCAGGACTTCTGAATCCTGCAGGATGAATCCTATGCTCTCAGAACTAGGCTCCTTCAGTAACCAGCTTCCTCCAAAACAAGCCTAACATACAACCTGTGAGCATTCACATTAAAGGGAAAAAATTTAAGTGGAGCCTACTTCTTTAGAGAGAACTATCAGGGTAATTTTTCCTTAAGATGCAAACCATCTTATGTTTTTTCTTTTACTTAAAAAAAGTACCAGTAGAGCTTTATAAATATATATGTATATAGAATATATATCAATATCAATATTTTATATACATATATATAGAGTGAGTTTTAATGCCACAGCATGGAAATGTGGAGGAATACTTTGTGTCTCTCCCTGAGCTTCATGATGATTTCTGATGACAAGCTGTCTTGTGCTCAGTTCCGATAAATCATTCTATCAGTTCAAGAAGTTCCTAACCTTGTAAAAAGAAGGGGCACTAGAAACACCCTGCAGCATGCCATGGATTTGCAGCAAACATGTCACCTGGCCTACCTTCAGTACACCTTCTTCCCTAAACCTTCACCTGTGGTTTGTTTTGATACCAGATTTTATTTTGTTCTTGTACGGGGAGATGACTGAATTCCTTTGGGGATATCTGGGCCGTGTTGAAGTCAAAACAAGCACCTTCAAAAATCATGAAGCTCTTGGTTTCCAGGCCATCTAGGGGACAAATGGCAGTGGAAACAGTGCATAAGATGTTACTGCACAAAGATAAGAGTCACCTGAGATGACAGTCTTCTGGACCTTCAGTTTAATCCAGCACAGTCACTCTCTGAGGAGGCAAGCCCCTGCAGTGGTGGACAAGGGCAATTTCAGTCCAGAGGGTTTTTGCTAAACAGCTGGAACTGGACAGAACCTGAGACACCCAGACTAATTCCCAGATTTAGGACTAACCCCTCCTCTGCGTGGGGAGAAAGAAAGAGCCATCCAGTTCTTAAGCAGAAATGACAAGAGTTGTATATGTAAACTAAGGCAGGATGAGCTGGGTTGGCAGGGATGATCTGTGGATTTACATGCCTTGATGCCAAAGGAGCTCTGCTAATTTTCAGCAACAGAGGTCCTGTCCCTGTCTGAAAGCTTACTGTGTCTGAATTTTGCACACACTTATCTCAACTGCACATCTGCGTGAAAGTGTGAATGGGTGTAAGACAATCTCTTTACATGTACCTTTATTCAATGTGCATGCCTTACATAAACACACACATAGCAGAGTAGTGACAGACATTCTAAAGCTCATCATCTTACTAAGTCTCCCCAAAAAGTAACCTGTGGTTTCAAAAAGAACCACAGCACACTCACCAGATTTGGGAAATTTAAAAGCTTTGCAGATAAGACGCATCTTCTCTTTCCTCTTACTAGATCTTGAAAATCCCCCCACCCTATATATGATCGTTTGCAGCATAAAATTATGATGACACAGTGAGGACCATCAGCATCATCATCATCTTGATTTAGGTAAAAAACACGTTCATCATATCCAGCAGCCCATTGTTAAGGTCATTCTGATAAAGCAAGAAATTGGGCCTCCACACAGGGAATACAGTGCCTGCCTAATCTTTCTTCCTCTGTTGCTGTGTCAAGAGGCAGTCCTTTCCAACACACAGATCCTCACTGGACTCAAAGCTATTGCAAGAAGCTTTAAAATGAGATATATGGGCCATTCTGCTCAGCTCCTCTGAAGTCTTTAGGGCCTTGTGTGCCTGCCAGATTACAATTTGCCTCTGGCAAAGAGGCCACTATTTTTTGAGTCAAAACTAAAATCTGTGTATAAGAAAGTAAGAACCCATTTTCTAGGTAACTATTCCGGTGATGCCTATCTTGTCAAACAAAGTCTGGAGTATCAGCCAGAAAAAGTCTAAACCAACAATAAATGAATTTGGGATTTCTCTTTGTTATCCACATGAGATTGTTCAAAGAGAAGTTATCTTTAGATTCAGTCAATTAAGAGCATGATTTAAAATCAGCTTCAGGGGGCAGACCTGCCCTCAAGACAATTTACCAATTTTGTAGCTCTGCAATCAGATTTGTGTATTTTTCTTAAAAAATACACCCAACCTTCCTTCTGTACAAAAGGCACAAATAAACAAATGTTAAATCTGACTAATGCTTCACTAGCTTTAACAGGTTTTGAATTCATCCTCACCATTTCCTTCAGGGAAACAGTCTAACAGTTTATAAACAAAGTACTATAAAACATAAGCACATGGAGAAAAAATATTTTCCTTTTTTCCAAGACAGTGAACTGCCTTGGAATAATAACAGAAATGCAGTCTAAATTGCTGGTGTTCTTTATTTTTGTGTTCAATAGTCCTGAATATTTATGAAAGGTTTTAGCTAGGGATACTACTACTTTATAATCTCAGAATGATTTGTTCTGACTTGGAAATTTACAGGACTTTAAAAGGTACTGCTTGTAAGTAAAACAATAAAAAAACCAAGACATAAACAATGCTATTAGAGGTAATCACTAGAACAAACTAGTTGTACTTTATTATTTCTGGAACTGTGTCTATAACCTAAATCACAGATCAGAAACCCATTGCATTAGGTACTGCACAAAACCAAAGCAAATGAAAAAGGCATTTACTTCCTCAAAGATCTTAGTTTAGACAATAGACAACAGCTGTTTAAAGACAGAAGGAATTAGCATAGGAAAAGCATTTAGTTAACATCAATTAGCAGTCATCTTGGCACATAAGCAGATAAACTATATTCTGTGTAGTCACAAGGAAATGCAAGCTCTGAAAGTAATTTCTCAAGAGCAATATCCTCAATATCCTCAAAGATGAACTGGCATTCTGGGCTGATAAAGAAGTGTGTAAATACTTGGATACTGTATGAAAGGTTAGTGGAATCAGTGAGAAGCCAGACCATGAGAGACTGCAAAAATGCAACTAAGCATGTTGCATTTGATGGATTCATCCCCAGTGGTCATATGCTGAGGTGCAATAACTAAGGCATAACAGAGCAGGGAACCCAACAAGCATGTGAGATGCACAGACGGAGAAGAAAGGTGGTCTCTTAAAGACGTTCTGCAAAATAATCTGTGAGATTTGGCATAGTCTGGCTAGAAGACATGAGCAGATGATAATCATGTCTGCATCACACACCTGATTCACCAGAAGACTGGTGGCAGGGGGTACAGCAATGGAGAAAACGGCAACAATAACAGTGTGGTCGGAAGGAAGGAAGGTGAGATGAATGCAAACCTTTTTGTATAACAAGGGCAGAAATGAGAAAACGAGGTATCCCGATTAAAACCAGACATGTGCATATTCATGCCTTTAAATAAACAAGTTCACTTCTATGACTGGTGTTTAGGCAGTGAAGAGCTGTATTTGCCTACATAACCTAGATGATTAACTGATGCCAGTTTTTGGAAAAGGTAACTCTCTTCTGTCAAAAAGACACTGGTTGTTCATCATAAGGGCAACAATAATAAAAAGTGAAGCACCAAGTACTTATTCCACGGCAAGCAACCTCGCAGCAAACTTGGAAAACCAAATTCACACAAGATGACTCCTAATGTACACATTGCCACATCCATGTTTTGTGTCCAAGAAATCAGACAAGGGACAGTTTCTCATCCAACACAATGGCATTTATCTTAAATGATGCTGGCATATCTGGGCCCAGTTTCTGAACCACCCCTATGATGCCCTTTCTTTACCAGCTATAAACCATGTCAGAGAGTATAAGAGACAGTAGACATTCAAGTGGATGCAACAACCATGTGGGGTGTGCTCTGACTTAAATAAGGATAGAATTTATCAGATAAAGAGAAATGAACATGATTATAGCAGCAGAAACAAGTCAAATATTTATGCTAACAGTGTCCATTTCAATTCTACTTTCAGTTTATACCAATTATCACTTTCCTTCTGAAATTTCCTGATCTTGATTTCTCTCTGAACATACTTTTTAAGGAAAGTTTGAACATCAACATCTCAGCCATCCATGAGAAGTGAAATAAAGTCTTGCCATAATGAAAAAAAAATCATTGCATCCGTGCTTTAAATAGTTCCCTAGTCAAGATGGCCACAGTTGGAGAGCCAGCATTTGGCAAGAGAATTTCTCTCAGTGGGAAGATATCTTGGCTTCTTTGAAGGAAAACTTGCTTTGATATGGTATCTTCCTTTCAGTACATACTGAAAGTTCATGATACAAGGTCTGTTGGAGAGAAATCTTGTCACTGACTTCTTTGGTTTTGTATCAAATACCAGTAACTGAGAAGTTATTTGGTACGTGAGGCCACTTGTGTGCTCTTGAACATGCACAGAAAAATGTGGATAAGTCACTGTTGTGAAAGAGCAGGGATACCAAAGCTTGAAGAAAGAGCTCCTACAGCTCTCAGAAGTACTCCTGTCACCTTCCATGATCTGAAGGAGCTGTAACAGCTGACAGAATGGTTCCAAGGATGTTCAGTTACACTGAGGGCTTGCATTTTAAGTATTAACTTACCTACAACCAAATAGATTTATTTTAACATCTCAGGAAACATTTGTCTGCCCAAAAATGAACTAAGTCCCACCAATCTCCCCTCTCCTATTTTAACATATGTGGTTTTGCTGCTATTGAATCAAAGAAACCAAAACCCCTTGTATCAATTTCTGCCAAGCTAGATCTTGTATGCCTCATTTTGGAAACTATACCCCTTTTAAAAAGAAAGTAGTAGCACCTTAAAAGCAGTTGTTCCAAAATAAAAGCTGATATATCTCTATCTATTTCTCTATATCATCTATATCTATATCTATCTTAAACAATACTGCCACTCTCACATTTTGAACATCTCCTTGCAGTTTGCTAAGCTTCAAACTTGTCTGTGCCTTTGGGCTTTGTCCTCTTGCACATCAGCTATGCAGCTGTTGCACACGAACGGATAAGGAATAGTTACTACAATACATACAAATCCACTTACACTTCTACTCAAAGCTCCACTGCTGAGACTTCTGTATGTGCACCTTCAATTCTGCTGTAAGCAGCAAACCATTGCAGAGCTGCTGTAACGGTGCTGCACGGTGTTGGGGCACGAATCACAGCACTGGAAGGGTGCCAGGAGCCAAGAGGAAACTGCCTTCCTGATGCCAATCATTTTACCTGTCAGTCTCTGAAATGAGACACTGCTTAGATGAAATGAAGGCTTAAAAGGCTGCTTAAAGCCTTGCTTGTTTGTGGAAGACAAACACAATGTAACTCCTCCACTGTTGCTTTATTATTCCTCATCAAAGCATTTTTACTTTCCAGACAGAAAATTTGATGGACAGGTTGTTCTGCCATAAATAACATTTTCATAGAGGAACTAAGCCCTTCTTTTTAAGGGAAGAAAACACAGGAAATGTGGGATTTGCCCTGAACTTTGAGGAATAATTCCTTTTCACCACTGGATCGGTCAATGTGTCTGCCTATCCTAACCTCATGCCCTGTTTCTGTGTTTGGTCTCCCTATAGCATATCCTACCTCTTTCTGAGACCTCTCAGGCTGACAAAGAATTGCTTTGAGGTGAAAAGTCACCACAATAATCTTTCCAGGGAAATATTTTTCTATTTTTCCTTGGCACTAACTATAATTTACAACTTAACAAGCATTCTAAATAAAAGGTATACTTACAAATCTTTTGATAACATAACAATATTTGGATCTAACGGGGTATAAATCAGCAAATTTTTAGAAATCCAGATCTCAGTACAGAAAACAAGCTGCCATGCCCAGGAACACTTTCCTTACAATTAACTTAATGCTGAAATGGTGATGCCACACTCAAACAATGACAAATATGCAGTAATGTTTTTGAAATGTTAGAATGTCTCAGTATTTTTTTCTGCAATGAAATCCAGATCATGGTTGAAATTGTTATTTCTAAAAAGCACACATTAGAGATGGGTGGGAAGGGAGAAAGCAGAACGTACTGCTTCCCTTTCAGCAACATACTAGAACCAGTGGCATGGAGGTACTGGAGCTAAGCTTCATATCAACAGGCTATCCATCAGGCCATAATCAACAGTTTGAATGGAATACACAAATGTGGAGTTCAGGATGTGAACACACACTGGTTTCACAGACACCGTACCATATATATTCAAACATGATCTTACCAATGACTACTTACCCCATAAAAGGCAATTTAAAATATACTCCCCAAACTTGCAGCTCCACAGAACATGATGCTCAGAAACCAAGGTGTTGTAACCAAAGCATCAGATCTACAACCACTGCATGAAATTTACACCTTGCTGATGGCAAAACCAAGCACATATCTAGTCAGAAGTCCAACTGTGTATTTACATTGAAGATGTCTAAAATGCACTTTTCCTGAGAAGGTCAATGATAAAAATCTGTTTGTCTCTGAACAGAGGAGTGTCCAGTGCAGGAGCTGATGCACTGAGAGGTGGGGACACGTGTTAGTGTTCTCTGCTGAGATGGGGAACAGGGAGACATTGGGGTGGGTAAGAATGAACTAGAGCAGCTCCAGCTTTACTCAGCATGGTTCCTTGTTTCCCTCACATACATATGCACAAACAGGGACAATAACCAACCTTGTCTGGTAGGAAAACAAGGCCTATCAGGAACATTTATATCAGAGGTCCAAGACAAAGCCTGCAGAGGCAGTCTGCCACGGGAAGGGTTTACTGTCCATACTACAGCCTGTCATTGTAAGTGACTGTATAGATACTCTACAGTGATAAATTAACTAAAAGACAATCAGCCATGCTTAGGATGCCTAATTTCAGAGATACGTTATCATGGCTGTAAAATGCTTCTGAACATAAAGCTCAGAATCTGTCTGTGCCTTAAGGCACTTCTACTCTGCTTGAGCCCTACCTAACTAAGACACCAAAATGTACTTTGTGACAGTCCAGATCAGTTAATATTTCTGTGCTAGTCACTCCCTGATTTTAAGGCTGACAACACTGAATTTTCAATTCTTTGTAATAAAGAGTCAGGACTGTGGTAAACTGAGAAACTATTGGCATTATCTTTTATAAATATGAGAGCAGCCATTTGCCCACCCAGGTTCGGTTTGATGCCTGTTAATCTGTGTGACTGTGCTCAGAATCAAAGGAACTGCAACAGCAGATACATAAAGGAAAGCTTAAAAAAGTAATGACAGCTACAGATACAGAACTTCTGAGGAGGGACAAATAACCACAGTTGGTTTTCTTCAAGCTGCAGTCTTCCAGAGATCAAGCCTGGGATGGACAGAAACCTGACATCTTCATGAGGCCTAAGAAGGGAGAGGGATTTTTCTAGGCATGTCAGAAAAATCAGAGGGTATGTTAATGAAACAGCAAACAATTTGGAAAAACTGAACACCAGAAGGTAGAAGCATGTTGTGGGCTGAACAGGCCCTTGCAGAGGGATCTGCACAGGCCAGATTGATGGGCTGAGGCCAATAGTACGAGGTTCAACAAGGCCAACTGACAGGTCCTGCACTTGGGTCACAACAACTCCATGGGTCTAGAGAGCAAGTCCTCTGAGGAGCAGCTGAGGGAGCTGAAGCTGTTTAGTCTGGAGAAAAGGAGGCTCAGCAGGGCCCTTACTGCTCTCTACAACTGCCTGAAAGGAGGGTGTAACCATGTAGGGGTCAGGCTCTTCTCTCAGGCAACAAGCAACAGGACAGGAAGAAATGGATTCAAGCTGCACCAGAGGAAGTTCAGGTTGGACATCTGGAAGAATTTTTTCACTGAAAGGAAGGTAAAGCATTGGAATGAGCTGCCCAGGGAGGTGGTGGAATCACCATCTTTGGAAGTGCCACATCTTGAATGTGGCACTTAGTGGTTTAGACATGGTGGTGTTTAGATGTGGTCAGAGGTTGGACTCGATGATCTTGGAGGTCTTTTCCAATCTCTACGATTCTATGATTCCAAGAGTCATGTAATATAGCTCCTGATTTCACAAATGGCACTGCAACTAGCGATTGTCCCTAATAATTAATATCTACAGCAGGCCCATGCACATGAGGAGGCTAAAATAGCAACAGAGATTTGAAAAACAAGAAAGGCATTCTATTTTACATTCATAGAATAAAGCAAAATACATATAATTAGCACTGGACACTATCTTGAGGGGCAGCTTGGAAGTCTCTGGAGAATATAACCTGTTAAGACTCTGCTACAGACTAAAGAACTAAAAAACTGCCATTTGCTAAAATAATTCTTTAAGTGTATGCTAGCTCCAGACTGTACCATAAGAAAGTCACCCACTTCAAAGAATGGAGTTTTCTATGACTTGTGCCTAACAAAATTTTGATTGAAATCTAAAGTGTCAGCACTGAGAACACAGGGTTGACATAACAAATGCCATAGCCAATTTGAACAATTATGAGCCCAAATCTGCCATCATTTACATATACATGCGATTCCAGCTGGTAAGCTCAAATTATGTATGCACAACCAACAGAGAATACTTTTGTATATGTATCTCCAAGATCATCACAAAAAATTACAATGGATATTCAAGTCAGCAGCATTTAAGCAAAACAAAAGATGCTTTAAGGAATCACCCTTCTCCATGTATCTCTCCCCATAACTGCAAGTTTGATAGTGATGTACAGTTTTACATGCAAACTTGCACTGTAAATACAAAATGAATACAAAAGGATGCACTAAGGATGTGAAATGCAGCAACAAGTCAAAAATTTTTTGTTACTCAGCTGTTATATTGCTGTTTGTTTTGTTATTGCTCTCCTCTAGGGGTACCAAGCTCAAACTGGTCACCACAAGGCTTCCCAAAAGACAGCTCAACTTGTTCAAGTCTCTCCAGTGCCCAAAACAGAACAAAATCATTCTTGAATATGAATGATTCAGCCTAGAATCTGGAACAATCAATGATGATCATGATGTGCTTCTCCTTCCAAGTGGGAGATGGAGAAGTTATGTTTACTCTCTTGCTTGAGCCAGCTTTGTCCATATGAAGTCTGACAGTCCCATGACAGAATTTAAGCAGCAAGGCAGGTGTCTCTATATTCCACCACAGTTCTCTACAGCCACAGAAATATCAACCACACCTGTAAACACCACTACGACCACTACACGATCAGTAAAGTAGTAGCAGCTCAAACAGCACATAAAATACAATGATACTGGCCTCCAAATGTCAGGAGCTTTCCAAGCATAATCCCTGAATCTTTGCCAATCAATGATTTGCATCTCTGATGTCCACAATAAGTTAACTGAGAAAAGCAAGTGCCTTGCAACCAGGAGATGACTGCATCCCTAGAGGAAAAAGAAGATAGGTGACCACACATGAAACACTTTGAAAGAATCTAACCTGCTCAATTTCACAGAGCCAAGTAAGAAAAAGGGCATTAAGATAAAATGTGCTCTCGGAATTTACATGAAAATAATGTGAGGAAGTTTGTTGTTTTGCTTCACACATTACTTCTTTGACACATTCCTCTCTAGGAAGAGTTGTTAATGCTGTGTATGGCTCATCTACAAGTGCCTTTCACTAACTTAGCTGAGAGATCACAACCCTTTCAAAATGAAATGTCTAAATTCATGAAAAAGACTGATTCAAACAACATTCATATAATTCGTTGTTTAGGACTTCCGCAGGCTGAACAAACTCAGCTTTTCTTAGAAGAGATGCTCCAGCCCTTTGATCATCTTTGTGGCCCTGCTCTGTACTCACTCAAAAAAGACCTGGCTTTTTAAATTAAAAAAACCAAAACAAAACAAAAAAAACGTGGAAGGGAAACTCTTTTACTAATAAGAACATATAGTTTGAAACTACCTTTTAATTCAAATAATAAATTCCAACTTCAGTATCTCACTTAAAATGGATCACTGCATTTGTGTTTTCTTATGGAAAGAGTAAATCAGTCAGACAAATGTAGCACACACCTATCTGCAAAACCAAGGCATATGTGAGCTGATCCTTTCTCAGACCAGTGTCCAAGACTAGCAAGGTGAACCACATGCAATACACTCTTCTCCCATTTGTGTTGCATCCCTCTTTCACTACCTTTTTAGAACAGTGAATGTCTTAGCTCCACACACTTGAAATATAACTGGTCTCCATTTGCTGATCAGCTGATACTCAAGAAATGGACAAAACAAGCCACGGCCAAAAACCATCTCAAAGAGAGGGTTTGGAGAAGAACACAGAACGGTAAATGGTAATATAGAATGTGATCCTGACTTGCTATGCTACAGCACATCATTTGCTCTTTTGCTAGCATACCTAGAAATATATATTGAGAACAAATGGTGCATTTGACCTTACCGGCAGTAGCACCGGAGGGAATCCTGTGTTGTTTCAGAGCTGGTAAACCTGTATATATCATCACTGGAGTGCCATTTGTCCTTATTTTTCTGAAAAAACAAACACCCCAAGCACCTACAACATTAAAAGCAAGCTAACAATTTTTTTTCATAGCATTTTTATATTAAAACACTATGGGTTCGTACATATATGTTGACACTTTCTGGAAAGGAAATGGACTTGCTTGACACTATGAGGGTAAATGAAGTTTATGGATGTATAAATACGAACCAAAAATTACTATGTTTATGGTGAGATACGATAAAGGAAAGCAACCCTTCATGATTCTTGATGAATAAATTTACTGAGCTACACTTTTTAACTTATGGGTACACACATTAACCCATGAAAAAAAATTATTCCTTAGCACTATAATTCTTTGAAGCAAAATCTCAGAAGGACCCACTCCTGTAACCACATAATTTCTAAAGCTGCAAGGCTAGGGAGCTAAACAGCAGCAAGGGGCACATAGAGACAAGCCTGAGAGATTTTCACCCTTTTGAGTCAACAAGGGAGTGTTCCAGCTGACATATGCAGCCTCTGCTTGCCCTTTGTCATGTCTGTGTTTCACCTCAAAAACTGTCAGTGACTTGTCAGAATCAATCAGAAAAGCTAATGCAATTCTGCAATGATGTACAAGTTTGGACAGCATGACATCAAATTTCTGGTACTGTGTGTCAAGTACCATATGAAAACAGATGTCCTCATTACTCCACTGCTTTGGTACAAAAGAGTACATCTTACCTTTTTGACCCGTATCTGGCAATTGGGGGATTACAATAAAGGACAGCCAGCGATTACAGCCTCTGGCCAGTACTTTTATCATATAAATCGAATTCTAATGCTCTTTATCTTCTGGCAAAAGAAGTTTACTTTAGCAGGTACAGTTTTTCTACTGGATGCTGCTTTGCGTTCCAAAGACTTAGAAGTCAGACTGTCAGTGCTTCAATGACCTGACAAAACCCATCATGTTGCTTAATGCAATGTGGGGTTTCAGACTTCCAGTCAATAACTGCTCCAGATTGAGCAGAAAAGCCAAAGCCTGTTACTGAACGGCTGTGCAGCTTCTGGATGAAGCTGGTGCTTAGAACATGGTTAGGGATCTGAGATGCAGCCTCAACAGGGGTTTACATACATTGCTGTCCTGTCCTACAGCCAAAGTGCTTGCTCCTAATATGTTCCATGGTTCCCAAGTGTCACAGCTGCAAGTGTGAAAAAAAAAAGCACGTATGGCTGAAAATTTATTCAAAATATAGCCATTATTCTAACTGCATATTTTTAATTATCTTATGCGACGAACAACACTCCTCCAACAACCTTCCCTTTCGTTAAACCAGGACATACAAAACCCAACTCATGATACACTTCTCCTTTTTGATACTTGTCACCAAGCTCTACTGATGCTGTATCAGAGAAGAGAGCATTTTTTTTAAGAAGGAAGTAAGTTAGGGTGCCAGCAGACTTAAACTGTCAAGGCCCCCTTCGCCCAATGTGTAACTGCTGAAACTGGTAAAACCCCGATGGATTAGTCTATCTAAGGCAAAGCATAGACACAGATGCCCATCCTTCAGAGCATCTTTGTGAAGACAACCTTCAGACTCTCCAATTCCATTAGTAGATGAATTCAAGGAACTCTATAACCTGAGATACATTAGAAGGCAAGAGAAACTTGATATAAAACTGATTTAAATGTAAATAGAATAAATTCCTACCACATGTAATTAGAGGGAGAGAAATAATTTTATCTCATGAGGAAAATACAAGTACACCTCCCTGTACCCAGGAACAGACATAATCAGATGCCTTAGGAAGGAGAACCACTCTCCCTGCTCAGAGCAAGCTCTGAAATCTGAAACTTGCCGGAGAATTCTCTTTGTGCTAACCAGGAATGGCAAAGTGAGTCTCTGAATTACTGTTTGCTGGTTGTGCCTCTCTCACACTCAGTGGATTCTTTAGGGTGTTCAGGCTGCTCTTACTTAGGCTACATGTACAGTCACAGCCCCTCTCAGGGAGAGAGCTGGCAATGAAGCTTCTGCGCAAGGAGGGACAATGGCAAGGGAATGAATCTCATCTGCAGGAGCTCACATTGCATATTCCCCAGCTAGGAGATCTGCTTGCACAAAGCCACTCAACATAACATAATACAATAATATCCAGAGGTTTGTATCACTGTTCCTGTTTAAATCTCTAAGCACATCACAGAAGGGACACAGAAAGCAGTACGAAGATCTGGTTCATGCAAATGGATGTTTTCTGCTTTGTTAACAGGTCACGCTACCACCAGTGCTTAGAAGACAATATTCTTCCACTGCAAAAGACAGATAAATGTAATATGGATAGAAGTGTCATCAGTTGGAGTAGGATGGTAGTAAGCCTTTGCACCCTTTCAGTTAGTGGCTTTGAGAGAGCCAAAACATCCTGCACAGCACAAATGATGGTTAAGTTCTTTGTGATTTGTGCAATTAGCACACTCACTGTCACAAGGGCCTAAGCAACTCATCTTGGGTGCTAAACAACTCTGGTTAACACTAAATTAGCCTGATCTTTAATTTGCCATGGAATTGGCTTCATCTGTGTCCACTCTTCACAGACATTTTAGTAGCTGGCTTTCCTCCAAGTATTTCAGAGCTTCTTACTCTAAATTCCGCCTTTTCAGCTACCCACATCCCAACAGTTATACACAAAACATTTTATTCCATTACAACATCTAACACATTTTGAATTAACACACAGTTTGCAAGAGCGTGGTAATACCATTTAGCACACACTACATTATTTAGCACACAAAAGGTATAAGATCTTTATGGTTATGAAGACCAGGGTCGGCATATTGCATAGCAGTTGTAGCTACTGTACTGCATGTACAATACAGGGCTTTATAAGTCATCAGAAGCCTGTCCTTAAACACATACTGGTGCAAAGTTTAGGGACACCATAGCTACAGCCAAGGATTCCTTGATGTACACTAAATGCATCCTTTTGACCTCCCACACTGTGTAAATTATTTTTCTGTGTTACTTCTTCTCATAAGGCAAACTTCCTCTAGGAGATGGACAAAATAATGGTCATCTAATGAAAGAAAATAATGATGAAGATGGAATTTCCATCTCCATCAAATGTACGAGTAAAGAATGATCAACAGCATTCAGTACAGTACCACATAGTAAAGAAAATGTATATATATTATTGTAACTGTATTAACATTATTATTAAGACAAACAGAATTTTTTTAAGGCATAATAAGTATGGACCAAAAAGATTTGCCCGCCCTCTCCATGTCCTGTATATGAGAGGATGTTGCTTTAATTACCATTGCAGTTTAAAAGGTCATTACAGAAGAGGAGTTTTTGGCAGCCAGTCTGACCTCCTATTCCATTTGCAAGCTACATCTTTCTCCTCCCTTTCCTAAAACACATGCCAACAACAAGGAGTACTAGAACCCAAGGAACATGCCTACCAGAATAAAATACTGCACAGTACACAAAAGCTTGCCAATGTTTACGTTGGGAGGGACCTTTTGAGATTGTATAGTCCAACCCACCTGCTCAAGCAGGGTCATTTATAGCTGGTTGTCCAGGGCCATGTACTGATAGATGGGGGACTCCATAACCTACCTGAGCAACCTGTTCCAATGTCCAGCCACCCTCACAGCAAACAGGTATTTCCTTGTGTTCAGATGTAAGGAATAACTGAACAGGCCACACGTAGCCATGCTACTTCTTGAAAGATGTTCTGATAACTAGATGCTGAGGAAGAGTAAGAACCTTGGAAGGTTAGGAGGGGCTGGTCTTAACTGATCTTAACTGATCTTCATGCAAGTAGACAACTGACATTCCCAGAGAAACCTCTCTCCTGTTCCCCACAACCTTACCCTTTCCCTCCTGCAATCCATTTCAACAGTACTCACACCCGACCTCCTGCATTTTCCAAGCCAGTCAGGGTTTCTTATCCCCCTTCTTTCCCTCTCACCCCAAGAACCAGGAAACATCAGAATACACAATGCATCTCTAAGGCCAAATATCTTCCACTGTATCAGCATGACTCCTCCAGCCACTAGCTGCCACACTCTAAGTACTGCTGATCAGACAAAACCAGTTACAACACAAATGTTGAACAGATTTTCTTCTTAAAATTGAAATGAATGACATTTCCTCAGTAAATATGCAGAGTACTTTAATTGAATTTTTATTTGCTCTTCTGTTCACTGAGTCCTCTTTGGACCAAGCGACAAACATATCTGGCTCTAAGACTGCTCTATCTGTTAAACAAATCTCATTTATTACTGAAAAAACTCAAACTTCTAAATTAATATCCTCTTTCCTTAATATACAGAATATGAATCATCTTGGGGTTCTTTTGTATTTGTGACTCTCAGTGATGTCCCAAAAATGTTTTATTAATTTCCTCAAACATTAGCACAGGATTTCAGTTGTTAAAATCGTTCTTTCTGATATGTGCTTTATAAAAACACAATCAAGGACAACACAATTTAACTTCTGCAAACATCAATTTTTTATGATAAGTCAACAGGGCAGCAGATATATGTATTATGAAGTTAATGGTCTGTCAAGATATTAACAATCTTGATTCCTGAAGAGAAGTCTAGAATTTAAAAGACAAAACTGGGTTTATTGGATAGGACAGATTGCTGCTTGTCTGACAAACTTAGTCTGTGTGACAGAGCTACGAGCTGCCTTTGGGTTCACAAGTCCTTCAAAACCAAAGATTCATGGTAATAGAAGGCTTTTCAGCATAAAACACCCAACAATCAGAGTTAAAGTTTTATTTATTGGCTCTGACCATCTACTTCTGTTATCAACCATAAGGGCCCATACACTTCATCAACTCCCAACAATAGCCGCAAGCTTGGACAATCTGTCTTGTGTCTTCATTGGGTAAAACTTCAATGGAGCAGCATCGATTAAAGAACAGCCCACGCATAAAATGGAAACTCATTAAAATAAACTTTTTCAAAGGGGGAAGAAACTTCAGTTCCAATTGAATTGAACTGTTTTTATTTTAGAGATGAAAGCTCCATTACCCAGCTATACATTCATGTGCTCACGGCTTAAGTGCTTTTTATTTGACTTAAACTTTTGGTTTCTTCCCATGTCTTTTTGGAGGCTTGAGAAACATAATAGGAATTCAGAGCTTATTGAGCTTGATTGGAACACAGTATCTGTGAACCTCATCATAATACCTCCTGGACCTTTATGTTTATTGTCTCACTGTGGCCTCTTTTGTGTGTTTTCCTGGCCTTTCCTACAAGAACAATTGTCTCCTTTCACACATATTTGCAGAAACGTTTTTAATGCTTTAAGCATTTTTAAATGAGTGGACAAAAAATAATGAATAATGCAAAAAATAAAAATAATGCAGGTGTAGTCATTTACATTATAGATGGAAGACTGCATAAGCTGCTGATGTCAAGATGGCTTTTCTAAAGTGTTTATATGAAAACTGACTTGCAGCTTACTGCCTGAAAATCTCACCTTGAACTTATTATGAGGGCAATAATAATATGAAAAAAATACAGATGGTGTCCTGTGCTATCTGGAAACTTCAGTTTAAACAGAGGAAGCTTAATACACGGTACATTACTCATTTATATCAAAGCTAAGAATTAATATTCTAAATGCTTTGATTTTAGATCACTGAACACTAAATGAAATTAAATATATCCTCGGTTACTTACATATACTGAATGTCAAGAGAAATTTGTTTTACACTGCAAAGCTATACAGAAATATTCACTGACTGTGCCACCAAACACCCTGCCATTGCAGAAAACAAGCCCACAAATGCTTTACAATATTTCATCACATTATGTGTTTTTGCCTTCATATATACTTTTATGAAAAATAAAGTAATCTAACCCTATTAAAAATACATGCAGATATTTCTTAGAGACTTCTTTTTAAATAATATCACACGGCTTGCATAAAGGTTAACATACAGAAGGCAAGTATTTTTGTGCTTCAAATTCACCACCAACATTTTTTTCACCTAAATTATCATTCGGGGTGAAAAATGCCAAATCACCTTTGATTTCAGCTAGACACAGATGCACGCAACAGAACTCGGTTCCTCAAGTTTACATATGGTCACAAAGGCTGAGAAAACACAAAGGTCTATTAACGATCATCTCCCTGGAACACAAAAAATGTACTTCATGCAGCACATTATTTAAAAACAAACAATGTGTGGGAATCAGACAGATTTAAGACCTGCATTATTCTAAATTTTTGCATAAAGACTCAGTGTTGATTATAAATTAGTTTTTCTTATCAATGTGTTCATTCTCGCACATTTAATTCCTGAGGCTGATAGACATTAGTCTAACACTTAAACAAGACAAGGAGAGTCTGAATTCTCAAGAGAAAGCCATGCAAATCTGGGAGTCTGGGACTCCCAAATCTGATCGTAATCTTACAATTTCTAGATTTCATTTGTCCTTCGGCTACTGAATGAAGGTACAGCTCACTGTCTGGTGAGGCAAACCCCAGTTGGCTTTCATCTTGGTGCCACAGACAGCATCAGTGATGATGTACCTAGGCTGCCCCAAGTCCATGTGCTGACAACTATACTGCCACAGCTTCCCTGCCCTTCTCTGCTCTCTCTGCAGCTAAATTTAAAGTGCACAGTTACAGCAGCCTGTGCTTCAGTTGTCCCTTAGAGATGCCAATCACTGTAGATGTTATGCTTAAGCACACCAGGAAGTCCAGATTTCCACCTCTGCCTCAGTTTCACCAGCTGTAAATTTAACCTGCTCCACGGAGATCCTGCACTAATTGGCCGGTGCTTGTACTTAATATAGGCAAAACATTATATAAAAAACAGTTTTCAAATACATCTCTTTTAAGGGAT
This sequence comes from Drymodes brunneopygia, assembly GCA_013400955.1. Lineage (NCBI taxonomy): Eukaryota > Metazoa > Chordata > Aves > Passeriformes > Petroicidae > Drymodes > Drymodes brunneopygia. Next base: position 1,590,125 of record VZTZ01012523.1, read on the forward strand.
TTAACAGCTATTTTCCTCTCTAAAAGCATTTTTAATACCTGCAAAATGTCTCAGTGTTAACGAAATTTGTTTCTTGTATTTCTTATTTAAAATCTCAATCTATAAAGTAATTTGAGAGAACAACCCCACATTAGTCAGGCCACCAGAATCTGCAGCCATGGATTTTCTGCACAGAAAGTCACACTGGAGTAGGGTGGGAGTTTGGATACACAAGAAATGTGGGGTCAACTGCAGACATTTTAGATTGCTATGCTACTTAACAATTTTAAATGAGAAACTCAAAAGGCCATTTAGACTAAAAAAGGCGTACATCAAATATAGACGTATAATCTGCATCAAAATCAAATACCGAATAGGTAAATTAAACATATTTGGAAAATAGACCATTATTACTGGAATGATGAATATTTTCAAATTATTTCCTGATGGACTTCACAGTTCAAACACACTTAAGTCAAAAGTTAAACACACAAACCAAAGCAAAGGTCTATAAAACTGAGCTATGTTCCTACATTGCTGTTCCTAGAGTTTATGTTCAGTATAACTCACAAGGATTGCTACTCCCTATCAGATATTCTCAAGCGAATCGGAGAGCTTGTAAGAATAAAGCAGAAAAGAATAAAGTAGGATACAGAATTCTTGCTTACATTGTCTTCACAGGCCATTTAATTATTTTACAGGTCATTGCAATCTGCATATATTTTGCAAAGGTAATATTAGATATGGTCATATTCAGTTTCAAAAGTGCCTTTTATAGCCCAAAACTGAATGCTAGAGTTTAAAAAATAAAATATGAATGCATCAAATTGTTATAGTTTAACTTGAAACTATTCTTTTTTTTTCCTGTTCTCATAAAATACAAACTTGTACTACACATACACACAAAATCCAAATATTCTGAAAAGTTTGCTTATACTACTATTGTAAATGCTGGCACAGAGCTCTATCCCAATTAGACCTTAAGGAAATGTACTGTCCTATTATCTGAGTGTGTTTTTGGAAATGGCAATCAAAGAAATATTCTAACATGAACAAGTGTTTCTAAGTGCTAATTATTCATGGTATCACTTGCTGATTGGTGCCTGCGGCCATGAAAATTTATTTCTAGGCTGTATTTACAGTAAAACCAAAAGTGCTTAGTGGCAAGTAGCTTAATCAAATTTAAGAACAGCAGACAGATAACATAGGAGAATTTTTTTTTGTTGCTTTAATCCTCTCATTTGGTTTTGAAACATAAGGCCCTGTTCACTTCATTTAAGTCTCACAATGACTGGAAGCCTGATCAATCTGTCTTGTGTCTTCTTAGGGTGAAACTGCAATTGAGTGGAAGCAACAGATGAACAAAGCCCACATTCAAATCTGTAGCTCATTAAAATAACGTTAAAATAGGGTAAAATCGCAATTGTAAGTGAATTGTAGTTGGCTTCTTTCAGCTACATACATTTGATTAATAAACCATACATTCATTAGCCATGAACCACTGGTCTTTAAAGTAAATTTAAATGAATGACCTTGCTTTTTTGATCTTCAGACAGTTTTGAAAACAGTTATGAAATAAAGCTTAAAAAAATAGGTCAAGGGCTGTTTCCTACAAGCCAAAGAGCTAATGGCATACAATCCGTCAAATCCCATAATCAATTCAAATTCTGATACAGAAACTTAGAAAGCTGCAAGTTTACAAGAGACATATTGTAAAACAGCTTTTCAAGAGGGAAAAAAAAGAAGTATTGTTAATTTGCTTTAAACTCACAAGCAGTTCAACACTTCCAAGAACATTTAAAAAAAAATACTGTAAGAAGGCAACCTTAATTAAGGTTACAGCAACTCAAACAGCAATGAGAGAATATGGGGATGGAAGAAACCCTGTAAGTCATGAAGCTGAGCATCCTGCAGGAATTCTCCCCAGATCATCCTGTTCAGAAACATAAACAAGGATGTTTTTGCCTTGAAACATAGGTAGAAGTTAAACTAGTATTTTTATACAGGCTTTCCCTCAAGATCATAGAATCATAGAATGGTTTGGGTTGGAAGAGATAATCTAGTTCTGCCCCATCTTCCCCCACCCCACCACGGTCAGGGACACTTTCCACTAGATCAGGTTGCTCAAGGCCCCACCCAACCTGGTCTTAACACTTCCAGGGATGGGGCATCCACATCCTCCCTGGGCCACTCATTCCAGTGCTTCACCACCCTCTGAGTAAAGAATTTCTTCCTAATCTAAACTTGCCCTCTTTCAATGTAAAGCTATTTCTCCCTGTCCTGACACTATCTGCCCATATAAAAAGTCCCTTTACCTCCTTTTGCTATGTCCCCTTAAGACACTGGAAAGCTGCAATGAGATTTCCAATGAGGTTTCTATCTCTTCTCCATGCTGAACAACCCCATCTCAGCCTGTTTTTGTGGGAGATGTGCTCTATCCCTCTATCATTTGTGGCCCTCCTCTGGACTCACTCTAACAGATTCGTATCTTTCTTGTGTTGAGGACCCTAGGTGTGGACCCAGCACTCTTGGTGGAGTCCCACGAGTGCAGAGCAGGGGTGTAAGTGCTAATTAAGGTGCTGTGAATTCCTCTCTAGAGATACTTGTCTTACCTTCACAGCAGAGGGACAACTGCAGTCCTCACGTCTGTGTGGTCAGGTGCATGAATTCAGTATGGATAAATGTATCTTAAACTTCACTTATCAGAATTTCACATTTTATTTAAAGATGAGTTTGCACCACAATGGCTTTAAGTTGGTAGAGGGTGGCATGCCAGCAAGTTTCCAGCCTCCATCCCATGTACCAGTTAAGACAGTAAGTACCCTGATTTTGGCTGTATGTTGGTTTCTGATTAAATTTTAGGTACCAGAATGTAGGTCTCTAAAATTGCTTGATCTCCCTGTACCCAAATCAGTACCATCAGTGGAGCTTGAACTGATTTATTTCACGTGAAGTAAACAAGCAGGGCTCAATTCAGCTGCCTCAAGATAGGGGTCTATCCAGCACTGTGAGATGCTGCATGGTATTTATTCCACATTCACACATAGCTGGCAGGTCTGACACTGCCATAGACGGAGAATTACATCCTTCTGGACCCACAGCTGGAGGCCTCACAAGGCAGACATCTCTGTTTAGGAGAATGAATGGTGCCCTTTACATCTTTATTACAAGTATGTCCCTGCATCATAAATGATTTCCACAAAACCATTAACAGTATCTCAGGAGAGGTGACCAGGGAGAGAACAAAAATAGAAGACAAATACACTGGAATTGCTCTCATTGCCCATTTGGACGTGCTGGAAGCACGAGGGGCTCAACACTCTGAGGTACAAATATCACCACACTCAAATGAGGGGTCTGTGTATCCCACCAAGCCCCAGGAAGGGATCATTCTGAAAACTGGGCATCACGTATAGACTTAATGGAGCAGCAGAGCACTCCCACTTACATGGCAGCACTGATTTTATCCTTTAATGAAGCAAACACTTCGCCCCCTTTTCTGGCAATAGCTAAACAATGTCAGTAACACATTTTTGGGAAAGTTACTGCAACTGTGGCAACCATTTTTAACTCTTCCTTAGTACATGCCATAACATGGCGATTTTTTGAAAGGCAAATTATCCAGTCTGATCAAAAAGTATATCTCAGTTCAGCTGGGCATGGGAAGTCTTTAAGATAAACTCATTTAATGTTTTTCCTATACTGGCAGTATAAATCAAACCAATCAACCTTAGTGAAATTTCTCATAGAATTAAGGAAACAGTAATTTTTACTGCTAAGCCTACTTAAAAGAGGCTAAAAAAACCTGTGCTTTTTTTCTTTTTAATTATGTTAAGGATTTATTTTACTACAGCCACCATCCATGGGTTACTACTGTTATTACACAGCATTTTTCATTGGTATTTTATGCCTGTGTGTTCAGTGCAGGAGTGAAAATGGCTATAAAATAGTAGTAGAGGTAAATATTCATCAGTTTAAAACAAAGTGATGGTAACAGAAAGCTTCTGACCTAAAATCCTTCATATTCTGGAACTGTTTTGATATTTATAATCTTTTGTATTTATTTCATGCATGAATTCTGTTAATTTAGCTGTGTTACTATAATTAAGCTTTAATTCACTCAATGCTGGAATTAGGAAGTTGATGTGTTGTTTAAGAAGAAAGCCTTTACTTCAAGCTAAAGGCTGAGAACACATTCCCCTTTTCATACTGATTACCACTATGCATATTGAGGACCGAACACACAGTAATTGTCTGCAGTGAGTACTGAATATCAAATTTGTTCGATAAATTTATACACAATAGTTGCCATGTCTTTACTACTATCACTCACTTTCCCAAATACATAGGAGCTGAAAGGGCACAGATTCCTCCTAATAAAACAAGAGAAAGCAACCTGAGAGCCACCCTCGCTTGAGGAAAACAGAAACAGCTTCCATTTTGCTGGTGGCCAGCTCTGTTTTAAGGGCTGGTGCCACTCAGTTACACGAGAGCCACAGCAGTGCAGCTACTCAGAAACCACTTTCACCAGTTTGGAATTAAACAAAGGACAGCTAAGGATATAAAATAAAGACTGCATCATCAAATGAAACCTAAGGCAAATATTAGTAAGGGGAAGGTATTTTCTCAGATGACTGGGATACATGACTTGGAAGCAACTAAAGAATTGGATGAACATGCCAGGACAAAGCTTTCTATAGACTCTCCTAATAACCAGAAGCAGTTTTCTTTTTAAAACTCATTTGCAAGAAAGTAGGATAGCTTTTGTCTCAGTGTGAATGGGTCCATACTTGTTGGCTTCTACTTGGAAAGTTAGAAAAACACTTTTTATGACAAACAAGTTTCAGATTAAAAACCATTCAGAAATGGAAATTTTACATGATAAATTGCTGCATAAAACTCCTTCTTTTGACATACAACATCTATAAGGTGCAATGGAACTTCATTTCCAAACACTGAAAAGAAGGATTAAAACTCCAGAATAGTCTGCTTTGAAAAAAAAATCACTGTATCAATTTCTGTTGAAATAAATACTCTTCATACAAATCAAGAGTGGCAGAATATGATTATGTCTATTTCCTTCTAATTTAGCCATTAGGAAGAAATTCCTTATCGTGAGGGCAGTGAGGCACTGGCACAGGTTGTCCAGGGAAGCTGTGGCTGCCCCATCCCTAGAAGTGTTCAAGGCCAGGTTGGATGGGCTCTCAGCAACCTAGTCTAGTGGAAGGTGTCCCTGCCTATGGCAGGGGGGCTGGAACTAAATTATCTTTAAAATCCCTTCCAACCCAAACTTTCTACAGCTCTATGATTCTGTGAACCAATTTTCTACATTATAAAACTAAACCAGCAAAACCAGTAATTCTTAATCTATCTGGAACTCAGCAGAGTATTCCAATAGTCACAAGCAGTTCTGGAATTAGCTGCCAATGCCAGTAGTATACAGAATAAATAAAATTATTCATATGGGAGGGAGGATATTAGTGAAGTACTTTAGGGACTGGCTTCAAGGTTAGTTAGGTTTAAAATTTCCACCAACAAAATATTAAATATAAATGCGAACATGAAGTCAACTCACTGGCAACAAAATGAAGGACCAGAAATCACAAAGATGAAATGTGGGACATCAGTAATGGAAGATCTGTGAGCCTTAGCTGAGAGGTCATGCACTTCAGGACAGGGACAGGAACTGCTGGGTGTTGCGTTTCCACAACTGAAAACACAGATGAGACCAAGGACCAATTTTTTCTAGTAATGAGACTCAGAGACACAATAGTACTGTCAATCCACATATTGTCAACAGAGATATTATTACCACCCCTCAAAAAATCTCAGATGAAGCCTCATCTAGAATTTCAAAGAAAATTTAGTGGACAAATAAATAAATAATGTATATGCTATAGGAGTGAGACCAGTTCTTTGGACAAGGACTTATATTTACTTATCATGGTAAAACTGCAGCTTCCTAAAAATACACTACAAAGAACTGGAAAGTAAAACCAGCAGATTTATTTAGGCTAGTGTAAAAGTGAATGCAAAAAATTCTGGGTATGACCAATTAGTCTATTTGGGGTTGAGACGAGAAGTGTAATTTTATGGGGTTTATTAGGGTTTTTTTTAATCTTTGTCTTTCTGTTCTCTCAACCACAAGAATGATGCCTAGAACCACAAGTCAAGAAACTTGTTTGTATCCTTATGAAGATGAAATTCCTATTCAAGCACTTCACAAGTTGAATCCTCTGGAGAAAGATATAAACCAACAAACCCAATCTTCCCCATTTTCCAAAATTTGTAGCAAAATGACAGCTTGCCCCAGGAAGAGTGGAAAATAAATCTCTGTAAGAGAAGTCCTTCCACGTCACAAATTAGGCTTAATAAATCAGATGCCTTGTCATACAAGTTTTGAATTCATGTGCCAAACTGGGGGTAGCAGGCAGGTCTGCCTTCCCACCATGGTGAAAACCTGTCTCTGCCTGAAGTCCACGGGCAATGTGAGAATTCTTAGCCATCTGACAGCTAAAAACGTGACCCACCTTCAAAAAAGAAGCATATGGCTTCCAGCACCCAATTCTGACAACATTTTGTCCTTATTCCAATTTTGTGCCAAATTCTCTAACTCTACTAGATTTTCGCCTAACATATTATTCACCTTGTGAAAGGATGTTAATCAGTATCATTGTCAAAATGCTTCTCTGGGAAGAAAAATTTCCACCAGGAAAAGGAGACTGCTTGAAAATCTTTTTAAGGGATATAACAACATATCCTAAAACAAAACAAAACAAAAAAAAAGAAAGAAAACTGTGGATTGAGATTTTTATATTGATGCAAACTATAATCTGAAAGGAAATAAAGTCAAAGAAGCTTTATTTCTGTGTGCCCATCCCAAAGAAACATTATTTGTATCAGATTACTTCCCTGTCTCCTATAGGATGTAGAGAATCCGAGTCTTCACTTGATCTAAAGAAGAAATTCCCATTTTTTCCCCTAATAAAAACCCAGTGAAATAATATTAATAGACAGACATACAGTACTAACATAACAGTTCTGTGTTATTGCTGCTTGCATCTCTTTTACAACCCATGTTCACACTTGATTGTAATGCATGGTGGACACGTGGGCATTGGGTTGACCAAAGTAGAATCTAATCCAACCTGAGACCATAGGTGAATGATTCCCTTCAATAACTGCAGCATAAAATCACAACCCTACAACTGTACCCAAGTGCATCTCCACAGTTTTTCTGATGAAAACTGGTAATGAGAGAAGTTTAAAATGCAATACACTAGTGACATATTATTTTTCCAAGGCTCTGATTTCTAGCTACGTATTTATACTGCTCTTGATCAGAAGGACTATAACCAAACACTGATATTCTGCAGCACCTGTTTGTGTAATTCCATCTGAAGTAAAGCAGATCCAGGAATTGCACTTGGTAAAATCTCTGTATTGAACTGAACTGTAATTTCGTGACAGCAATATTCGGCAAAACTGAATGCCATTGGAATAGGCACTGGAGTTTAATGCTCGAGGCATATAACAAAAGGATTGCAATAGAACCCCACATCCAGAAAGCTGTGTGAGAGCAAACAAAAGATAAAAAGCAGAAGGAAACTACTACTGCTTGAGAGAGGCTGGGGCTCTTTCAATTCTTTCAGCATAGGAATAGGCTTTATCAGTACTTTGTGCAGCGTGCTGTACACAGCTAAAAAGCATTCTTGAGCAGATGACTTCAGACTCTGCAACACAGGATTAGGCAAACACAACCCTGAGTCTGACACAAAGAGTAAAACTTTGAGCAGACTTTCAGAGATGTGACAAAGAAGTCCCTGAGAATAAACAAAGATTTCCAGGATTCCTCCACTCCACCCTTTCCAGGAGGTGCAAATAGCAGGTGTCTTGGCTCCTCACCATCCCTGAACTTCACTGGTGCTGCAGCATTCCCTCTGTCTCTCTCTTGCTCAGAGGTTTGGTCCTCTGGCAACCAGCAAGTAGGTGTCTGATACGTTTTTTTCTAACTTCATGGCAAGGATCGCACTTTGTTAATACTGCCAGACATATATGATAGCTGTCAAGCTGGTGAGTTATTTTAACACTTGGAGAACTGGCTCTGAAACAGTCAGGTAGCAAAATGCTAATGAAAAAGATAAGCAAATGAGTCAAACCAAGTATGCTGCACTGTCTGTCTTAATGCTGCTTGGACGTCTGGAAAGAAAAACAAGTCTTTCCACTGGCCAAATTCATTTTTATAACACCCAAGTGCCTTTCTGAAACTCACTAACTCACCTCACTCACAGGCCTCTACCCCGGAGATAACTGCAGGTGCAGTATTTTCTATGAACTTGAGGTTTTATTTCTTCTACTCATCTCCAGTTTCTCTCTGAGGAATTTTCCTGCCAACAGCCACGGACCTACATGCACTTAGAAGGTTGAAAGTTTCTGAAGGATATTATTCTTCAATATTTAGTAGAAGGAAATGCTTAGAATTGTTGTATACACTGTATGTGCCTGAAAATGAACCAGTAATGCAGAATTTTGTCCTCAGTCAGGAAACTAGACACTTTTTGAAGATAATTTATTGCTCATTTGCTTTACCATAGTTTTTTTCTCCAAACAACTACATGATTGAAGACTTCATTTACAACAACAACAACAAAAATCTATAAAAGTGGGCCAAATCTAGAGCAATAACCGAAGCACCATCTTATTCAAGAAAATCAAGTAGCTCTTTTTTCCTTCATGTTAGAGTTATTAGTCAATTGACAATTCAAAGTGTTGCAGCAACTGGACATTTATACATCATATGGAGTGTTCTAAAAAACTATTAATTCAAACAAGAAGGAAGCCCAGGAAGGAAGCATTCACAGATACTGCTAAGAAAATGACTCCCAAAGAAGTTAATGATGGCACAAGGGCAAAAGGACAATGTTGCTATTTTTACTCATGTTTTTCACTTTTTACATAGAGGCTGACAGTGGTTTAGTAATAGTTTAAGTCAGGATGGGGTGTCCCTTCATTAAATTATGCAAGCAGCCTGAAAAGAGAGTACATTTGAAAAGCTACTCTGAGCTGTGAAAAGAAACATGTTGCAGCTGGTGCAGGTGATCATCTTTTCATCCAGGCTGCCATCCTCTTCTTGTTTGCTTCCCTCCTACATGCACATATACATCACTGTTAATTTCAAAAAGACATATGCTTGAATGTGTACCATCTATGGATTCCTTACTACCTCATCATTTCCATCCGTGAATCACAAAGAGACAAGAAAAAAGATTCTTAAAAAAGGGAAATTAATATTAAGCTCTATGTGACTGTGATATGATTCTTAAAGACAGCAGTCCCCTAACCACAGTTGTTGACAATCACATTTTCTAAAGCATAATCACAACTTAATTGTAAGTTTAGATTTTGTAATATCACAAATAAACAAAAAAGATGTATCTATGTATTGTAATTGGCTGATCATACAAATACTTATTAAATATAAAAACATATGCTTTTGTAGATTTGTTAGAAAGATTCGTTAATTGCTTAATGAAAGATGTCTTTCAGATACTAATTCCTTCATTTAGTTCGACAGATTAAATTTTATATGAGGAGATATTAGCATGCATGCAATGAAGTGACAAGGACAACTAAAAAGCTTAAAATGTTAATGGATGAAGTGCAGCTTTCTCAGCTACTCCAAACTAAAAGCTATAATCTTCATTACATGCACTAAAGATCATATTTTCCTCTGCTTTCTGCAGACATAAGAGAGCTATATTTAACACAGAAACGAACACCACAATATGTTTGGATTCAGCTGCTATATTTTCATCATCATAAATAAATTATGAAAACTTGAAACAGTGCGTGAATGATTCCACATAGAAAACAACAACAAAAATGCAATTAATTTTTATAGAAGAGAAAATTGATAGTTGACATCCAAGCAATCCAATTGCTTCTATATTTCATCACAGTAGCTTTAGGTAATTATCTTCTTGATAATCTCTCTTTGCAATGTGCTTTCAGAAAAAAAAAAAGCCAAACAAACAATTGCCTTTAGTTACTAAGGCACTACAGGGTTAATGCCAACCATTGCTGTAAAAAGCAAATTACTAGCAATACCAACAGTCCAGATCCCTCCTTTTTGCTGTAAATTGAAGTTCAATCTGGCATCATCTTTTCTCTGTCCCCAGTAGGGTGCAGGGAGCCCTCTAGCTTCCATGTGGGATTCCTACTGTGGTACATATTGGCCAGCATACAGCTGCTCTAAACAACTATTTGCATCTACAATGTGGCCATCCCACTACCTTCTTTTCAGATCAATATGATTGGGACAAACAATAGTTTGATTTTGATTGCTCTATAGTACGCTTGGGTAGAGCTGCTGAATGCAAGCGCATCGCTCAGAGACAGTGGGCTGGTTCATCATCCAAAGCGTCCCTTTTCAAACAGCTGCCTCTGCCACACTCACCCTGACAAACGTCCAGAAAAACAGATGGTTTCAGCATTCATGGGCAGTTTAGTGAAAGCCCTAGAGTCAACTATTCAAGACATTTTATCATCTAGCTGATAATAGAGCATTGCTTGGAGATAAAAATTAAAAATACATTTAAAAACTCTATTAATTCGCACCCATGTGCAGACCCCCTTGCACAAACACAAAACAACTTCCCCGTGCCCTGTAACACTGCAAAGTGCAAGCACTAAAGGAAGCTTCAGTCTTAATCCCTTCTGTGGGATAGCGGCACCACTATGAAAAATGACAATCAGCGGGTAATCTCACCAACCACATATACTGCAATACCCACAAACAAAAGCAATGAATTAGTAATTGAACAGGAAGTTTAACTTTGATCTGCCTGAGGTTTGCTGTGTATTAAACCAGGTCCTGCTATTTTTTAGTTGGTTTTTTTTTTTTTTTGCTTGTGTGTATCTAAGAAACAGAGATATATTTTGCTTGGTTTTTTTAGGCTAAACCACAAATGCTTTTGAGGCATTGTATTGGGAAAGGCACAGGATGTACTACGATATAGATTCTGTTCATACCTATGGACAATCACATCATTTCCAACCAAGTCACTGGTATCAAGCAGTCTCCAAGCAAAAGAGGCTGTGCTACTTAAAAGCTGAGGGTCTGTGCTCCATTGAACACGGTTATGCCACACTTGTCTGGAGGGACATGAAGGACAATGGCTTCTCACCTTCACCAGCCACAAAGCCCGACATAGAGATGAGAATTGGAAAGTATTCTCCTTCTGGGATGTCTGGGCAGTGTTATCCTTCACAGAATGCATTACTCCAATTTGCTCCACAAATCCCTACAACTTTGGGGAAACTTAAACTCCTTGAAGTCACACTGACAAGTCTAACACTTCTTGAGGGCGGATGGGAGGATTTGGTTTCTGCAAAAAAAAAAATGGTGTTATATTTATTATTCCTCACTTAACATTTTAAAAAGATTCATTACTACTGAAGATTCATTACTACTGATCTATTAATATTTTGTTGGACCACATGATTTTTCCACAGCAAAGATAAATGCCATACTTGGTACTGCATTAGTCCAACGAGCTGAGCTGCTGCACAGTCATGCTCACTCTAACTCTGCTTTTCAGCGGAGCACGTGGGACTGAATCTTGCAAATGCTGGGAACTTTCTGGCAGCTGTATACAAGTATGTGTCATACAGCTCTAAAGAAAAGCAAAGAAACAGAAAGAAAGGGTCAGCAATCATCTTTGCCAATATCTCAATGTCTAAAGGATACAAGTCAGTAGATGTATTTTGAAATTATAAAATAGTCATAACAGGAAGAAAGACAAATCTGACCATATACTGTAAATGTGGACTTATTTTCTTCTTAAAAATTTTTGTTTTCTAAAAACATTGCACTTAATCTATTGCTTTCAGTTCAGGGAAATGATATTCTGAATCCAATTAGAAATCTCCAGTGACGAAAACTTTACTGAAGGAGATCCCTGAGTGGTAAGAGATGGTATCAACTTCTAAAAATGAAGATATTTTAATCCATGTGGCCATACACAAATATAGTCATCATGTATAAAGTAGCTTTTCTTTACACTACTAATGATGTCAGGTTTGAACATGGGCTTGTATTTTCCCAATAAACTCTTCCTTACTGCTGAACTTACACAAAGAGGCCCTCTGAAGCCTTCAAGTGTCTGCTTTCTCTTTCAGAACTTCTTCCATACCTCTGCTATAACATCAGCTAAGTGTTACTGAGGCATGCATGTTATTTGGATTGATGATATTACAGTTAGGATGCAAAAACAGGACCCTCAGATACCTCAGGATATTGTTTAACCTCTCTGCTGCATAAAAAGTGGCAAGGGGCATAAATACTCTACACAAAACTAACTCCTTGAACTTTTAATTTTAAATCATACCTTTAAAATTCTTGATTTCCTCATAATTTCTTTTGGATACTCTCCAATTTATCTACATCTTTCTTTATATGCAGTCCCCAAAACTGGATTCAATACTCCAGCTGAGGCCTCACCAGCACCATATGGTGCAAAATAATTACTTCCCATGTCTTACACATGACACTCCTGTTAAAGAATCCCAAAAAAAGAGGTGCTTTATTTGCAATAGCATGTCCTTTGTGGGTTGTATTTCACTTGTGATCTCCTAAAGCCCCAGACACTTTTCTGCCTTCCAATTACTTACACCTTTTGTCTTTGTGCATTTACTGTATTGTGGGCAGTATTTTGTCCTTCTTTACCAAAAATTGACCTGGTCAATTTCTATATAGATGCTTCTGAACCAATTCATCACTCCAAAGTATTGCAAACCTCCCTGCCTGCCCCTGCCCAGATATGAAAAAAAGAAAGTGTATTTTCTCATTAGCATTCTGAATGATGGATTAGATGGATTAGAGAGCAGAACTTTCAGTGGAAGAACCCATGCAGCAAAGCCAGGTGAGCTGCCCCCGCCGCAGCTGGGAAGGGCACCACCAATAACTTCTCTTTGAGAACACTTTTCAACTGCTTTGCAGCCTCTTATAGCAATTTCATCTAGGCCATATTTTTTAAGCTTGCTTATAAGAATGTCATGTTGGACAGTGTCAAAAGCCTCACTTAAGTCAAGACACATCACATCTCCTAGTTCTCTGTTATCCACTAGGCCAGTTACTCTGTCAAAGAAGGAAATGAGATTGGTTTGACACAATTTGTTCCTGACAAATTCATGCTGGCTGTTTTTTATCACCTGATTATTGTCTAGGTGCTTACAAATTGTCCTAACATTTCTCTGGGGGATCAAACCAGGGCTAAACTGGACTTGGCAACTGGAAAAAGGAGTATCCAGGGAATTAATGACAAGCCTTTCTTCAGCCCTGCCATGCTGCTTCTGTTTCCACTAAACATGGCTTACAGCTTAAGATCAAAACAACAAAACCTGGCCAACGTCTACAGTAGGACCCTCCTGCAGTTAAACACTCTAATTACACTACATTGCTACAGTGCAAGAATCATGGAGATCTAGAAGAATCATTTAATCTAATTCCTGTCCTAGAAGCTGCAGGGCTGAAATCCTATTCCCACTTTCTCCAATAAGGCCAGGGCTTGGTCTTGCATCTTGGGATGAACTACCTCAGACTTCTGCTGCTCAGATCTTCAGGGCTGGCATTACCTCTCCTAGTGACACATGATTGCAATGCAGACACATACTTAGTTTTCTAGTACATTTTAAATGTTACCCAGTCAGTCACATTAAAAGGAGTCTTCACATAGCTTGTAACAGCCTCTGAAAGAGGTTTCAAACAACCTTTGAACAAGGCTTCAGAACAAAAAATGTATCATCTTCTTTGTTTTCATAGCCTCTTTCCCAGAAAGGTCCTGAGCTTGTTTGAGATTTTGAGTGGTAGTGCAATAAGAGTAATAAATATTACAGGAAAGTCATAAATCCCACCTCAGTTTAGAGAATGAGAGTATGTTGTGAAATCAGGAGATATTTGGCCAGAAAAAGAAAAAAGAGGAGAGGAGCGGCAATCTGGGAGCATTCTGTTGCCAAAAAAAAACAAAACAAAAAAAAACAAAAACAAAAACAAAAAAACCCAAAGAAAAAAATCACAAAACAAGAAAGCCCTTTCCCTCTATGTTTTACTTCCAGTTTAATGTTTCCCTGGCCATCTTTCCCAATTCTTTCTATCTTCCTAATATTCAAGTGAGCTCTTTCTCATGCACATATTTTTATGCAAGAGAGAAACAAGAAATTATTTTCCTCCTCCTTTCTATCAATTCTTTTCAGCCTTCCTCTTACTTTTTTTCCTTACACCTCTCAGTTTCCAACACATCCATTCTTCCCTTACAGACTCATCTCTCATCCCCTGTCACACCTCTTTTTTTTTTTCCTGTCTTACTGTATAGGAACTATTTCTCAGTTCCCCTCCTTAAGTCCTTTTAACCACACAAGTATTAAACTAAGTGCTGCACACCATTTTGCAGCCATGTCTGGGTTATCTCAATTCAGCCACCCACACTGCTGTTTCCATTCGTGTCTGCTACAACACATCTCACCCGTGGAATCACAGGGGTTACAGGGCATCAAAGAGGAGTGAGGCAGGAAGAGCTATGGAAATAGCCATGTCAGCACCTCTGAAGACAAGAGAGCACAGAAGGAGAAGACCAAGCACGAGAACTCAGCACTGAACGTGGCTTCAACAGAAGCCTCCACAGCCCTGAAGGACAGCTCACACTTGACTCTGGTCATGGCAGTTCCTCAGCCTTATTTAGATGAGTGATTTTGCAACTGCTGGAGACCCCAGGTGGTCCACACACCATTTCTAAGGAGGATATTGTAGACAGCTAACATATGCTACATGGCAGCCTACGTGTACCAGGGCTCTCAGTCTTAAAAACACCCAGATAAGCTAAAACAGCACTTCTAGGTTTTTTAAGGTGGTGCTGAAAACATTCAGTAAGACCTTGTTCCAGCGCTCCTTGATGAAAATCTCTGACCTTCTGTAGAGCAGTCCATTCCTGTTCTTCTCTGTTTCCTCTATGGCCATCTGTTTGTCTTGTTTTCAAGATGCTGTTTCTTGCAGGAGAAAGTATTTCTGGCTCTTACCATGCTCAGGACTAATGTAATAATAAATAGGTTTGCATTTTTAGGCAACACTAATAAAAAAATTAGATTCTCTAATCTCTGTCTACTTTGTGAAAAAATAATTAGTGTAAAAAATTCACTTAAGAATTTGTGTATAAAAGTATCATTTTGTTTAAAGTCTGTCTCAGTGTTTAACTGCATTAAATGGATTTTTCACTGCTTTTATGACAGCCTTGCAGTCCAACACAGGATACAAAAGTCATTAAAGAGGAAAATATAACCATAGAACTACAGAAACTGGCAAGGTAACGTAGAAATAGAAACATTTCCTGAAACTACTAGCTCTATTTTTTTATGAAATTACTAGGTTTCCAGTTGACATTGTCAGTGCAAGTAATCTTGAAATTTACACTACAGTAGTTTCACTGTCTCAAGTCAAAGGCAAAAAAATTAAAGGAAAAGGTCATTTTTGAAAGCTTATGCAATAAAACTTTGAAACTTATTTGCTGGCTTGATGAAGGTTATTTCATTACAGACAGAAAAAACATTTTTTGAATTAAGATCCATATGGGTACAAATATTTTGCTGCAGTATCATCACTGTTACAGAACAATACACAATGAAGTATTAGATCTTCTATCCAGTCTGAGTGCTATGAAATCCTAAAACCATGAAGCAGAAGGTTAAGATTTTATACTTAGTATTTCACAGGAAACATAACACGAGATCATTTAGTAGTTAAGCACAAGATTAGAATAAAGTATACCCTGTAAATTTTGTATATGGTATAGGCCGCATATGGACAGTTCTTCCATCTGCCTAGATGACTTCAACAAAGACACAAGTAGATAAAATTGAAGTTAATTTAGTAACATGTAACCACATGATAGCAAGTCCAATTTTGATTGAAATCATTTGAGGGTTCTAACATTTGCATCTCTTCAATCAGCTTTCATTTCTTACAGGGATTCATCATCTCAGTATCTAGCTGGATTGCACAAAAATATGGGACCTCCATTAATTTCTAGAACGAAAAATTGAAACTAATCCCAGAGACCATCTGGAAGGCATGAGTGGCATAAAAATTCAGCTCCTTGCCTGTAAGGCCAGAGCTTTTCTTTAAAAAGAACAAAAAGTAATCCCACAAACTTGGTTTCATTTTCAGTTGCAGGTGCGATTCAAGGACCTTGGCATCTCAGTCACACACGTCTTGCTCATAACGAAGGCAACACGGCACCCAAACTCAGAATTCCAAAGCCTATGAAGCTGGAGCTGCTAGCCAACATCTTTCAGAGCATTCATTTATTCTAGCTGGAATAGTTCTGAAATCTAACAAAAACTTTCTGTTGATGGATACAGAGAGGAGAAAGTGAATGCAAACCGCATATTTTGGGACAAATCTTCAAACTATTTTTGATCCTAATTAAAGGTGTCTATGTGAACATCAACCTTGCTAGAAAAAAATGGAACTGTCAAGTCACAGAAAGAAATGGTAGATGACATGACCCTTGTCTCCTGTTACTGCTTCTTACATGTGTAGCTTCACTATAGCAAGTTTGATTATAAACATAAATAGGAGTTCATCTGAATATGCACACTTACACACAGACAAAAAAAAATCTTGTCTTTTACAGAATCAATATGCATTTTTCTATCGTTCGTTCTCTTTAAGAATAAATCTCATTACAAGATTTTAAAAGTGGTATATCATAACAATATTAGAGATGTGTTTATATTAATGTGTTTCCAGAAAAGACCCTGTCTACATTTTGTTTCAGGGCTAAAACGTATTTGGGGGTAAATTAGCTCATTCAGACTAAATGCTTCTTTAAATCCGCTTTAATTTTTTCTGTTGAGTTAATCAGATATGACACTGATTTTACCCTGTATTCAGAACCTGTTAGGTATTCTGTCCAGCTGAAATACAAACACTGTTTCGATTACAGAGGAAGGCAGGTAGAAATTAAAAGAGTCACTGCTCCTTTAGGTTTAAAGTCGCTTGGCTAGTCGGATCTTCAAGAAGAATCTCTGTTACTGAGCTGAAGATTTAAACAATCGTGACTTTCAAGAGTGTGTTTCCACACCATTAGTGATATAGTAGTTCACATCAGAAAGAACTACTGCATTTTACAGAATTCAGCAGAGAAATGATTCTTATCTAGTACTTGGTAGAGGCAATATTTCAGGTTTTTTATGCCATGGTTTTTACAATCTAAACACAGAAATTAAATGCCTGTAGTCATAACTCATATCCCCCAATTGCTTTAAAATGGACATTTAGCTCCTCAAAGGGGTTGACAATGTCTTTTTAAATTACTACTGCTGATTTATATCACGGTGATATGACAAAGTAGACTTACACTCCTCAAATCTGAAGATAGAACAAATATTCTTTGCACATAGCGGGCAAAGGTTCTTCAGAAATAAAATATGCCTGCCCTCTACTGACCATCTAAGAAACTCCTTTTTTTTTTTTAAACAATATTTACACCAGTAAAATTTTAAATGAAATTTTAAATTTGTTTCCTCATTTAAACTGTCCCATAATATCATGTCTCCAAATTAGATTTCCAACCTCTACATAGTTGTTACATCCCTCCAGACAGCTCAAAGCCTGTTGGTTTGCACAATGTTACACGTACCCAAATTTTTTTTCTTTTAATTCGCTGGTCCCTTGAGAAAGTCAAGGAGAAGGACTGGAGTAACCCAGAGTTTAAAATCTGAGTGTCTGCCCAGAATTGCAAATGTAAAAGACTCCTTTTTTTGCAGCAGCTGTTACAAATCAAGAAGCAATTGTACTTGGGACATTCACACAAAATGAGTTTTATCCTCAGGAGAGCATAAAAATACACAAAAGTGTTTGCAAAATTCATTGGATTCCAAATTTCCAGGATAATTTTAATTGAGTTTGAAATATGGTGCACATGTGCTATCAGAATGAACAGTTTTTAAGAGTAGCAAGAAAAACAAAGTCCTGGCTAGATATATGTGGCCAGTTCTGGCAGAGACACACCAGGGCACATCTGGATTAGCCATCTCCTTTTGAGCTGCAATTTGTCTCATCTGTTTTAGACTTACTTAAAGTGAGATGAACCATGCTTTAGAAGTGCTCCCCTCCCCTAATTGTACACGCAGTCAGATGAATCTTGGGGAAGGTTCTCTGTACTATTTATGCTAACCACAAGCAAACATAACCCACAAGGAGGAATAAAAGGAACAAAGGAAATGCTCCTCTCCTGGCAAATCCAAGAACACAAACTGCTCCGAAGTGCAAGAAGGAGGAGTCCAGTCCAGAGAGGATTTCACCCTTGGGCTCTGGGGATGAATGGCATTCCAGACAACGAAGTTACCACTATTTCTTTTGGGTTAGATGGGACCAGCACTGACCCCAGCATAAGCCAGTGCTAACTGCTGCTGTTTGCAAAAGCTCTCAGAACTTGTCTGTTCACAGTCACTATGAACAAATTAGGCTATGAACTCTAAACAGACCGATTATTCCTGTTCAGTTCTCCATGTGGGCACTCAAGGATAGGAAAACATCCCGAGCACAAGTTAACCACCTGATCACACAAACAGGACCTAAGGATCAGGCTGTCCAATCTTGACACTGATTTTAGCAGTGATTTCAGTGAAAACTTACCCAGATCAACTCCTAAGTGCTACTAAGAGCCAAAGACTTAATGCATAATTAAGCCATTACTCTAGCCATTGAAAACCTACATTCACTAGGCACAGTCCTGTCCTAATGCAAGACTAACATACTATACTTTACATTCTTCAATAATCTATGACTCTCTGTAGTCACCAGAAAGCGACTTTCCAGCTTGGAAATATTCCTGTCCAAGTTTTCATCAGCCTTTGAAGCAAGTTGCTGTCTTCAGAAACTATAGAATAGCTACAGGCACAAAACTCTGAATAGGCATATAAATAGATTGATGGAGGATCTGAACAAAAAATTCCATTGAGGAAATAATTAATCTGTGAAGAAGAAAAACAACAGAAGGCATAGGTCTTAGTAAGCCATGTGGATAGCTAGCCCTTTTCTGAATATCTCTTTCTCTATACAGCACACAAAGATACAGAGAATATGTACACATATATATATTTCCCCAATATTAATCAATAGCTACATTTTTATGGAGATGCACACTAATGGTGCTTCTGCTACTGTTGCTAGACAGCTGCCTAATGCTTGTGGTTTGCAAACATCAACTTCCTGAGGACAAACAAAAGGAAGTATCCCTGGAGTGAGGTATTTTTAAAATGGAATCACCTGCTCATGAGTGAAGTTCAAAGAACAAAAGCTGTCTTTCACAATCAACTCTCCACCTATCTGGGCATTTGAATATTCTCTCATCACTGCAATTTATAGTGCCCTGTTTTGAAATCTTTTTCTGCTGGTAAGCTGGGAGTCTGCTCTGGAAGTCCACACAGCACAGTTGGCAATAGCAGCATCATGTAGCCACTGGAAGTCAGCCCTGTAGAAATGAAGGTGGAAAGGAGAAGATACACCCACAATACTTTTATCATCTACTTAAAGATAAACTTTCAGTATAAAAAACATAATGACAATAGTGATATTGTCAAATATGAACAATATGGATTATACTCAAATTAATTACCTCCAGTTCTTAAGATGAGACGAACAGTTCATGACAGAATATATTTCAAATAATAAAAAAAGTCATGTTGACCAAATACTGACCATAAATAAAGCATGCATGATTCTTCCCATACAAGCCAAAAAGATTATTTATGCATGTAGAAGCAAAAGGCAGTAATTAATTCTCACAGTATTTACAGCAAAATTTCCTCTGGGAATTTTTCATCACTCTTTCTTTAAGAATAGCCACCAGCAAAAAAGGTTGGTATTTTCCCTTACACAAAAATTAATCACAACCCTTTGGAAAACCTAACCACAGCAACACTGAAATACTGAGTCCAGAGACATCTTCAATATCTATTTCTTCCCTACCAACTTTGCTATAGATACCATAACAGAGACAGATGCACAGTATCAAGAAAAGCACTCTGAGCGCTGCCGCTGCCAGACTATTGAGCCTCACAATGTACATAAAAAAGTGTTACCCCTGAGGCAAATAAACATAGCAAACACAGTCCTCCAAGAAATACTACACAGTATTGGAAGTTTTATGCTATATTTAAATCTTGTCCTCTCCTTTTAATAAGGAAATATTGATACTGAAAGAGAAAATTACTCTTCCTGATAATTTAAAACAGTCTGTTGATTTTCGCAGTAGGACTGTTAAGTGTCCTTTTGAAATTCCTTAATCCACAGAGTCTCATAGAGGCAGGACATATCTTTGGAGATGGAGGCTGAACTGAGCAGAGACACACAGCTCCCTTGCTGACACTGGAGAATTTTGCATTCCCTTGCCAGGGAGGTAAAGGCCTCTTTCACCTTAGCAAAAAAATAGCCCCTGGGGTCTTGCACAGTCAGTTTTTACAGGGGTTTTGCAAGTGGAGATGCTAGGGAAGAGTTAGGTACAGCCACCAGACACCATCTCCTCATGAGACAGACCACCAAAGAAGGAACAGTAACCTCTGCAATTTATGGTTGAACATTTCCCAGATAAAAAAATAAAGTCATCTCTTTAAAACCATCTTTACCACTTCCTTCTTATTTGCATAGCAGGGCACAAAAATAATTGGTGTAATCCCCTGCCTTCAAAACCAAAAAAAATCTATCATGGTAGCTTTCACTTAATGTTATATATTTTAGTTCTGATGTTCAACTTCTTCCTTTCCCTTCTTCATTTCAGCTTTCTGAAACCATCTGCTTTCTGTTAAGATGAATTCTTAAAACCCTCTGAGCTGCTCATATGAAGCGAGTAAAAGTTGGGTTTTCTAAAAGAGGCAGAGATTTGCAATGTAAACAACCTATATGCAGCTTATATCTTCATTCAGGTTTATAGCAAGTGGGTGGATGCATTGCATAACTACACTTCAGGAGAGGTAATTAGGAACTGAAATATGCATTTGCCTGTGTAGTGAACCAAGTGCACTAACCCATACAAACCTGCTTATTTTTGTGCTCATAACCGTGTTTCTCTACCTTCTAAAAATGTGATCTCTTATGAGAATGAGTATTCAAGGTTATAAGGGCCCACGAAACCCTGTAACTTCTGAGCTTTTCTGTCTCCAGTTACTCTTCACCACTTAGGAGACTGTAGAGCCTCATTGAACTTATTTCGTGTGGTTAGCTAAGGTTGAAAAGGTTGATTAACTGCTTCACAAACATTAAAAAAAAATAATACCATGGCAAACTGTGCCTGATTTGCTTTCTTCAGGTGTGTTATATAGTGAACAACCCAGCTGCAGACCAGGGGCAGCCTAGCTGAGCTTACACAAGAGATGCACCTGCCAAGATGGTCTACAGGCAGGCTCCTGCCCTGGAGCTGCATGGAGCATCACACAGCCTCGTTAGCTCCTGCTTGTTTAGGTAGTGGTTTTCTTCCCATTCTCCCTTCTTGAGAATTAATTGAGGTGGTCTGCAGGTTACAGTAATAAGACAGCAAACTAATAAATGTTAGGATGCAGAGGTCACTGCCCATTGTCTGATCCAATGTATGGGATTGCCATGGATTTGGCAATGGATCAGACATGGCTCCTGTGGTATCTAACTGACTGCACAGACAAGGCCCATGCTAGCTCAGAACCCATTCACTTCCTTTAACATCATCTTTAAGTCTCAATCCATGCCTCATTCCCTTCATCAGTGGGCTATGGACAATAATGCTGTCTAGCCCCAAATTACTGTAATGACAAGATCCTCAGAAAGGAGGTGATATGATTGTATAACATTACTGAGTACTGCTTTATTCTTTTTTGAAGTAGATGGAGCATAGATCCTGTTAACACTGCAATCACACACATCCTGCTCTTACTGGTCTACATCAGCCTAAAGTTAGTGATAATGAGTATTTTTAGGCATCTGAACCCCACTAAGAAATCATTTAAGGTCTTCTGCTTTTAAATACAGACAGCCACTTCTGTTTTCCTGAAAGGAGCAGATGACATTTGCAACATGGTTTGTCCCTGATCACCTTGGCTTAGAAGATCTCAGCAATGGTATTCAGACTTTGAAGGCAAAGGACAAGTTCATACCCATAGCTGAACCACAGGCTTATACAGAATCTGTACCTCGGATCTTGGTTTGGAGAAGAAACAATAGAAGAGGGATGGCTGCATTCCCAAAATTTGAATTAGTAGTTTGCTACTCGGCCCTGGTGAGGACACAGTTGAAGTACTGTGTGCAGATCTGGGCTCCACAGTGCAAGAGAGACATGGAGCTCCTGGAGCAGGCCCAGTGACTGAGAGGGGACCTCCTCAATGTGTGTAGGTATCTAAAGAGTAGGTGACAAGCAAAAGGACAAGAGGCACAAAAGCTGATGCACTAAGTTCCACCTGAACATGAAGAACTTCTTTACTGTACAGATGACCAAGCATCAGAACAGATAGCCCAGAAAGGTTGTGGGGTTTCCATTACTGGAGATACTCAAGAACCACCTGCACAGTCCTGTGCCATGTGCTCTGGGATAACCCCGCTTGAGCACATGAGCACAGATGACCCACTGTGGTCCCTTCCAATCTGACTGATTCTGCAGTTATATTGTCAAATGCATACATGGAAAAGTCATGTGTTCTGTTTCATAAATGATGAGCACAACAAGTCTGACTCTGGGAAAAGAACAGCTGTAAGCAGAAGCTCTGAGCAAATGTCAGCATGGTAAATACAGCTCTCCAGAAGAGAACCACAAATCTGAAAAGGGTGCTGGTTCTGGACCTGCACCCCACTTAGTTCTGCATTAAACGTACAAAATCTGAACAACCATAAAGTGCCTGAGTTATTAAAATGTCTGTGGTGTGATGTACCTCTGGAGACACTCAAAAGGTTACAAGCTCAAGCACAAGGCAAAGCGCTCCTTTTGTCAAACTAATTGGTCACTGTAAAAGCACTAAAATAGGTACATTGTGGCTTCAAAGAAAAAAATGGGGAGTTGAGGAGCAGGAGTTGTTAATAAATCTGCCCTTTAATGAGGATATTCTATGACAAAATAATTTGTAAGTATATTAACCTGTAAAAGCAAATTGCTGATGGGTTAATGGGTTTAAAGACCTTGTTATGGAGAACCATTAAATATGTAAAAGAGTACTCACAACAAGGAAAGGGTGGAAAGTATGGACTGGAAGTATAGATGGAATTTTTCTCCATTACATCAACAGCACACTTGCTGGTACAGAGACAATAATTTATAATAACATTTACATTTTGTTCCCTGTTTTATAAATTTTATTTTAAACCTTTCTTTCTCTCTTCAAACTGTACAAAAAAAACCCCTTCCTTTCTATCACATACACTTTTTTTGATGGTTTTAGGTATAAATACACATCGTTTCTCTGAGAACTCAATGGATGACTGAAAAATTAGTGAGACTGTAACATCTGAGGTTTGAGCCTCACCAATGTGCAAAACAGATTTTTAACCACACTTCTGAACGCTACTTTTCATTCAGGCACAATTAATTAATTCATTTTACAAATTAGATTCTTACAATCAGACCAGACACTTCCTTTTAAACCATGCCTTGTATAACTGAGATCTTTATTCTGGGATATTCAAGAATTCTAGTAAGGCATTTTTTTTGACCACGAAAAGGTCAGTCAAGTCTCTAACACACATATTTGACAGGAGGGAAAGCGAGGATGACTTAAGGACTGGAAATCTGAAAACGGAATACAGAACAAGAATGCTGCAATACACACTTAAGTTTTAAGGCGAGTCAAAAATAAATACTGACCCAGGAACCCCAGGCCTGACAACCAAGGAGATTCTCAGATATAATACAAACACTGTAAGGAAATAGATGAAGGAAGACAAGCGGGAAGAAAGAGTCCAGTGACATGGACGTGATACCAATGAATCAACTAGCACAGTTTTTAGGTCCTAACTCAAAGCCGAAAATTTTCTCCTTAATATTCCTCCCATGACATAGACAAAATGAACAGAGGACAGGCAGGCAGCTAAAGACACAGGTTGCACAGGCACTTCTGGCCTGTAAGTTTGTTATTTGCAGCATGTATTGCACAGCCCAATACAAAGGCCACTTTTCCTGCAGCATTGTCCCTAAGGCTCATAACGTCTCATATTTGTTTTGTAGCATCCTGGGAGTATTTTCTGAAGAAAGACCCACGTTTCCCTGGAGCAGGTCACTTGACCACAACTCCTGCTGTCAAGGGAAAACACTTCATTTTTTCTTTTTCAGTGTTTTGTGCAAACAGATGAAAACAAGAAAGAGGTTCAACATAAAGTAAGTAAACCCCAGAATTAACATCAGAATAACTTCAGTTACTTCAGTTATTCTGGTAGAAAACCATAATAGTTAATACTGTCATGTTTAAAACCATAATAGTTAATATTGTCACGTTTTGGGTTTTTTTCCTGGAGACACGTGGTCTTTTCCCAATTGTGTACAGATAGCTGTCTGCATCAAACAGAAACACCCTCTGACCAAGCACTGTTCTGACTTCTCTGCAAGTGGAGAAGGGAGATGGAGAGATGCCATTTCTCGTGGCATGGTTCCAATACCAGAGCAATCACCAATATATATTGAAAGGAAGGTAGTGAATCATTTTTGCTATGAAAAGAAATGCTACTTTGCCATGAATTCCTTTGTTAAAACAAGATTTATTTGGTTTCCATTTTTTTTTAACAGCAAAATGTTCTAAGATGGTATTTTAGAATTTGCTTATGCAAATTCAAAGGAGACCTCTTGGACACACTTCATCATTTCAAAATATACACTTTACACCTAGGAAAATGTATCAAAGCCACAAATGCTTTGGTCAAGAAGTTTCACCCCTCTTGAATTGACTGATGATATCATATGTTCTAGGAATATTTTTATCATCTGGCATGTTGCTCGGCACCATATGGCACAGCACACTGACAAGAGAGAAAGGACTAGTTTTAAATATTATATATATATATAGGTAGATAAAAATAAATGTTACACTTCTATAGAAGTATAAAAGCACTATTGCCCATTTCTGTAATTCTTATTACAGTAGGGGTTTATTGTGGAAGGTATGTTTTTCATCCTCACACTGAAATACAGAAGAACTACAGAAGCAAAATGTAGAATAGTTTCAAAAAATAAATGCAACCTCTCAAAAAGAGCCTGAACTGAATGCAACACTTTTTTTTCTCACTTAGCAATGCTTCTTTTTCCAAGACTTGTAATTATTGTAATAATGACATATTAACCCTTTCTCATGGAATTAATTTCATGCAGTTAATTGAGATAGACAGATTTTATAGTCACTTATGATTTTTATATAGAGCTCCAGTTCTTTCAGTACTGGAGGGGATGGAGTCTGCTGTTTTTCCAAGAAAACTTTTTAAAGGAAAACTCATGTCATCTGGCATTAATACACATATATACTATCTCTCAATTTTTCATCATTATTTAAGGTAAAATGACATTATGCATTGCACAAAATACTGTAATGAATATTCATTTAGGTAGAAATAATATTTTTTTTCTATTTGGCAAAGGAAATGTGAACTCTGGGGCTTTTTTTGTGAGGTCACTAACTGCGTACGACAGAACATTTAGCGCAGAAAAGTGTTCACCATATTATTGAAATTACTCCTTAATTTTCCTCTCTGGTATCTTCTTGATAATTCTTCATTCGAACTCAAATACAGCAAGATCTCATCTTCTCCTCTAACATGACAATACCCCAAAATGAGCAAATGTGTCTAGAGAGACAGAAAGTTTAAACATATTCTGTGATAATGCAAAAGCAACCAAATGTCCATGGCCTCCCCATAATAATATTCTGCTGCAAATTTTGCCTTTGTAATTCACCATTTTAAGAAGAGGATACTAAACTGAACATAAATCTTCTCAGGCCTTTAGAAACACCTTCCTGTCCATCCCATGTCTTCACCACACAAATATTTGTCTGTTTGGGCTTTTCTAGAGTACTTTTACCTAACCCAAGCCTGTAGAAGTCTGAGTCAATGACTGTTTATCTTCCTCCCACCTCCAGATCCTCCACCTTCTCCCAAACTCATGCACAAAAGTCTAACCCACCTTCAGAGATACTTGTTCATATGAGACACTATTTTTCAACTTTGCTACTGTTCAAATCTTTACTAACCTGTCCATGCCCACAAAGAATTGGTCCATCCCATAAAATGCACTACATTCTCCTCCTGCCTGCCTATCCTGGCACCGGCACGATGCCCATCCTTACACCCATTCTTAGTTCCAGACCTTGGAAACAGTCTTTCACTCTCTTCCTCACCAAATCTCCACGTCATTTAAGATCTTAAATGAAATTACTGAGTTTGCCTTATAATTGTTCCCATTATATCTGGCATTAGCATACTACAGTGCAAAGCAGACAAAAATACAGTGCTCTGAGTACTTTTCCAATGTCACCTATTCCTTAGAGCTGGAAGTTCAAAAGATATTGAAATAGATGGTTAAATTTCATACATTATACAGTTTAAATAGAAAACCAAAGTCTCATGCACACCCAGTATGTGAAACGAAATTATTCTGCTGTGAAGGGGCTTTCCTTTGGGTGCCAGGCAGACAGTCAGAAAACGCCATCAGAGTTTTCACCTCATCACCAGTAGAGATACCCTGTTCAAGATAGAGTAACTATGCAGACATACAGAGATGTAATAAATCAGTGGGCTGGAAGATGGTATTGCAGTTATCAGTAACCATGTCCTGAATTATGTCCAACATAGACAGTTCCAAAGTCAACAGCTTTAAAGAACAGTTTCCAAATGTTACAGGAAAGCCTAATAGCTGTACCTCAGGAGGGCAAAATTACAAGGAGAAAATGCAAATGAAATTTAGAATCCTTCAAGAGAATTTGGATTTCTATTAGCCAAAGTGTCAAAGGCTACAAAACTATACTACTTGGTCAGTAAAGAACTGAAAACAATGTTTACTAATAAAGCCTAAGGTCAGAAAGGGATATTCTATGGATATAATACATAAAATACATTGTCTTACTAAAGATTATACTATCCACACTTTACTTCTAATGGGTATTCTCTTTCACATTTAATAATCCTCTGTAAATATGTCTCTCAGCCCCTGAGTCAGTTAGTTTATTGCAAATGGGCATTTGGAGCCCTCAGGAAAAAATTCAAAACATGGTAATGGTTGGTAGGACTAAAAATCAGAACAAGCATACTAGAAACAGTGAAAAATATACAAGGAAAGCTAAACTTTCTATGAAAGCATACTGGTTTGGAAATATGGGGAAGGGTATTAGTTATCAGCCAAGGGGGGCTTGAATTCAATCCTACATAAACAGGACTTTAGCCTAAAAAAACCTCTTACAAAGACACTATCTCTAAAGAGGGAAGGGAGTCAACCACCACACAGGTAAGTGAAGAAGCTTGCAAAAATTCAGACCAATGAAAAAACTAAGCAGGCTTTCATCTTAGAGAAACACATAGCAACCACCAGTGACAGGGAAATAACAAACCCTTGTTACAGACATGGTATTTTAAACACGAGGATGAGGAACAAAAGGATCTGGCTTCCAGGAAAGCCACAAGGATGGTCTGGAAGATGTATACTCTCCAAAGACATGATGGCATTGGACCACCAAGTGAAATGCTAAGGCCCATTTCTAGAAAAGGGTCAGAGTACATGCTCTCCCAGACTCTTGGATTTATAATCAAAGAGATGACAAAATCAAACACCTTATGCTCAGAATAGGCCTAACCATAATGAGGCAACACAGAAATGTCTTCTGAAAAATAGTAATGCAGAAGAAACAGCATTTTATTTACCATTCAGTCTTCTATCTACTGTTAATTGTCAAATTACTTTGCCCCCAAGTCCCTCCCCCTGTCACCATTTGTTCAGTTCTCCCTCACTGTGATTACTAAATGCCACTATCTTTCCAAAATTTGCTTCTGATAACTTTTTCAGCCAACCATAGGGATCTCCAATTCCCTGTGGCTCAGTTAAGCAAAGAGGAGGGGTGGTTTCACAGACAGTTACGATGCTGAAGTCTCTGCACAGGCTCCAGCCACCAGCCATGCTTTGTATTAAAGGACACCAAACATTTCGATATATAGTTTTGTAACAGTTCACAGTTGACTCCCAAACTGAAGTCTGAAGTGTGCATTTACAGAATAGTGGAAAAGAAGCCAAGTTATCCACAAGACTATCTTTACTTCAGCATTTAAGGCAGGGTTTGATACACAACAAGTGTACCTCAGCAGGCTTGAGAATCTGTCCTCAGGATTATGTTTTCTATAAGGGCCTCATTAAAATAAAAATTAGAATTGTCTATTAACTGCTTTTTCTTAAAATGCTTTTGGTAAATATTAACACACAGAAGTAACACCCAGACTAAAACCTCCACTTCTAAAATATTTGTAAAGCTACTAATATAATTTTATCTTTGAAATTTTAATATTGGGAAGACCTCAGGTATACACAGTGTTTATCAAACCGGTGTGTGAGAAACCTGTTCTCAACTTTTTATAACTTATCTTAGCACACAGTTATGTAATGTTGGTGTGCAAATAGCTACACCTTCTCTCAGTTAGTTTCTGAAGTGGTGGAGGAAGGCTAATGAATTGCAGAGTTATACAGGAAAATAAAGTGAGCTTACATCATTCAGTATTATGGGTGCCTAAACTCCAGTTTTGTTTCAGACCAGAAACTTTTGTGCATTCAGTGACAGTAACAGCCAGAATGGATGGGAAGAACTGAGCCTACCAGAGAACCACGTCCACAAGAAGTGGAGATACGTTAACTCACTGCAGTGACCAGTGATGCAGATGGTCAGGATTCCAGTGACAAATTATGGGATTTCTCCTGTTAAAATCACTGGCAAAACCTCATTTTGATAGACAACATGAACACCACGAGGCTCAAGGAATTTTATTTATAAAAACTAGGTAAAAAATTACATGAAAGACTGAATAAAATTTTCTAGTGGATTTAAGTAGTTGTTCAAGTGAGTGAAAAATCTAACCGTTTGCTGAAATGAAGGACAGATGCATGGTAGATAGAACTCTGTAAAATACTCTGCAAGTCTATGGGTATATATTAGCAACAGAATAAAACACTCCCCTTCAACTTCTGACAAAACTGAAAACATGGAAATAAAGATGTTAGTTAAACAACCCCCTTCTGGAAGAATGCTAATTAACTTTTATAGGTTACATTTTCTTGATATACTGAAATCAAAGTGACACAGCCATTTGTTTTCCCTGGCAAAGTCATGCACATCACTGATTATTCAGGTTTTCAAAACTGTGTATAATACATACTACCACCTACACAACAGCACAACGCTGACATTTCAGCGCAGAACATGTTGAAGCAGTATTTCTGTACTGGAAAAAAAGAACAACTAACAAAGACATTTCCTAGAAGGTATCCATCGAAGAGAAGAGAATAATGTATAAAACATGGGCCTTTTCTTGAGAGCCTGAGGTTACAGATGCCTTTTTCACCACATCATGTTCCCAACATAACAAATCTGGCAGAAGAACCAGGTTGAAAAAAAGGAAAGCAATTTTCATTTTGATTCTGCGGAGCAAAAAAGACTTATCAACTTCTTGCAGTAATTTTATGTGAGGCAGAGCACATTTACGGGAATTACAAACAAGTTGCCTGAGGGTCTTTATTCTATATTCTTTCCTGATTAAAAAATGTATAAATTATTGTTGCAGTCATCACTTTTAATAAGACAAGATGAAAACACTGTATTCTTAATACTGTATCAACCTTCTTCTGTTACTCCTGCTTTTGAGAGAGCCATTCCTTTTCATCCATGAGAAAATCCAAGTGATCCTATCTTGTATACAAGTTTCACCCTGATAAGTTTCTAATTACTTTGAAAAAAATTTTTAAAACCTCCTTATACAGGATGCTCTCTGCTGAGCAAGGGAGGCACTCCTTGCTCTACAGGAGCTTGACGTACCCGGCATACACCAAATCCCTGCTGTAAATGGGCAACTTCAGTGAAGCCTGAAAAGTCTGAGTCCAAAAATAGTGCAAAGGACATGAAAACCAGGCTGAATCCTTACAGCACCCCTGGCATTAGCACGAGGGTAAGGAACCAGATACACTTTCTAGGGGGATGTGCATGTCAGGTGGTCTCACACACAAAGCTGAGAAACATGGCAGGTGACACAAAGTGTGGAATCCCAAGTGTGGACTAACTGCTCACTGAACTCTTGACTAAACAGACTGTAAAAAGAGGTTAAAGTTTCTGACAATACTATATGACTGTGCAGTAATGAACTGAATTTTGCCAGGAAATGTAGTGGTGAACACTCAGGATTTTTATTTCAGTGTTGAAGTAAAAGTGATTTAAGTCCCAATGTGACATCACTGCAGTAGCAAAGTCAAGATGACCTTCGGGTACCAAGAATCAGCAAAGTCCACCACAGATGACATAATTTGGAGATCATCAATACAGCAGACATACAGCACGACTCCAGCACTACCAAAGCTGCAGCCCCATAGTCATGCGGGGGAATCAAATCACAAATCTGAAAAAAAGCCGAAGATTGGTTACAGTTTAGTTCCCCTAAAATGCTTTGTGGTTAAAGAGAAAAAAACGGGGAAAAATGCAAGCTCAGAATATCGTAAATGAACTCTAGAAGCACATATATTTCAATACATTTATACGAAACAAACTCATTTTAGAGAAGTTGGATTGTGCTTCCAGTTTCACACAAAGATCTCCAAGTGCCTGAATTGATAACAAATGGTGATTGACATTAAAGAAAATGGCAAACAATGGAAGTCAATTTTATGGAAAAAAGAAAAAGAGACCTTTTTCTTTTAAAACTTATTGTCATAAAGCTGTAGGCTGACAAGACCTATGTTTTGATACTTTATAAAAGAGATACATCATGAAACATTTATCAATATTTTTGATACCGAACAGTACAGGTAAATGAATGCAAAGCTTAGATAAAAATAAGCCCCTAATACAGTATCTTCAGGAGTCAAACCAGAGTTAAAGGAAAACTGTTTATTTACAAGCACCCATAATGTATCAGTTGTGGTTAATTAGCATGCTAAGACTGCAGCAATGTTTGAGTCTGATAGTAATCAAAGGATATTGGAGGTTTTCAGTCTGCCATTCTCTTCTTATGAGCTCTCTTTGTTTCCAAAAGCTTTACCACTGATTTTACCCCAATAAGAACACCTAGCCTACACATTTCTCATTGTAAACCTGGAGTTATCTTCCCATTTACTTCAGTTCCTCATAATTTTAGGCAAAACCACCTAAAAAAGGAATGATTTTAAAGTTGAAGTAGAAACTGCTAGTTAAGGATTGAACATCAGGTTTAGGAGAAGTGATATTCCTGATGGCAAGGAAAAACAGAGCAGAGGACTCACATTCTTCATGATTGCAATGGCATAAATACGATCACTGATGAGGCAAATGGCCTTTCTTTTGAAAAAAAAAATTAATTAAAAACTAAGATCCAGGTGGCTCTGTCTTGCAGATTAGGACAAGGATTGCTTTCCAGACACTGACTGGGTCCTGTGACTCACCCCATGAGTACACTGGGATTCCCACCAGCCTACCTTCCTTCTCCCCTCACAGCTAGTTTCTGTGGGAAGTGCACAGATACACAGGCACATTTCACAATAGGAAAAGCCCATTATTTTTACTACCCACAGGTTTTTGTGCATACTAGAAGGAACTATAATGTACTAAAGTGACCAGAAGAAATTCTTAAAAATTTGATAGTAACAATCTGTTCAGCTGAAAGTTATGTGCTCTCACAAACTCAGAATGGATTTTGTTAAAGAAGTTCTATCTTAGTTTCTAGATACCCAAAATAAACAAAAAATGCTGTAATGTCAGAAAATCTTAGTGACTCAAAAGCCACTTTGTGACATTTAGCAACTATGTTATCAGTTTCATCATTCACAATTAGAGAAAATTCACATTCGATTGGTTCACAGTTGGAAGACAGAAGTCCTTTACTGTGCATCTTATTGTTTACAATTGCAAAAAGACTCTAAAGGCTTCAGCCTTCTCAAACAGAGTACTTTTGTTCTGTGTAAGTCAATAGAATTACACCTCCCCATATTTTTCATGAAAGGGGAATGAGCTTCAGATTGCTTTTAAAAGCATAGTATCCCACTGGGAAACACCAGATCAGACTCATTAGCCAGCATGGTTAAGCACAAGCATGCCAGCTGATGGTAAGAAAAATAAGGGGTGGGTTTAGCAGAAATGAGTGTGCCAACTCTGTCAAGCCACAGGCAGCTGATAGCATTACAGACCCAGGAAGGAGTTTGAGAAACAAGTCACTGTTTTGAGTTCTAGGAATGAGAAGAAAGGTTGCCTCATGATCAGGGCCATGTGGCCATTACAACTCCATGCGATCTATAAACTCAAACATATGTGGTATTGCATATAAAAGGAAACCTAGAACCAGCCCCGGCCTTGAAAGTGGCCATCCAGCATGGGTATCTAGATGGAAGTGAAAGTGTTATTTTTAAGTAACCTCAGTTACTGACAAGAAATGGTCTCATCCTCTATGAACTTTGAAATTCTGTTCAAAGTGTAACATTAGAACCACATTTCCCCCCCAGAAATTAGTAGCACTAAGGAGAGGAAATACTGCTTTATAATCTGTATCCTATGATCAAACGAGAAACTCACATTTGCCTCTGCATGAAAGTGCTGATCTGTCAAAAAACTTGAGCTTCTGCTCCACTTAGAAGCTCAAGTCCCACTAAAACCAGAAGCTATTCAAAACCTTAAAAACAGTCATCACTTCAGCAATTCAATGAATCAGAATGCAAGGGAACCCCAACTAAACTGGCAAGCATTACCCTTTACATGGTGAGGTAAGTCGCCATATATAAGGATGGTGAGATAGCAAAGTCCAGCAAAAGCAAAGAACTCGTGCATGGTCAGGCTGCCTGTCTTTAGCAATAAGGTTTCCACTCCTTCCGGTATGGCCTGGTCTGCCCTCATCATCAGTAAATTCTGTATAAGCAAACATGTCTGAAACAGACACGCTGAGGCGGCTCCTCAACCAGAAAGAGCTACCACAGCAACCCCCTGTATGCCCAGCTTCTTCTGCCACTGCTGGAGGGCTTCTGCAGGCACAGCCGTGGTGGGGAGGACAAATCACAAGCTCATCTAATGCAGCCGTGTTGGCAAAACTGGCTTTAAAATGTTACCGAAAGATCCAGGACCTGCAGTTCTCCCCAGGGCACCCTTAACTACCGTGTATTTCCATCCTGCAAAGTAAAAATGCAAACCCTTCCTCTGTAACAAAATCCAAAGCTGTTTCATGGTAGAAACAGGACTGTAAACCAGAGCACTGCTCCCTTTTCAGAAGCCTACAGCAGCAGGATTTGCTGTGATTTTGAACAGATTTTCTTGTTGCAATAGTATTTCAGTTGCTACTGATGTACAATGAACCCCAAAAATGCTAAATCTACACACACCACTTACAGAAGAGATTTCATCTGGCTGTATGATAAAGGATATGATACCAGCAAAGCTCTATGCTGTGAGCAAATACCTAAAATAAAATCCCAGGTTTATTGAAATCTGTGGAAAATCTCAAATGTCTAAAGTAAGGCCAAAAATTGATGCTGAATGCTGCAATAATACAAAGTCTGATAAGGGTCTGTTATCACTTGTTAACTGCTTTGACATGAGATTAGAAGAATTAAAGGTCTAAAAGTTAGAAAATTCCAGCTGTAGTAGATATTTTATGAGAAAGAAGATAAGCACAGAAAAAAACAAAAGGGACCTGAGATAAAGAAAAAACTACTAGACTGAATGAGAGAGAAACTGCCAGAAAAATCACAGAAGACTTAAATGCACTAATTTTTTACTCTGTCTAAAACTGTTGAAAATCATTTTGATCAGCCAGTCAAGAAGATTACACTGATGTCAAGGCAATGACAGAATTATATAAATGAAGAGAATAGTGATGGCTCTAATCCCTTCCCTGGGTGAAGCAAGGAGTCCTGCAGAAGGCAGGTGTGGCAGAAAAGGCAAGCTTTCAAGTTACTCTCAACAAAGTCAAAGATGAGAAGGGAATACAGTGGAGCTCAAGGGGAAAACTTCAAGCAAGACAAAAAAAATAATCCCAGTATATCTTGATTTAACATAAACTTAGTGAAATTTGTAAATATCAGTAATTAAAATTACTGGTTAATAAATTCCATTAGGTTCAACGTAAATTTTCTTCAAAAGCTAGAGCACAGCTCAACCCAAGACTCATGGAGACTGTCTCCTTTTAGATACATGCAACTAATAGCTGTCATCTCATTTCTGAGGCTTGAAATTCATTCAGTTATACTTAGGAAGTTCACAAAACCTTATGCTAGTCTCATGCTGAAAATAATTATATGATTCTGGGGTAGTTCAGTGCTTAGGTTGATGTTCAGTAAGCAAGACTTGGGGGAAAAAGATGGATACAAATGGATAATTAGGAAAGCACTGAACCTTTGTAAAGGGTAAGTGTTGAAGCCCTTTCCCCTTAGGTCGGCAGAAGTGACAGGGTCCTGGCATGAGCTGGGCTGTTAGGGAAGTAACAAGTATGAACTGAGATGGCAAGGGATCAGCCACAACCACAGGACAGGGCAGGAGGCTGCAGGAAATTTCTCTTCTTGATGCATGTTGACCATCCTAATTTCATTCTTTTATTCTTTCAGATGCTGACTGGAGATGCACTCCATCACAACCTGCTTTCAAGTTTCATCCCATCAATTGAGAAATCCCACACAAGGAAAACAGGGGAAATAAAAGGCAATTAGAGGCACTGGGCATTAGGAGTCACTCGTGTTTGCTGACGGCTATGTTGAGGATCCATGAGGGACTGCCAGGTGACTTAACAACAAAAGCGCTTCATTTTTTTGTTGTCATTTTGTCCACAGAAAATCCCCTTACAGGTTCCAGTGTGATAAAAGCAATTAGCAAAACTCACTCAAATGAAAAAAAAAAAAGGGTCTCATTAGCCTAGCTTACTCACTGAGCATAGCAATGAGAATTCATGAAGACAATTACTATAGAGCACAATGAATTTTGTGAACAGTAAAAAAAGTGAACTGAGAAACCAGACCAAAAAAAGTACACTAATATCCAGCAGAACAAAATGGATGATAAAAAACATAAAGCCTGCTGAAGAACTGAGGAGTGATAAATACAGACTTTATCCTTTAGTGACATAAATCTAGTGCTACACACCAGCCAAACTCTGCAGTCAGGTTGTAATGATTATGGAAAGATTGCAGAAGAGCCTAAGAACCTTACCTGTATGATGCAATCCAACTGTGCTGGTTGCTTTCCCTTTACAGAGCAGTTCTGAGAAATCTCGCATGTAAACTCTTATTTATTGAGGCTGCTTTGACCAAGCCAGCCATGGAAAATGAAAGAGGTGTCCACTGAAACAGACTGCCCAAGACCAGGCAAGATGCCCATCCCTGAAAGTGTTCAAAGCCAGGCTGGATGGGGCTCTGAGCAACCTGGTCTAGTGAAAGGTGTCCCTGCCCATGGCAGGGGAGTTGGAATAGATGATCTTTAAGGCCCATTCCAACCTAAACCATCCTATGGTCCTATGATTCTATGTTATTCCATGCTGACTTGCAGTAAAATTCATACTTCAGCATACTGTATCATGACAGTTTAAACAGCTTGTTATCTCATATTTCTACTGTATACAGTGCATTTGAGAACAGGGCATCTGGAACTGCTGCAACACAAGTTGGAGGCATGAGATAACACATATGCCTAACTCCTAAACAAGAGTCTCAGAGATATTATTATTAACAAAATATGCTGAAATAGTGTGCAAAACAAAACAAACAGGATTTTTTTTATGTCTAAGCAAAAAAATGAAGCACTGGTTCATCTGGTCCCATTTGAATTATCTCAGGCTTTCACAGTCTACATTAAAAAAACTGGCTGATCTTTTTCCTAAAACAATGAAGCAAGCATGCAATGCAGAGACTACAGAGCAGCAGCAGGTAGCACACCTAAATTGGTCCACCTAAACATTCTTGGCAGTGGCAGAGTAAGCATAATAAGTAAGTTGCTTCAGTCCATACTAATTGCCACTGAGCCATAAGTGACATGACAGATGAGCTTGCCCATGCCTTTAAGCAGGTATTTATTTGCAACAGCAGTATTTAATACTTTGAACAGGAGATGACCTTGTTTGTTTCTACTGGATGACATCTTAGGATATCTTTCATAACTTTTATTTAAATCTTTACAATGTTTAAAAGGATATATACATCCCCTAATAAGACTCAACCCACCTCCTTTTCTAAAAGTGAAAACCGAATGGTAAGAACATCCCTCGAAGTAAAAAAAAAAAAAAACAAAAGCAGGACATCCTTCCATGCACAGTTGTGTTCAAACACAATTTAATATAGCTAATGCAGGATATGTTGCAAAGGAATAGACTATGTGGGAGGTAAGACTGGATGGGTCACAATAACTGTGCTTTATCAGACTTGGGTTTCTGAGAGAGAAACACAAAGGTTTCCTTCTGGAAAGGAGATCACGAAGGCAGGAAACCTGAACTTTCTTTTGAGCCCAACAGATCTCAGCATTGTCTTATTTTAGTTTCTTACCACTGAACAGATACAGCCTGCACAGTTTTATTTTAAAGTCTTCATAACAACAGGCTTTTAAGGCTCTAAATTTATTATAGATGATGTGGTTCTATCTGAGGAAGTCCAAAGGTTAGGAAAAAAATCCCTTCACTCATAACGTGGTAATACCAAGTAAGACCTAGCAGTGTTTTCACTAAAGATTCAAGAAACTAAACAGCTTATAGAAGAAAAAATAATTCTGACTCATTCACATATGCAAGATTTCTTTGAAGCTTGATTATAATTTTTGTATCTTAAAGCAGCAATGCCAGAAATTGAGCCGTCTGTTCAACCACAAAACCAGACACTGTGCAAGCAGCTGTTTCCCAAGCCACTGAACACTGACATACAGGGGGAACCTCTCCAGTCCTGCTGTGAACAATTCTGCGTCGCGCCTTAACGGTGACAGATAATTTAACCTGGCTTTAAAGGATATTACGTGCAAGCTGCTAGGACACAAACTTCAAGTTTCCCTCATTTGGTCCTCAGAAGGAGCCCAGGCTCTGACCCTGGCTTGCTCCCTTGTTCCAGGGCCTAGAAATGAATCACCATCAGTCAGGGATGCTGTGATGGCAACTGTCACTGAGAGGCCTCAACATCTTTTGTGTAGTCATGCACTATGGGCTCCATTTCACCATCACATACACACATCTAAGTCCTACTGCTGCTCAATCAGAATCTTTCAGGCATGTACTTAAGGTTAAAAAGAGCACCCATGTACAAGCCAGCTCTCACAATTCTTTCATTTTTCCTCCCAAATATCAGTTCAGTGGGTTCATCATGTTTTACAATTGGTTCTTGGATGACTCCTGAACTGAGAGACATTTTCACTTCTCGTGCAGCTACACAG
Source organism: Drymodes brunneopygia (assembly GCA_013400955.1). NCBI lineage: Eukaryota > Metazoa > Chordata > Aves > Passeriformes > Petroicidae > Drymodes > Drymodes brunneopygia. Next base: position 1,627,688 of record VZTZ01012523.1, read on the forward strand.
CTGCTACTTTTTAAACAGGAATCAGAGATGAACATTGCAGCGCAGGCTCTGGCAACATGCCTCACCCTCAGCTGGAGGTCTAGGAAATTTGCTATTTAAGCAAAACAGTTATGCTGAAACTAACCTAGTCATCTTAAAATCTTTTAAAAACGTAAAAAAAAAATCTGCTCCAACAGAATAACAGAAGTTTTTGAGAGCGATATGGAGGAAACACATAACACACTGGAAATATTTTACATTTTACATTTACTGGTACTTACCAAAACAAAAGTAAATTTTCCATGGACATTTTTCTGTCTTAACGAAGTATAAGACTGAGCTGTGTAAATATTGCAGATCAGTTCCTGAACAACTGAACGAAAAAATTATGCCTTGTCATCAGTCCACTCTTAGAGCTATTTCCAGTGAAGCTTCCCAAATGTGACTACCAAAGCTTCTCATGCTGAAAAACCAGCTGGAGAGAATTAGCATGGCTATGATCTATCTCACACCAGAAGCTCCGAAGACGAGCTATTGTAATCTGAAAAACCATGCCAGCACTGACAAAGAAAACACAGAGCAGTACCTTCCAGCTAGGGATGCAATGACCAAACACTACTGCAGCATTAGGTGGGTAGACCAGCCATGGAAGCCACTCAAATTCTCTCTGAGGAGATACTAGCAATTGTCCTTCTTTCCTGCTTTTTGTTAACCTGATTAAATGAGAATTTATAAAAATACTTTTTGTTTTTCCTTGGGGCCCTATTAGAAAGCTGGAGACCATCTCTCTGAAGCCCTCAGAGACTACAGTGCTAAAAAGGGGCAGACCTACCCTTTTGTTGGCATGCATACAAAAAAAGAGTACAAGAAGACTGAAAAACTGACTTCTTCATCAGTTCTGTTCACTGTGTTTCAACAGAAAGAGTTTTCTCACGTTAAGGAACATATGGGTTGTTTTTGGTTTTGGTTTATTTTTTAAATAAACGGAGGTGCCAGAGCTAATAATTGCAAAGCTTCTGCGTTCTCACACCATGCTGAAATGAGACTATAATTTTTTTCTAAATACTATACCACTTTTAAAAGTAATGAAATGTGGCAATTTTCTATGATAATTTTTTTAACATATCATTCAAAAATTCCTAATTTTGTTCAAATCTTTTTAGACAAGGCAAGTTACATAAAAATTTGTAATAACCACTCAGGAGAAATCTGGGGAACAATCTTACCAGGAGAAAGATAATCAGGTAAGGAAAGAGCAGACCACTAAGCAGTTTGCTGATTTTTTGGGAGAGTCACAATTAATCAGACAACCACACTTAGTAGTGCTGCACTCTGCCTTAGCCATCAGAAGCATGTTGACTCATACAAGAGCGAGCTCAAAGGGTGCAGAGTAAGGCAGCCGTCAGCAAGGAAAATGCGTGGCTTGTCACAAACATGCACAGGCTCTGACATGGGATGCCATGGGCCAGGAAGAAGACACTTCTTCAACCACCCACTGTGGACATGAATCTACAGAGTGCAGTGCTGGAGTCCAGGTTTTCACTGCAGTGTCAGAAAGGGGCAGCTGGATGGTGGGGGATGGCACTCTGTAACACCCCATTTTAGCTTCATTTTGCTCATCTGTTCTTTCTTCACGTGCCTCCACAGGCTTGAGCAGACCACTCTGCCAGGACTCCATGCATGTTCTCCAAAATCAAAAGGAATGCATCCATTGCATTCAGCTAGAACCTCCTACCACTAGGCCGACAGTATGAGAGAGCATTATTTTTTTAAGAGAACTGGAATATTGCTTAGGAAACTACAAGATTAAATCACAAGAAGCACAACCATAGCATTTTTGTGCTGATTTGAATTACGAATAGAAAGTACGAGCAGTTAAGAGGAAACAAGATATGTTCTATACAAGAGCCAAGATTGTTTTTTCCTGACATGTGCCAAACAAGGAGAAGAAACAGAAGAATCTGGCACCATTAAAAACAGTTTGTGGAGAAAGGGACTGAATATCTACAGCCAAGATCCATGTGGTTTGTAAAGAGGAAACTTTTGTTTTATGGGACTCTCAGTCAGCCAAAATTCTCCCAGACGGCATGCAAATGGATATTAGCCTAAAATCCTACATGCTTCTTGTAGAAGGATCAGTAAATGGTAGGGAAAGAAAAAGAACACTACTGAAGTTTTAAATCAGAATTCAAAATCTGCCTCATGGTTGAAAAAGTTAGTTTACCAGACAGCTATAATGTCATACATATATGGTAAATGTCTTGGAAAGAAAAGGCAGCAAGTTAAAGCACAAAACTAGAAGTCAGGAAAATGTGTTCCAAGCCTGGCTCCACTACCAAGGAGATCTATCAAACTTGGATAAAAGAGAAAAAGAATGCCAACTTAACAGTGAGTTTTCCATAACTTCATATAGTGTATTAACATTGCACGTATGCTGTTTCTTTTAGCTTCTGTATTTCCCCCACTCTCTGGCATTATGATGCACTAAGTTAAATAAGTGACTAGATGGAGTGCTAAGAACAGTTATATTACTTTATCAAAACAAGCCCTGCCCAACTTCTTAATCAAAACACTTGACTGGAAAAAAAAACAAAAACCCAAACCAATTTTATATGGGACCATAATTCTCATAACTGAGCAAAACAGTAAAGTGGCTGGCACAATCCAACAACCTAGCTGACTATTGCAAAAATACAATACCTAAAATTGTATTTCTGCATATAGGAGAAAGGGAGGGACAGGCAACAGTGCCTCAGCACACTGAGCAATTATACCATGAAAGAATTCTTTTCAGCATCTCTGACAACTCTCTGAGTGCCCAGTGAAGCATTTGTCTGTGTCATCCATAAACCAAGAGACCACACTGACCTCCAATTTACAGTAGGGAAACTGAGGGAGAGTCCACAAGCAAGACTGCAAGCTTGGAACTTAGTGAAGTCCCTGCATCCCAGTGAAGTCACCCCTTGCTGGGGGAGCTGAGAGCCACACAGCTTTGTGAGTTGAGACTCCAGGAAGTCCTGCAGTCACCTCGCCTGATGATGCAGCTCTGATTATTAAAACACATCAGGGGGGCAAATTTCACCACCATGTGTAAAGGAGAAGTAGTTCATAGCTCATGTAAGGGGACACCAAGATTAAGATTTGGCCCTCTTTTTCTTTCTTCACACCTGCCTTTATTTGTAATGTTTCAGCTACGATTTGCCAACCAGCTTGTTTTCCTCTAAATATAGTGCCAAGCATGAATATAATTTTAAAGCACTATGTATTCACTTGGGTTGTCCTCATTCCTACCCTTGAGCCTACCTGCTCGGAAGAGGAGCAGAAGGGTTAACTGTTCAGAACTTTCTGTAAACTCTGTGCACCTGTGTACAGTGCTGTAGATGCACACTCCATGCTTCATGTTGCACTGGAATAATAAAAGAGCTGAAAGCAATTCCCTTTAATTCTCACCCTTTATTTGCTCCAAAGAATAAAGAATAGAAGAAAGCAAAATCAATAATTCCAAGGGAAAAAAAATGATAGGCCCTTTCCACAGAAATACAGGGAGGAAAAAGCACCATGAAAGTATAAACTATTGTATTTTAGTCAGAAACCTGAAGATAGCAGTTCTTTTTGCCACTAAAAATATCTCCACCTCTCACATACATACATTTACCAGGATGGCATCTACTGATGGGTTCTGGATGCTGATCAAGACCAGACCAGGTATAAACTATAAGCCTAAACAAGCCCCAACAAAGTAGGTCAAGAAAACTGGGAGGGAAGTGAAACTGTTGCTAGGTGGCAGTGTACCTTAAGCAAAGAATACTGTAAATCACAGATTACTGGGAAGGTTAATTATCTTCTAAAAGGGTTCTCATCTTTAGTGTCATCTTCAAAGCCTTGGTAGAAAGTGGAACTCAAAATGTGTATGACACCCAGGCCACACATTAGGATGAGAAGCACCACAGAAAAAAAAAGAAAAACCTATCTTGAAACACACTACTGTGCAAGACCCTTGATGTAATGGCTTTCCAGGTCTATTACAGCCATAAGAAAAACCAAAAGCCTGTAAATGGACACTTGTACACCTTGAGAAGGTTATGGTTTTGTGACTTCATTTTATTCTACCTTCACTTAAGCTCTGACCAGTAGAAGAAAGCAAAGAAATAAGCTTCCACCACATCTTGGCACAGCATTGAACAGTTGACAGAAAACCCAAGTGTGATGGTGAGAAAGGAAGGTTTTCTAAGGCTACTTAAGAAACAGAACTGTTACTTTTCTGCCTTAAACAGTTTTGGTCTTCAGTCCTTTTCAGAGTGGAGTAGGAGTGGACAACGACAGTAAACAAAAGGTCATGAAAACACGTACACTCCCTAGGGCTCCAATCAAAAGGATGGCGAAAAAGGCCTCTGTAGAAGGCCAAGGTTAGAAGGAAGAGGCCAGATTTTTCTGGTATCCTTCTATCTGTCCTTCCTGATGTTCCCTCCAACTGAAAACTACCTTAACATATTGCCTAAATTAGCAGAAGTGGTAAAAAAGACAGGCTGATGACATCTTGTGAACTACAATTCACTTGGTAAGAGAGCTGTTAGCAAGCTCACAGCTTGTCACAGAGAAGGATAAGATGTTCTTGAAGGCAAAAACAAAATCTATATTCTTTTCAACAATATCTGTCTGGGTTCAAGAGAGCAATTTTGGGGAAAAGTATCTTAGATGAATGTAATTGTATAGATCAGAGGTATTTTAAAATACAGAATAAAAGGAAAAATGAAAGGCAGTTTGCTTCCACAAGGCTTTAAATCCATAACTCAGGTCATAGCAAAATCCTTTCTGGGAAATGTATCATGCAATTCTTCTTATGATGACTTCAATCTACAGTTATACTGTTTAAGTTTGGAGGTTTTTAAATGTTCTGATGCATTAGAAACTGGTCAGAAACAATACATTAGAAGGTACAGGTCCCATCTAATGCAGCACAGAAATTCCTACACTGCTGTAAACTAAAATCCACAACACATGCCACATTGCCTCACAAGCAATCCTGACCGTGAAGACCATTCCTAATAATTAAAATACCAACCCTACAAACCTAGAGAATCATAGAATGGTTTAGGTTAGAAGTAAGGTAAGATGACCTTAAGGATCATCTGGTTCTAAATCCCTGCCATGATCTGGGCCACCTTCCACTAGACCAGGTGGTTTAAAGCCCCATCCAACCTGGCCTGAAACACTTTCAGGGATGGGGCAGCCACAACTTCTCTGGAAAACATCTTCCAGTGTCTCATCACCCTTACCATAAAGAATTTCTTCCTTTAATGTGCTGTAAATCTACCTTCTCTCATTTTAAAGCAATAGAATTGCAGAAGGAATATTTTTTACAAACCCTATCATTGATGTAGCTCACATCAGGTGTGTGTTAACTTTCCAAGCAGTTATAAACCTCTGATGACTGTTTCCAGGTTTGATCTGTATTTTCTTTATCTGAAAAACTTTGGGATGCAAACCTTAGGAGAAGGATTCAACTTCAATAGATAAACAGGGACACAACAATCATAGTTCCACTTCTCTCCACTGTCCCCTTCCCCTAAGGCAGTGGTTTTAATCTGTGGTCAGCCTGAGCCTCTTCTTCCTAGTAATTTGCAGCATCTGTTCTTCAAGGAGGGAGTCAGAGAACACCCCAGCCTTTTCCACAAATTGTTGGTTACAATCTGTGACCACTTGCAGCCATAGACATGTAATGAACACCAGCAGCCAAAAATACGCATCAATCTGAGCAAGAAAAAGTGGAATAGTACTACACCTATGGAAGCTAGCAGGAGACAGCCCCTGGGGATCTCGAGAGCCCTTCCCTGACTTGGGCAGCATCACTGCTGGAAGACAAATGGGAGTTAACTTCACCTGACATCTCACCTCCTGCTCCATGAGACTGTGTACATATAGTGGAAAAACTATATGTACACAGTTTGAAAACACCAAAAGAAAACCACATAAAACTGCGGCTGATGTAAGACATTTTATGAAGGCAAAAGAGAATAATCTGTGCAGTCTCCAGGCTAGAAAATCATCAGGTTTTGCCATAGCAGAAATACTTTTGTGCAGCAGCAAAAAGGAAGTGCTCTCTGGAGAAAACACATTCCCCAGCAAACAGCCTAGATAGGCTTTTCTTCACTAACCAGTAAGAGGGAGATCTCTCTTAGCATGCAGAAGGCACTGAGACTCATTTGACATTGAGTTTAACTCAAATTAATTTTTTCTGTGATTACAGAAACTTTTGTTCTACTTCTGTTTCTTCACCATCTGTGATACAAAACCTGGCAAAGACTCCAATTAGTTTCCTTTGTGTTATTACTGCCACAAGCATTGAAATGACAAACATTATTCAAAAGGAAATTCCTCTTCCTTTCTACCCTATCTCTAAGAAAACTGGTACTGAACTCACCCTCAAATCTTGTAATGCCAGGTTACGTCAACTGAATTACAGAAAAAGGCAACAGTAGATTAAGTCATTACAACACCTTTTCTGACAAAATCTTTTCTCCAGTAATGAGCACCTCACCTGAGAGGAAACAGAGGAAGCACCTCACACCAAAAAAGGTGAAATCCTGTAACTCTGCTTGAGGAGCAGTAGTGATGGACTTAGGGAGTTCTCTTCTCCAGGATATGGAAACCCTCATTATGCTCCTAGATGTATAACTCTCAAGAGCCATGAAGGTGGCTGTGCTTTGCCTCAGTCAAGCAGGACAGAGGCATCACCCAGCAAAACAAACACAGTGAACTCTTAAGTGCAAGTTAGTGGTGTTTATTTACTTACTTAAGCTCTTCATTTATATATACACACACTTGCCTACTGTAGTGATCCTGATAGAATCTATGCACGTTAAAATGTAGTTAAGATGTCAAATTTGAATATTCTGGTGAAGTTTATCTTGGTACCTTAAACACAACAATCCCCTTATGCAGAGTTTTCACACTGCTACAAGCATACCAACATTAAGGCAACATATTAACTTATGTAAGAGCACATGCATACCTGAAGTAGCAACACTTTCTAGCATAGGCAAGCTCCACCTTGTCCACGTTTCTGTCCGACTGGGTACAACCCATGACCAGGAATATAGCCTTGACTTTGGCACTTATTTATGCAGTAGTTTGACAACACCTCCCTATGTCAACAGCTTCCCAAATGCTTACACTGCGGATTTCTCAGGAAGGGTAGGGGGTAGCCAACCTGCTGCAGAGTTTGTTAGATTCAAATAGAAGAACGTGAAAGAAGTAATCTGACAAGTGGAGAACACATGGGGATGGATAAACCAGTAAGGGTCAGATAAGCAAGGGGAGATCACAGACTTGCACCAAATCTGAGAAACATGAACTAAACTCTAACTCCATTTTTTAATCCACTGCACCCTTAGAATGGCTTTTCTTCCCACCGATCAGAAATGGTTGTTGAACATCACCAGGCTGCTGCTAAAAACCCCTACAGACCACGTGTCATTTATTTTCTTTCTTTCTTTATGCTAAAAGAAAAAGAATTAATCGCACATTTTACTGGAGCAGGATAGTACCTCAACACCAGTATCTTCTGCCAAAGGCTGTACCACACAGAGGTTGGTGGGTTTTACCGTTTGTTATTTACAGTTGCTTGCTCACTAGTGCTTTGCTTTGTACTTCTTTGAGAAACAGCACAGGCTTTCAAGTAGTTAATTAATCAAGCAGTAGTTTGGTTTCTGGGGCAAGACAGCACGCCTTCTTGTGAGGTCTTCTGTAGAACATCATTCTGCTGTGACACAAACATCTGAACCATTTTGCTTTAGACTTTAAAGAGTGCACTTAAAAAACTCTACAGCCATAAGGGGTATAAACATAATTCAAAATGGGTTCTTTGATCCTTTTTCACTACCACTCATATCTGGCTGAACACTTCACAAGCAACAGCTTTGCCTGTTTTCATTTTCAAAAATTCTGCCTTTTACAATTGTACTAGAATTTAAACTAATGACAGGCAGTTTTATAATATGGCTGAGCCAGTACATCTTCTAGCCTTAAAAGGGCACCCAATACCATTTGCCTTCCTGCTCCCCTTTTGTTTTCTGTGCTGATGTTCTTCAGGGAGTCAGACTAACAAAAACCAAACCTATCAAAAGAAGAAATAGTTTTTATGTGTTTAACTCCCAGAACAAGCTCACAGAGGGTCAGATAAGTGGCACAGATGACGATGATGATGATGAGTGACCTGTCAAGCAGCAGCTCTCCATTTCATAAACTGAACTGAAGCATGAAGCTGCATCACAGACTACTCCATCAAGCAGTTTGTGTTACGGGATGACCTCACTCAAACATTGGGATGGATGGGATGGATGTCTCACTTAAGGAATGGATTGGGCTCTCTAAGTCAAATCCCATGTCTGGTTCCAAACCAGACACCATGGTTTGGATGTTAATTAATTTGAGTTAAACTCAATGTCAAATGAGTCTCAGTGCCTTCTGCATGCTAAGAGAGATCTCCCTCTTACTGGTTAGTGAAGAAAAGCCTATCTAGGCTGTTTGCTGTGTTTTCTCCAGAAAGCACTTCCTTTTTGCTGCTGCACAAAAGTATTTCTGCTATGGCAAAACCTGATGATTTTCTAGCCTGGAGACTGCACAGATTATTCTCTTTTGCCTTCATAAAATGTCTTACATCAGCCGCAGTTTTATGTGGTTTTCTTTTGGTGTTTTCAAACTGTTTTTCCACTATCTGTGTCTGTATCCAAACTAGATACCATGGAAATAACCCATTTTAGTTTACAGATGTCTTCTGGGATCAAAACACGAATTTTCACTGTTTTTTAATTCATTCTATACATGGTCCCAAAGTTAGGGGTATTGGTCTAAAAATTGCCAGATTGCTTTTCTAACTTTTTCAGAACCTAGTAGTGCAATTTATTTCTTGCATTTGTTTGTCTATCTCTGCCAATTCCTACAATTATTAGGAAAAATAACGGTTTATCATTCAGAATTTAATCCACTGTTTTCTACACATCTCATTTTATGAATTAAAATCAAGCAAACAATCCAGTGAATACTGATCCCTCCCCTTCTTCACTCCTCCTCCATTAGCCTTTACACACATTTATTCACCAGCTGCAGAAGAGACACTGAAGAGCATCAAGTAAGTACTGGCTTCACGTGCCCAAGCATTTCACTTCATCAAGTGAAAAATACCTGGGAAAATGTCAGCATATAAAGTAACAGGTATTCATTAAGCATAGTTCCAGACAGTGCTTCTTTTCCCATCAAAAAACCGGCAAGTCCTTCTTGAAAGTGTCCCAAAACACTTCTTTGAGTTTATGGATCGCACACTTGAAAGAAACTAAAGGCAACAGCGTGAGAAACACTAACAGAAGTCACTAGAATGTCCATGACCCGAGCTACTCGGCACAAAGCGAAGGGCAGCGAGGGCCGATGTCGCAACCCCGCGGCGGCAGCGGCTGCAGGTATGGCCAGCACACCTCGGGACAGCTGCCGCGGGCCGCCCTGGCTCTCTCCTGCTACATGGGGCGCAGAGCTCTCGTTCAGGTTCTCAGCAAACCTTAGCGTCGCCTATGCTCACACATCCCGAACTGCTCGGGGATGTGCTACGTTCCCAGCTCCTCTTGGAGCACGGGATTCCACGTTCCCACGGGAGGCGAGACCAGAATNCCCCGCCCACCCCGAACCCTAGGGGGCTGGGTTTGGCTGCTCGGAGCTGGACTTGGCGAGCTGGCCCGGTGCGACCCGGCCGGCTCCTCCCCGGGGAGCGCCCGGTACGGGGAGGGT
>VZTZ01012523.1:1638754-1867098 GCA_013400955.1 Drymodes brunneopygia
AGGGCCCGGTAGGGGGAGGGTCGCGCCCGCCCGCCCCCGCGGCCTCCCGGCGGCGGCGGAGGGGAAGCCCCGGCCTCCGCTTGCCGGGAAAAAGCTCCGATGCGGTGGGAAGGTCCCAGGAGGGAGATGCGGGAAGGATGGGGGGAATCTCAGTGCTCGCCGCCCTTCAATCCCTTTCAGCCGGCGGCCCGGGAGGGTCTCGGTGACCCGCAGACGAGGCCTCGGGTGGCGGAGTGGCGGTTGCGTGTCCCCAGTGCGAACCGTGCCAGACTCGGACAGCACGACAAGGGTAGCAGCCCTTTGACCTCCGCTTGGTTTTGATACAGTCACCCGATATGTGTCCCCTTATAAAGCAAAGACTGCATCCCACACTTCATAAAACTTAATCTGAGGTATGACAAATGAGATAGGAATAGCGAGGGTTGGTTCTTAACGTGGTTCTGTATGAGAAGAAACTAGGTCCAGTCCTCTCACTGTGCCAGCCCCTCTGGTGTGTTACGGAGAAATACAAGAGAGGAGAAGGTGAGAGACGAAAAACTGAGGCAATGGGCAGATCCCCAGCGTGAGAAAGTGGGATGAGGTGGAGTGACAGAGGAATTTGATATCTCATGGCCGGGCAGGGTCTGACAAAATTCCAGGGCGGCAGCAGCAGTACCTTACAGCTCCACTGCCATTTGGTACAAGGTACACCCAAACGTTGCTGTGATGTAAGATTCTCTTCAATGCAAATTCACACTGAGAGATGGAGCAAGATCCTTCAGGTTTTGGAATTGTGGTTTGGTTGAATGCTGACAGACAAGTTCATGCTCATTTTCGGCCACATGCAGTATCATATGTTGGGTATTTCGTAATGCTTGGTGGTTTATATATTCCTTTAATCTTGGAAGCAAATTGTAAAACACTAGTCTTCTCACTTGTCCTGTTGTAAGTTTTTTCAGAATTGTGGAGTCTCAAATGTATCTTAGCAGATAAAAAAGCCAGTTAACTAAAAACCTTCCTGACTTTAAGAGATTTCATCGTTTTTGAGAGCCTGAGGCATATCTGAGGGTTTGCTCAGTCATCAGAGCTGTGTGTCTTCTTCCTCAGACATTCCTTTTAGTTGCAGTGAAATACTCAAAAATGCCATTGTATTAATCAGGAAAAATCGCATTAGTGTGTCTCACATTAAAAGTGACCCAAATCTGAGCAACACTCTTTAAAACCATGAGCTGTCTATCCCTCCTGAGATCAAAAAATCAGACACTTATTGTGCAATATGATGCATGGAGGGAAACTATAAGAGAAACTAATGCTTCACTTGAAGTTCTTTAGAACTTTTTGCAGGTAACTATATTTGAAATCCCCAGCTTGGGAATCCCAAGGGGTTTCTTAGCTACTAGTCCTGTAAATTTACAGAGAAGGATTTGTGTAGAACTGACAAGCATTGCACTGTAAGACATTACAGGGTAAAATATTACTCATTTTACAAGTGACCTCTGCTGTGAAAATTCAGTGTTTCAGTTCAGTTTGGTGAGAAACAACTGTCCACATGCAATTAAATAGCCGTGGCAACTAGAGTAAGCCCTCATCCATAATCAAGACATCAAAGCACCAAGATCACTGTAGTTCTGCTGAAGGGTGTGAAGAGGGTTACAATAATCTTTTTTAGTTCGCACTTTTCATGTTTGCTGAAAGTTACTGTCTTTGGTCAATTGCAGATGAAAAAAAAAAAAAACCCACCCCATACACCAAAAAGCATTTTGAACCACACCACAAACACTTTAAAATACAGGGACAAAGCCTGAAAGGTCCTAAGTCCCTTGCAAATGCTGAGTACTGTTCTGTGTCAACCATTTAAAAAGTTCAAGAGGATGAATTAAATTCTTAACTAGTGAAGGAATCTCAAAGAGCTAGAAGCTAAAACATGTTTGAGTTTGATGTCTTATATATAGTATGAATTACGTCAATGCAAATCCAACCGGATGATATTTACACATAACATACCAGTTAAAATTATAATAAATGTATCCATAGATATTGGCATCTCAACTAACTGGAGAGAGAGGGTGAAGCTGAACAAATCCCTTTAATATAGCTCTTGCAGGAAAGAGGAAATTAATTTTGGAAGGTGCAAGCCTAGTCTAACAGTGTTACGGTCTCTTGTTGAAAAAGTAGTTTACTAAGAATTGGAGGGATTTTCAGTTTCAAGCTGTCATGAGATCTTTATGGAGCTCTTGCTGCAGCATGGTCATAAGTGAGGAGAAAGAATGGAAATACTGTTATACTTGGAAATGGATAATGTTACTCTCCAGCTGGATACAACGTGTCCAGTTGTTATCCTTACTGGTGGGGTGTAATTGCTGTTGTTCCATGACGGTAGTAGCAGCTCCTTGACAAATTTCTTCAAGTGTCCTTTGTATGTACTAGAAAGCTTCCAGAAACAACTGCAGGCTGGAGAGAGGTGAAGGCATTTCCAAGTACTTATGGGTTTGGGGGGAGGGATGGAGAAATCATAAGGTAAGCTTGGGGGGCTTTTCTGTTAGAAAGATTTCAGAGAGGTTCCTAATACTATGGTAGTAAGCCTACATAGATGGATAGATAAATAGATAGATAGATAGATGGATAGATAGATAGATAGATAGATAGACAGACAGATGCTCAGCTACATTTCTCCTGTTTAAATTGTGAACATTCTGTACATATGCTACAGTTCAAAATGCATACTGTGTGTATGTTTCATACTGCCAATGTTGTAAGATGATATAGATCATATTTTTTTGTCTTATGAAAATGCAGAAGACTCAAAATAAACTTTGAACAGTATATACTGCAATCTGTACAGTATTTTACACATCACAGTGTGATTCTGCTATATGCAGCACATGGACAAATGCCTGTTCTACTGGGTAGCTGTCATGTGCACAAGGATTTAAACTCCCAGTCTTAAACAAGAGCAGATTCTCTACCATTGAAATACCAGTGACATATGTGTTATAAGCAACAGTAGGAGCAAGGCTTACTTTTCCACTCACCCAGCACTATTCATTCAAAGGTTATTTTCAACAGCTTTTAGGTCTAATCTACTATAACCATCACAGTTGCAATGCTGCAAGGCCATCCGTGCCTTCAGTTCAAGTGTGCATGAAGTATTTCAACCAAAAAAAAAATTTATGTATTTTTGTGGACAAAGCTAAAGAAAAATACCCATGGTAACATTTCTAGTGATTTTGAGAAATAGCAGTGACATTAGACTTTGAAATGGGGTCAACAAATTAACCTCTGTGTCAAAGATAATCTGTTCAAATTTATTTAGGTTCTAAGCCCCACAAGAAAGAAGAGTTTTGTACACTCTAATGACCTGCTGGACCTCTGGGGCTTCATTCCGTGAAGATGCCACTGGAACTGGGTCTGCTTCCAGCTCTTAGCTCAGCAGCTGTTTTCTCTGGAAGTGAAGCTCTGAGCTAATAGAGATCAGACTGAATTCAGGGCAATGAAACTAAAAGCCTTTTTGTTCCCTGCTCTCAGTCTCCCTTCCTGCTAGAATACAAGCAAAGGGAAATGCAGTGATTTAAGTGTAGGACGAAAAGGCTTACAGACCTCTTAAATCTCTCTTGATTCAAGACTAATAATTTGATTCTCACTTTGTGTTCTCTTTTTCAAGTACACACCAATCTGCATTTAATGCTTTTGTAACACAGCGCTGCGGGCTCTCTCCCATGGCCTCCTGTGTCAATCACAGCTGATCGGCCTGAGCTCTGAACAAGATCCCACGCTGCGATGGCTGAGAAGTCCCATTCATCTGCCCCTGCATGTCAAATGTCTCAGTCCTACTTCCCACTATCATGTGGAATGCCATGCCGAACACATACTTGCTACATATACCAACATATGGACTCATCAGAAAAAAAAAATAAGCTGAGAGGTCTACAGGGACAAGGACCTGAATAGACAAAGAGATCATGAATGGGAGCCAGGAAAGGGAAAAAAGAAGGATTAGGGGAAACTATGGGGGGAAACTGAGGATGAATGGGCAAGATGAAATCTGGGACCCAAAGGACAGGAGATGACAGTAAGAACAAAAAAGATTTTGAGGAGAAATGTGACAAACTGGCAGCTGCTTCAGTGTAGTAATTAAGATGTGGAATTGTGATATGACTCAAAGGTGAAATCCAAGAACAGAGGTGGAATGGGAAATGAGTGGGAATGACAGTGTGGGAGAGGACAAGCCAAGAGAACTTAGGTAAAAAACCTCTGAGATGGTTCCTGCAGTTTGCAGGCTGAGTCTCACTGGGAAAGAAGAAAGGGATTTGGGTCAAAAATTGACCCTGGGAAGACATAAAAGTGATGGGCAAGGTGATCAAGATAAGAAGGGACCAACAAAAAATGCTGCATCTTCCTGGCTGCAATTTTACTTTGTACAACTGCAGAGCCTCAAAAGTCATGGTCCTGTTTCTCTGTACTGCCATCTGGGCCACCAGTTGTGCAAGTCCATCTTTTACCTTCTGTTATAGCTATCATGTGGTCACAGTGAGAACTGATTACTTCCTAATCTGGCATAAAACTCATTCACTGAAGGAGAAGAAGGAATAACTAGCATGCCACCAGATAAGCCATTGATTCCACTCATTCTGGAGCCATAGTCTTTACCTTTGCAAGAAAATAGACTGGCAATCTAAGATGTGAATTATGGGAAAGTGAGACATCCTGTTCTGGGAGTTAAATAAAAAGGGAGCTGTGTTACTGATGCCATGTGGAAGAATTTTCACATTCTCAGTCTGCATTTTTAATGAGAAAACTTTATTATACACACATACATATATACACAAGGCAGTAATTTGGGAATGAGCTTTACAGATAAACCTAGATTGTGTGGTCAAAGAGACTGGAGAACTCCTGCTTCTTCTTTGTTGTAGACGGAAACCTGGTGAGGCAAGGCAATGACTGCTAGAGCAGTGGCTGTCCTGTCCAAGTTAACTAAAGATTCTCCTTCGTAGTTACATTATATCCATTTCTGTGCATATTTTCTATACCATCATACCATGGCTAATTATCTGATAGACCCTCATTTTCTGCAGGTCAATTTGAGAGCTTAGGTCAGATTTCCCAATGTGCTAAGCCCATCAAAAGCAATACATATATCTATAGTACCTAGCTATAAAAAAAACCAGTGGTGTATTAAGGACTTGCCCTTTGAATATGTAAAGCACTCTTAGCATAAAAAGCCCCCAGCATTTAACTTCCCTACTGATGAGTATCCATGAAAATATGTGTGTAGGCTGGTGTGGCCTAAACGGGATTTATATTTGCAATACAGTAAGGTACTCAGTTGTATGCTCTGAGTAATGTAACAAAATTTTGAAGAATGCTGTATTCCCTGCACAAGGTTATATATTTAGAATTTGGCAAACTTACAGTAAACAATTAATGTAGCTACATTATATTTACCTTGATTAAAGGCCTACAATTCAGGGATTTTTAAACTTTCTAATGGCTGACTTTGTAACCTTCAAAATGTACTTTTTATTTTTCATTGCTGTAATTCAGTTTAATTTGCCTTGGGAATATTGCAGTCTTTGCTAGCAGCAAATATTTGGGGCAACTAAAGAGTGTTTGTACTATTGTAAAAACAAATATCATGTATTAACTCATTAGCTGGCATGTGTATGTATATAAACAACATCTGGACATTTTTCATTTCTCTGGAGTACTGAACATAGCTATAGCTCAAACTGGAAGATAGGAGAGGGGAGAGGAGGAGAGAAAAAGGAATGTATGTGAAGAAGACATAGAAGATGCAGCTCTCACAGTCCTGTCCATTATAAGGATGAATCAGCAGCAGGGTGAATATCCTGTTTTGCAAACAGAAATAGTTCAAGAGAAAGTCAAAAGGGTACACAGTTACCCAAGTGAGAAGAATGAATGATTGAAGATTGTAGATGAAAGATCTCAGAACTATTAAAAAGTGTGTTATTGCTGGACTGTGATGTAAGACTATTATATGAGCCAAATGGTTAGAAACAGAAGCAGTAAAAAAGGAGACAGTAAAATCCAGACAAGTTTGTCATCATGATCAAGTTTGTCAAGGATGATCATACAACTGTGATTCCACCCACAGACATTTCTGAAACCCCACACCGGGAAATGGAGGAAATACACAATCACAAACCAGAGAAAGTGAGTGACTGGGGTATTGCCCTGAAATGAGTAAGCATTCATGTCATGAATGCCAGCCATTGCAAAACAGGGCAGATACATATGGCAAATACATTTAAAAAAATAGAAGGAAGTGTTTAAACAGAAGAGCAGACCTCCTAAACTGAAGTAAAATCAGTAATATACTCAAAAGCTTGTGAGCTGCCTTGGCAAGAGCAAACAAGGTGGAGCAGTGCTGATCAGATCAAAGTGCAGTAGAAAATGTTTCAAGAGCAATGCTAAGTTACTGCGTACATAGAAGTTAATTAGCAATAAAACACAGGGTAATCATCAACTAAAATCACGTTTTATGTAAAAAAGTAGAGATATGCACCAGTTCCAAATGCATGTTTGTGTTTTAACATTCACACTAAGAAGAAATAAGGTTTGAAGGAGGAAAAGCTCACACAGATTTAAAATGTGACTTGAATAAAATGTCTCAGTCACACAATTTCTAAATTCTGCTATATTAGGCTAGAGCTGACAATGATCCCCAAGGTGCTAACTATACTCCTGCACAACCAGTCTTTCTTCTTATTTATAATTTCTGGACCACAGAATATATTGGTGCTACAGCTTTTTAAACTATGCCTTTAATTTTGTATTCTTTGGGTTTTGTTGTCTTACTGCAGTGCTTGTTTCTCTGATATTGCCTGGTATTAGTGCTCTTGCTGATCAGTCACATCATTATTTAAAAGATTTGGGTCTATATTTTATTGTATTTAATAATTTAAGCCTAACTGTGAAAAACAAAAAGCAAAACGTTGTAGCACAGCAAATTTGAAACTTATCTGGAGAGCCCAAAACTTGGCTTAGCAGTCAGTGGGCCAGAGTTAATGTGCAATCAGTTAAGTCAAAGGTACTTGGTATTACTCAGCACTTTTTATGATTGACTTTTGAAAACCAAATCAGATGTACTTCATGATGACTTGTATGTTTCTTCTTTATTTTCCAATATTCTCTGTGTTTATTACCTTAACTGTTTCTTCTCCTTGGGAATGTTTTGATTCGAAGCCCATACAGAAACTTTTGAATCTCCAAGTTCACCAGCAGATTAAAACCTGGAGCTGTTTTCTTCCACCTATCTGGGACATTTTTGACTGACCCTCCCATTCTTGAGGTGAATCAGCTCCTGATCCACCAGTTTTCAATTGCCTATGTCAAATTAAACCAAATCTGAATGATTCCTTTGATATTTAATGAGCAAGGCTCAGCTTGTTCATGGGGCATGTATGTTCTTGTGCATTCTTCTGCCAGAGACCTCACAGCAGGGCTGGGGCATAGGCTAATGACCCATCATTATGTTACTCAGATTGTGATCTTGTGCTGCAAATCTGTCAAAGCCTGATGTGGTAAAACTGTTTGGGTTGCTAAATATGTGACTCCCTGTACGTGGGGCACACCTATGGGAGGTGTTGTGATTAGAGGAATTGGGCAGCGTATGGGATAGAGTCTGTACTTTGGACTCTATCCTAAATAGATACTTTTGCTAAATTACAAGTTCCAATGAGTGGATAGAGGCTAAGTTTGGGCAGGTCTGAAATGGGACCTCAGAAGTTACTTTATCTCAATTTCTCTAGTGAAGCAAGCACAGAACCTTTGAAAGGGGAAGTGGGAAATAGACATGCAGCCAGCCTGTGCCCACAGTTACTTTCCAGGTTTGTTACAGGCTGTTGAAACTGAGGCCGTGTGTACTTTGTTACTGAAGTCTCTTTTGATTGCCCTCAGGCTTCTCTTTTTTATTTCATTGCTGCCAGTTTGAGCAACCAATAGTGGATAGCAATCAGTGGGCCTTAGTAGACTGGAGAATTTTCCTGTAATATCCCTTATCCAACCCCCTTGCTGTGAGCAGGGACACCTTTCACTAGACCAGGTTGCTCAGAGCTCCATCCAACCTGGCCTTGAACACTTAGAGGGATCACAGCTGGTCTCTGCTTCCAGAAACACCCAGTACCCAACAGTACCTTTCTGCCCACTTTCCCAGCTTAATTTCTGGGTGACCTGTGTTTTGGGCTGTGTCTTCCTTTCTCTCCCATCACTCCAGATAAAAGCATCACTGCTCCAGCATTCATAGGAGAACCTGTGAAGGTCAGTAACCAGTTGCATCAGTTGAAAAGATGTGCCATCCCAACATCCATTATGCCCTTGAATTAACTTCACGAGCACTAAATATATATATATACGTATTTAACAGGCCCTTATAAATTTCAAAATTGTATATATTCAGAATATAAATCAGCATATTTCTTTCCTTATTTTGAAAAAGGTCCCACTTAATTAAAAAAAAAGTCTTTCCCATTGGTTTTTCTAATAACTTACAGATTTTTGTATCACCTCAGACCCAATTTTATATTAAATGAAATAGGCAGGTTGAAAATATAATAATACCATGATCATTTTCTGTTGAATTCTTTACTCACTTGTGTTAAACCTATTTACATTTAGTTGGTATTGTATTGGAATTATCCTTAGAATTCCATGCATTTTTTTCCTAGGTAAATTACAATTTATTCTTAAAAAGTAAAGGAAATACCTAATTAGTGGTACTGAACAACTGATAAATTTTGTGCTTCTTGAGCTTCCCTCAAAATTAGAGTTTACTTCTATTTGCATTTAGATTTCTAACCCAGTGCTTGGTCTTTGGAGGACAGCAAAAAATATTTGCTTAAAGGATCCGTTTATATCAGATTACTTGATTAAATATCTCAATAAACAATTTCATTCTGTAAATCACTAACTTATATTTTTCATTGTATGTATGTTTTAGAAAGAAGTTGATCTTCCTTCCGTATATCACTAGCATTATCTCTATAAGTCTGAATGGTCTCATTGAACTCAAATTGAGAGACTGCTGAAGCTCAATGACTTAGTGAGAGGCATCTGCTGGAAATTCTGTTCTTCTAACAGATACTATTTCAGCACTGAGAACAACACCAAGGACTTGAGCCTATATGTCTTTCACATTTAGAATTCCTACCAAAGTCAGGGGAAATCTTCACAAAGCAGAAAAGTGTAATAGTATAATTATTCATCTGCTGGAAAATGGCATATTATTCCAACACCTATTAAAATTGATACCTTTGTAAGTTTCTATCTCAACAATTTTGAAAGCAGTAAAATATGTGCAGGAATTGCTAAGTATTTTTTCTTTTCTGAAGCATAAAATTTTGCCCTTAAAAGTTTACAGAAAGTCAAATACTAGGCAAATATTTTCTCCATACAATGGCATCTGCCCTTCTACACTGTTTTTGTAAGCAAAAATGTAGGAAATTATAGCAAAAACTGCTAAAGAAAATTCTATGTGTCAGTTTACTTTTATTTCAAAAAGAATTTTTACTGACACTAAACCAAAGCATTTCATGTTGTGATTTATTGGCAGTGCAACATAGAGAGTTTCAAGTGAGCTGTTTGTCTCCTGAAATGGACAGGAGAAAAGACACTCTGAAATTACACACAGAAGATGTGAACAGCTCTGGTACTTCTCACTCATTCATTGCTTAACAATTAGTGTTAGTTGTTGCAGATATGAAAATAATGACTTGTGCTGACAGTGTCTGCAAATAACTTTTCCATTTTCTGGCTAATGTATCATCTCTAGGTGACAGCAAATGGACTGAGGCAACAACCACATCATTCATCATCTGGTATGCATGGGAGTGTCTCTCTCTCTTGTCTCTGACACAGGTATGCCAGGATGGGGCTGTGACCCCAAACTCTGAAAAGTAGGTATCATCGTACTGGCTATCACAAGTGGCCCACTCTTTTTTTTAGAAAGCAATTTCTTTCAAAAGCAGTAGTGTAAACTACTAGATCCTTGCAGAAGTTGGTTACAGAATAATTTGTGTAAAGGCTGTCTCCTGTTTCCAAGAGATATTGTGCTTCTGCTTGGAACAATGAGAAGGTGTGGTCCTTCCCAAACACCTGATTTTACTGTAATATTTAGTATTATAACTATGGACTTAGTTATTATTACCCTATTAGTAACCCCCATATGCATTTATAGATTTTGTTTATGTATAATAATGATTGATGTTAGAAATGTCTGATCCTGCTAAACACTTAGCCTTCACCTTGAAAGGTTTTGTCATCACACTAAGCTTTGAGTACATGAGTCCGAAGTGCACCCGAATTACGGCTCCAACTTCTTGGCAAAGAGCTGCTCCAGCCTGAGGGCTGGGTGTCTCAGCTTCACCTTAAATCTTTGGGTCTGGTCCAGCGTTGTGCTTTCGAAAGGTGTCAAATCCGTGTCCCTCAAGGCTGAAGTTCTTCCATACATTCATGAAAAGGCAATAACACGGGCCATAGCAATGCAAGACTTTTCACACATCTCAGCAAACAGTGCTGCACAGAAGGAGCCGTGTCTTCCCTGACAAGGTGCTTCAACCACTGGGTAATTCAGGTTGATCCAAAGAGTCAAGAGCCTCAGGTGTTCAGCTTAGACTGAGCAGTCCAAGTCCACTAATTTATTTGATGTTACACCTCTATAAACAGCTGCCTAGCAAAGATAGTGATTGTTTTGACCAAGAGGTAATATAGGTCAACAAAACATGGAACTAGATTCCAGACTACTCAAACCAGTCAAAACAAGTCAAGTGTTTTTCCTAAGCCCAGCCTGCACTGTCCTCCCTTGCTAAAAGGCTTCTCATTGCTGCAATTTGGGAGTCAGCATGCTATAGTACTGAGAGAGAATTTCAGATTCAAAGATCATACCGATCTTAAAATGTCAAAAAAACACCTGCTCTTCCAGTGTCAGAAGGCCACTGAAGAACCACAAATGCCATTTTTAATTATGTACAGATTATTATATGGGAAGTTTAAATCACCTGTGTCAAATTTTTGGTGTAAACTTATAAAGCAGTGAGTGCTTAGTCTGCCAAAACACTCAGGAAATGCCTTTTAAGACAAGTTACTGGTAAGTCTTAGCAGTACAGACCCAGCACTGCCATGCTGGCTTTCCTGTGACAAGCCGAGTATTGGTCCCCAAAAACTCCACTGCCTCGATCAGCCTCTCTTTCATATATATGGCATTTTGAGAAGCAGTAACTAACACTAGGTCAAAACCAGATCGCTTATTTTCTTTGACAATCCTTTCTGATACCATTCACAGGATGGAAATTCTTGTGGCACAGGATTATTGAAAAGTGCTACAAGCAGAAGTGTTTAGTTCCTATGAGCAGACAGAACCTGTGTCCCTTACGTTCTACCTGAGTTTTGTTGGTGCTTGAATTGCTCTTACAGGCTTTGCTTTCAACAAAACAAAACAAAACAAAGCAAAAAAAACCAAAACATTGTTTTATTGAAAACAAACAGTAAGCTCAAGCTGTGGCCTGGGATGCTCAGGTTGATCTTTAAGAAACAGGAGAGTAATGCAGTAATGGTAGAGGTTATACAGAGAAATTAGTTTATCCCACCCGTGGAGATTTGGAGCAGCTGTCCGGCCTGATCCTGAGTCGATGATGGTCCTGTTTCAAGTGAGAAGCCACAGTAAAAAATGTCCATAAATAACTTCCAAATAATATGAAATCTGTGTCCCTTTTGTTGTCCCTTTTCAGTAGTCTTAGGACTACTGAAATTACCATTCTGATTTGAAAAAGAAAAGCAATTGTTAAGCCTGGATATTTAAACTGAACAAAAGTGTTTTTCCAGTAGTGACTAACAAAAAGGGAAGAACAAATATAGATTTTAATACTGGTACATTAAAATGAAAATATACATGTCCACAGAGAACTACAGTGGGAATGTCTCCCTCCTCACCAGTCCACAGAGGTTTGCACATATGGTAGCCCACTTTGCATTGCTTGGAAACTTTATCACAACATTTGCAAAAAGTGATTTGTGTTTTGGGACGATAATTCATTTTTTAGAAACTTTCTTTTTATTCACTGTTAGAGATGGGCTGAAGCCAGTTGTGCCTGAAATGAAACCAAAAGCCTCATGAGCAGATGGCCTAGCATGTTCAGCAAAAGTGCTATCTGGAAATGTGATGTATTCTTCACTAATGAAGAACCTTGAGGACTATCCTCTCTGTTTATCATCAGCCTCTGAATGTGTATCATTCCCTTATTCTCACAGGCACTGCTGCAGATGAGACATAAGAAATAGGAGTAGCACTAAGATTTAAAAGTCACATTGTCTTTTTTTTTGTTCTTTATTAATTATGTTAGATTTGGCTTGTGGGGTTTTTTTTTTTTTGCTTTCTTAATACCTAGCAGCACAAATACTTCTAAGGGTTGACTTGTCTATGTATATGAACTGGAATATATCAGCATATGTAAATTGAAACTATGCTAAATGGACATTATGATATTCCTTTCAGTGTCTTTAGCCTAGGCTACCTCATCTGATTTTTCTCCCAATTTTTTCAGTGTAGGGTGGGGAGGAAGAGAAGGAGACACAGTTCCTACATCCTTTCAGCCATTCTCAAGGTTAAAGCTTCCTTTTCCATTTATTCCTTTCCTCTGGTTAATGTAATGTTTGCCTGGCATCCAGTGTCAGATCTCAGTGTGGCTCCTACCACATCATCACCTGCCATTTCAACACAGCCTATTGTGTTCAAGATCAGGACACTTTACTGTGTTTAAATGTACAAAGGCGAATATGTAGGTATCTACTGATATGGTGGATAGTTAAACACCCATTATGGTAAATGGTGACAACTATCATGGACAGGCATCAGCATCATTAGTTCTGGGCTCCACTCAGCTTAGCTTTTCAAGAACTATCAAGTGAACACCAAAAAGCAGATGTAAATGCCTACAAAAGTTTAAGGTATTTAAGTATGGAACTGATTCCCACCCTGGTTGATTGCCAGCAGTACTTTTCCTTTCTCCCCAGAACTGTCATTCAGTCTTTTCCTATTTCCATTTCACTTGTTTACCTGCTCCCCTTGCTCCTACGTGTCTTGTTTAATTCCTTGTTTTGTTGTCTCATATCATCATTTCTTCTGGAACACTGTGTTCAAAATCTGCTCTTGAACAAGACAACCTCTGTTCGTACCTGGTTGAACTGTCACTCTGATAAAGTGCCTTCCTTCTGACAGTAAGTTTGGCACAAATCATTTATCCTCTCACCTCAGCTTCATATTTAATGTATAAACATGCTTGTTTGTTTGCTTGTTTTCTGAGGGAGGGAGATTTGTCATTAAATTTTGGTTCTGTTAGAGAAAAGGGAGTTTTTCATGACTGGTTAGTGTTTTAGCTATCAGATTCTAAAGCCACATTGCCTACAGTCTTGTTAACATGCCTGATCCTCAGGCATGCTAATTTTTAAACCCTTTACAATCAAAGAGAGCTGTGGAAGTTTAATATGTCTCCTGATTTTTGTGAAGGGTTCTCTCCATGGTGTTTTGTGACTGTGTCTATATTAACAACACAATAACAGTGAAACAGAGAGTTCACAGAATCTGTGTGCAATGCACAAATTGTGATGATAACACTCAAGAATACTCCATTCCCCCAGGTGTATCTCTCCAAGCAGATATGAGAAGGCTACCTCACATACAACAAAACTATACACTGTATTCTAAGCACCATTGTGCTAGTTTAAATCTGGAATGATTTCATCAACTTTATTCCAGGCTAACTGAGATCAGAATATGCCTGTATGATCAATACAGTAGGCATGTTGACCTAAACCTTCTGGAAATAAATAAATACTGTCAGGAACAGTCCTCTTGCAGGGAAACAGACAAAACCACCTGACTTTAAACAGACTTTTAAAAAACACATCTCTTATGAAAGCTCTTGGGAGCAGGAGTTCTTTCAGTCTCCCGGGGCATAGCAAGCAAAGCAAGGTAAGTTATCTTGACACCAAGTCCTCGAGCAGCAGATCTTTTGGGGAATGAACAAAGTGCTCTGTAGAGCCAGCCTGGCTTATCATCAGAGTCATCTGTATCCTTGAAAAGTACAGCTGGGGTTAGGGAGGCTGCAGAGAGCACTTGTGTTAGACTGACATGCTTCTCCAAGCAAAGGAATCATCATGACTTCAGTTTCAGGCTAAGTATTTTCAGTGCTCTTTGCTCCTGAGGGGAGTTTCTACCATAACCCATTGATTTGCATGGAGCTTATTTTTAGATATAAGGTCATTGGTTTGCTTTTTTTCTTTTAATTATTCTTTTTCTTTAAAAAAGAGAGAAACTCTTGTGAAAAAATTCTGTGTTTTTCAAGAATTTTCCTTATTACAGTAACCCTGTGTGAGTTATTTCCAGCAATCCTGAACTTTGAAGTGGGAAATATTTATCATATTAAATAGTTACCATGTTGTACAAATGAATACATACATATGAACATGTACAAAATTAAAAAAATATTTCTTTCCACTGTTTTGCTAATCTCATGTAATTCATTGACACTTTGGGAGTCATGCAATTTAATATAAGCAATACTTAGTTGACCAGTCTGCCAGGAGAAATAAGTCTGTATTGTAAAAAAAAGAAAAAATACTATTTTTTTTTTGTCCTGGTTTCCTGATTCCTCATTAAATAGTAAGTTTCTTTTGACAGCTGTTCATTTTTAATTTTGGCCATATGGAGGCATAGTGGAATGATGTTTCTGATATTCTACCTATCCAGGATTGCTAAAAATGAGGGAAGCAAATGTTAAATCCACAAAACCATACAGAAATTAATTTTTCTTTAATTTTTTTCCCCCAGAGAAAGTAAAAAAGAGAATTTCCCAAATGTATCAACTGAAATTCTTATAAAACTTGATGAGACCCTGCTAAATGACTGGAATCAGGAAAAACTGTTGCAATCCTGTGAGTCAGTAGGATTTCAAGAGGTGGGTGTTATTGGTTCAAATGAGGATACTATTCTTTGTACTTTCCCCCACAATTCTTGTTTACAAATTGCCTATTAGTGCAGTTTTGCACCAAAATTCCACAGTTTTGATTTTTTTCTTTTTGAAATAGTATTTGAATAAGCTAAACCAGTGGTGTACACTCTGGACAGGGGATTGCTTCTACTTTTCATTCACATGTGCTGGCAACAGAGAAGTTCACCTGTTTTCCAAAAGAGGCTGGTATTTCTGAAAGAAGCAATTCAAAAGCTAACATTACATCTGTTTATTTACTACGTGCCAGAGTCTGGTTTTCTCAGTTGGTTTTTAAACAAAACAGCTGTCTACTACACATCTGTTTACAAAATATATTACCAGATTGTGCCATGAAAGATTAGGGAACCTTGTTTTAATTTGAAATGAGATAGTGCAGCAATCTTAGATCCAGTATCTGTCTCTGAATCTTTGCTTTGCTGTGAAACAATGCTGACCAAGTGATGTTCAATATCTTCCTGCTTCTGATCTATACCACATGGCAGCAGTCTTTGGTCACATTGTTTGAAGCTTGGGGAGACCAGTGATCAGAAGACAAGTAAATGGAAAATTTGTCCTAATTTTGCAAATCATAGCAAATACCTTGATTAGCTACTTATGTATTTTACAAATTGCGATTGACAGGCCTAAAAGTGGAGTGTAAAGACAGCTGACAAGAGGAGCATTGTTGTGCATAATCTAAGCCTCTTCTTTCACCAAGGACTGAGGTGGGGTACTTAACCTTTCCTTTGTCATGGACTAAACATATATTCACAGACGGATATTGCCCTTCAGCTCATATGAGATAAATAAAAAAGCTGCAAGAATCTCATGGAATATCTGAGCCCTGAGTTCTGATTTTAGCCTAGCTTCTATCTGTGTAGCTTCTCACTGCCTTCTTTCATTTTCTCCACACTTTCGCATGGGTTGAAAATAATTTCTTCACTTGTGGAAGATATTCTGCTAAAAAATACTTGCAGGGTCTTTGAAGATGTAATGCAGTTCCATTAAGTCAATGACCTAAACCCAATTTGAATTAAGGCCTATCTGGTTGCTTTCTTTTGGGTGGTTGTGTTGTGAAGCCCCAAAAAACCCAGTCATTAGAAAGTTCTCAGCAGCTGTTCTCTGAAAATCAGAGCCACTGAAGACAGTTGCAATACCAGTTGTGTTCAGATGGTTGTCAAAGAGGATCTGACAGAGCTTACTGGAGGCAACAAGAAGCAGTGACTTTCTAAAACAAACAAACAAACAAAAAGATAAAGGAGAAAAGAAAACAAATCAAGATGTTAAATAGTAAGAGATCAGAACAGACCTAATCTCCTGTAAGTAAACTCCGTCCCTCAGTTGATCTGGGCCTCTCGAAATCTGCAAGGAGATAATATAATTAAACTGGAATGGCTTTTGCTGGGACAAAGTTTCTGGCTTTGTATAACAATTATTTTTAAAGTGTTAAACTCCTTTGTGTTATGGAAAGCTCCCACAATGTCTCACTTCTCAAGAGGAATTCCAGGCACACCAAGTGAAAATTGTTTAAAGGAACATCTGTTTTGTCTCATAAATTATGTGACAACATCTTGATAAAAACACAACGTGCCTGTACATATTTCTGTGCTTTCACCTATTAATTACAGAGAATATTAAGGTTCTATTTTTCTGTGCTTAAAACATCTGGTGCCAAAAGAAGTAGCTAGGAGAAGGGAAGCATGGTTATGTTTTTAGACTCAATAGTCCCAAAATATTGATCAGCACTCATTACTGTCTATTATTTCCATATTAAGTTAGTATTCAATGTGCAACTCATTGAATATATATATATATATAATGAAATGTCTATTTTAAATAAATATGTAAGTGTTCTATCCTATTGTGCAGTATTTTTAACAATCTGAATTTATAATAGTTAACAAAAGCATCATGTGATCTAAATTCAGCCAACTTTTATAACCAGCTTGGTAACATGTACAAATTTTAATCTGGTGTCCCTGAAAATACCTGCAAGACTTTCTTAGAATCCAATACTACACCAGGAAGAACATTGAAGTCGAGCTTTTGATTCAGTCCTGTGGTCTTCATGTGCTAAACAACCAGCAGGTGCAGAACAATCAGCCTGTGGCAGTGGGAGCAATGCCTCGATCACGTTCTCAGTGACCGCAGCCAAGGCAAGTGTTTAACACTGCGTAAGGGTGAGAACCAACACTTCAACACTTTGACCTGACTTCCTGGCCTAAGCTGGCCACAGCAATGCCAGGAGGGAAAAGCAAATGATTGGGAATATCTACATGTTTCCAAAGGAAGGCTTCTACTTTATGTAAAACTAAAGCAGCTCCAAATTCCAGCATCTGTTTTTATGCTTTAAATTACCCCAAGTAGTTTCTTCGTTTTCCAAAACTGCACTTCCTTAAAATGCCTCTTATTACACTATTACATTTTATTGTGCATTAAACATCTGGTATCAACAGTCTAAACAACAAAAAAGCATGATTATGCTGTCAGACTTAATAATTCAGAAATATTAACCAGCTCTTATACTATCAGGAGTTTTTCATGCAAAATTGGCCCTTAATGTGTATTTTGCACTTATGAGACTTTGCACATACCAGCATAAGATAACAGTGTTCAATCTTTCATGTAACTAACAGAGTTAATTTGCCTAAATGAAATCACTTTATCAGCAATACTCTTGCCCTGCAAAAACCAAGGGATTATCATAGTCTGTTAAAACATACCAAACTGTGATCTGGAAAATGGGGGCGGGAGGGACTTCTTCTGTGCAATAATAGATTAGGAAAGCTATTTAGCCTTAAGCAAACTTGAGAGCTATGGAGGCTGAACCATGTGGAAGGAGACCATAAAGCTCCTTGCCTGTTCAGTAACCAAATGACTGCTGCTTAGTTAGCTGTAAGCTTCAGTTTGAGACCTTTTGCTCCCATATTTAATTAAAACATCATTGTCATCTTCTGTGAGTACTGAGCTGTAATACTGCATGCCTATTCAAGATCTGTTTCTTAATTGGTCTTAAATAGGTTAATTGCAATTCAAAGAACAAGTCATTACCAGTGGGATGCAAGTGTATGATGCAATGGGACAGAGCATGAGCTATTGGCTGTAATGGCTGATGAACAGCATAGTTATTATTTTAAGGTTATGGTTGGAAACATTTTTATTACATAGATGTCTGGAGTTTCCTTCACCTCCTCCTTCCTACTTTTGCTCTGTGAAATCTACCCCTGCAGCTGTTACAAACTTGACATTCTCTGCTTATGTATCTCTGCACTAATGAAAGAGCTGGGAACCTCTGGTGAATGGCATAACATCGATAATGGGAGGTTTAAGAGACCTTTTTCTTTTCTTTAATAATCAGTTGAAGACTGAAGACAACAAAACCAATGTGATTCCTGTGAAGTCTCACTGCCTACAAAAAATAGCCCTTGAACCCCCACAGAGTCCCCAGATTGTCTGAGAGTGGTATGAGAGTGGTATGAATATGTACCAGGGATTTAGTGGCAATGTCATTGCATTATGAACGTGTACAATCAAAGCATTTTAAAATGGTACTGCAAGTGTTTGCTGACTTGTCTAATATCACTAGATTGAAAAACACTCCAGAACTTTGTTTCTCAGTTACACAAACAGATATTATTAATATATTAATGCTTCCATGTGGCGGGCTCTGGATAGCCAGCCTTTTCAGGAAATCTTGAAATATGTTGTATATGGAAAATGTATAGTTATATAATCCTTAGAAATTCTAAGTAATTTAGGCATTCAACTAGGTGGATACAGATTTTGCATGAATGTTTTAAGGAAAGTTACATTTTTAATCCTTGTACTGGCTTCTAGTCCTGCCAGGCACATAGTAACATCCCCTGAAAATTGAACAGAGGATAATGTAAACCTCTTCAAGAGGCAACAAGACTACTATCTTCCCCAAATAACCCAAAACACAAGGGGCTGGCATGTACCTTACCATGAGGAAAAAAAAAAATCTGACTTACTTCTCTGGCACTTGTCTTCACTTCCACTCACATCTGTTTTAACCTACAGGTCCTGGTACAATTGTATCACCTGTCCTCTCAATGGCTGTAGTCCTGAGAAGCAAAACACTCTTTTTTCTATATGTTTCAGAGTTTTATACCACTCACAAAAGTCCTGGTACTATATGAAGGCATTTGCAGTAGCAAAGTGCAAAGAGGTATTCAGGGAATCTCCAAAGCATCTAAGGCAAAAACTCTGTTGGAGTGTGGCTTTCTCAGATAAGAACTTGACATGCAAAAAGTGAAAGGTATTTTTGTGTAATAAGAATGTAATGAAGGCAAATTGTGTATTTTAGTTTCTGAGGCTGAAAGGCTTTCCCATGGCTTTTTGAGCATTTCCTAATGCTGTTTCCCCTCTGAGATGTTGCTTTTTGCCAGATGCCCTGATCAGAGAACACTGCATCCTCAGCTTCACTCCTAGCCTTCTGGTCAGTGTTGTCTCCAAAGAGTTTAGCTGTTAGCAGGATTCTCAGATACCAATTTGAGGCAACTTGGGGCTAAATCATTAATTATTTTCAAAATTAAGACTAAGGTCTTAGTTGGCATTGAAAAATGGTATCAGGACAGTGGAGACCTGAAGTGCAATTCCGTATTCAGGAAGTTCCTGTCTCCTACTATCCTGACTGGTACTTTACTGGTTGATAATAGCTGTAGACAATAGAGTTTGCTGCCATGACCAGATAAATCTGTATTCTTCCCCTTATTCTTGCATTTGACATAACAATTACCTAAAGAGCTTGTTTTCAAGGAGGTACAAAAAAGCATGTTTAACATGCCCGAGAAAACACCCCAAGCATGCAGGCAGTGGCACTGTAGCAAGTGGATGGCAAAAAGAAGGTTATTTTTAGGACTTTGCAAAACCTAAATCTGAGGACTCAAAGCATGTCACATAGGTCACTGAACAGCTGTTAGACTGTGAGCATTCTCAGTCTGCATTCAAATAAGTGAGCTGGAGGTAAAAGAACAGATTTTCAAATACTGTATATTCTCTTTCAACTGCTTTTGTTAATCGTAAAATCATATAAACATAGAATGTTAAGGGATTGGAATGGAGTTTAAGGATCATCTAGTCCCCCCACTGCCATTTGTAGGGACACCTCACACTAGATCAGGTTGCTCAAGGCCTTTTCCAACCTGGCTTTGAATACTGCCAGGGTTGGGGAATCCACAACCTCCCTGGGCAGCCTGTTCCAGTGTCTAACCACCCTCACAGGGAGAAATTTCTTCCTCATATCTAACCTAAATTTGCCCTCTTTCAATTTCAATAGCTCCTTGTCCTGTTGCTACAGTTCCTGATGAAGGCCTCTGGTTTCCCAGTAGGCCCCTTCAGGTGCCAAAAGGTTTCAATGAGGCCTTCATGCGACCTTCTGTTCTCCAAGCTGAACAGCCCCAACTTCCTCAGCCTGTCTTTGTAAGGGAGATGCTCCAGTCCTCTTTTCAACTTTGTGGCTCTCCTCTGGACTTTCCCCAACAGTTCCATGTCCTTCTTATTTGGGGGCACCAGAACTGTGCTCAGGAGTTCAGGTGGGGTCTGACAAGAGCAGAGTAGAGGGGGAGAATCACCTCCTTTGACCTGCTGGCTACGCTCCTTTTGATGCTGCCCAGGATTCAGTTGGGTCAAGTTCACCCTCTCTAGACCAACAAATTATTTCCCCTTGATAATACTTAAAATACAGTAAATATTTGGGAAAAATCAATCAGAATTTTTCCTTCAGAAATCCAAGGGTACATGACCTTATTACCAATTCTAATTTGGCAGGTGTGAACTGCCTGTGTAGTCACAAGGTACATACAAGGCATTTTTATATTTTCATTTGCTCTTTTCCATTCATCCAGAGGTTGGTAGCATCTAAAAGGAATGTGTATATTACAGGACCTCTACATTATTTCTTGTATTACTTATAGCTGTGATTTTGTAAATTTGTAAGTCAATTATTTTGCTATTGCCCTACAGATTCCCTGCCTTCCTTAATTATTCTTTATATAATTATAATTGTTAACTTAGAAACAAACCTATGTGTACCAAGACAAGTTCTTCTGAAGGTCTGGATAAGAATCAGGGAAGAAGAACAGAATAGGAAAGGCAGTTAGGAATAGAACGCCTTTTTCATGTTGAAGGAATATTCTTCTGGCCAAGGGTCCAGAAAAGGGAAAAAAACTAAAGCATAAATTCTAACACTGTGAATATAAGCACCAATAAAGATAGCAAAAGAAAATATCAAAAATAGTTTGATAAAAGTATAAAAGCAATAACAAGAATGTTTGTCATCACAGACAAGAAATTGTGTGAAACGACTTCTGAAGGCTGAGAAATTACTCAAATATGAATAGAGCTGTCAAAAATCAAAATGCCATGGGAGAAAATCTGGGTGAATTCTCTGTGTTGATGGCTGCTCTAGAAGAGTACACACAGGCTCTTGTACAGGAACTTTTCTGTACAGGGTACAAGTTGTAGAAAGAGGTATCAAGTATCATGATGAGGAGAAAATGCCATGAGAGTTTTGCAGGGAGCCTCTTCTAGAGGCCGGGGGCTGAAGAAGGGGCTGGAGCCTCTTTTGTTTGAACTATAAGTAATTTGGGAAAAGGGATGACAAAGTTGCAGATGATTCAAAATCATTCATGTTAGTAAACGTCTACAAGGTTACAAAAGGATCTCATGGTACTGAATGACTAAGAATAATATAAGAAATCCATAAGCATCAAATAATGCGCCTAGGGGAAAACAATCATGAACTATGCATAAAAAGTGAGATGCTTTAATTTACCTATTACTGCTCAGCAAAGAGATCTTCAGTCATTGTGGGTACGAAGATTTAAGCTTATTAGTCAGAGGCAGTAAAAAAATCCCAGATAGATTGTTAGAAATTATTGGGAAAAGAATCAAAAACAAACCAGAAAGATCATTATGCCATTGTGAATCCCTGTGTATCCCATGAGTTCTACATGCTGCTGGTTCCATCCATATCAGGAAGGATACAGCAAAAAAAGAGTGTGAAAATGGTGATCAGAAGAACAGAGAAAGGCTTCCTTCATGAACACAGATTAAATAGACTCAACTCCACTCAGTCTGGAAAAGGAAAGTTTGAGGGCAAGTCTGTAAAGTCACAAACATCATGGAGATAAATAACTGGGAACAACTAGTAGTTGCCTCTCTCTGTTATAGAAAAAAGTGCATAACCAAGCAGCAAAACAAAAATACATGCTTTTTTCTCATGGTAATTAAGTTGTAGAGCTCATTTCAAGGATATAACAGACTCTGAACATG
Organism: Drymodes brunneopygia; assembly: GCA_013400955.1. Taxonomy (NCBI): domain Eukaryota; kingdom Metazoa; phylum Chordata; class Aves; order Passeriformes; family Petroicidae; genus Drymodes; species Drymodes brunneopygia. The sequence goes on from VZTZ01012523.1 coordinate 1,661,032, forward strand.
GGTGTGAAAATAGGGCAGTTTAAATGGAAAGATGTGGCTGACATGTCCAGCCCGTAAAGTACATAAGACTGCACAAAATGGGAGTGTGTTTGAAGGGAGTGTTGTGATATGCATGCTCTAGCATCATCATACATTATTAGAGAATGTATGTGTACTGGATACAATAAACTGTGGCCTGTCCCAATATGAGGGGATGTACAAAGTCCAGTAAATCCCAGAAGTTTTCCAGGCTTTCACCATCTCTAATTAATATCAGCTTATGCCTGTCTGGTATATACAAGTGTCTAGAAGTAACTGGGGATTTCCCTATTTAAGAAACAACATGGCCTTTATGTGCCACATGGGATCACTTAGCAAGAATAAAGAAGTGTTTTTATGAAGAGAAAAAGATTAAGAGTGGCTGTTACTGGCCTCATTTGGGGACTGGAGGGAGATTAGAAAATCTCAGAAATTTCAGAAAACAGACTTTTCTTCACTCTTTTAATAAATATCCAAATTCTGTAAGGCAGTAAGTCCTGCTGTAAGTTATGTCCTACCTATCTCTGGTAATAGATGCAAACATCTCTCCTTATGGTCTCTCTTAATGATGGACATTCTTCTTTGCAGACAAACATTTTGCTCATTTCTGTTTTTAGAGATGTTATAAATCTTACCTCATGCTTGGTGCTAAAACTGCTTGCAGCAGGAATGGGAAAACAATGGTTGCAGAAAAGATTATGCTTCAAGAAATTAAACTAACATAGTACCAAAGCCTTCTGTAGCAATAATTTTGCTGTGTCCCAGTATTTGGGGTCTTGTGCTGTGTTATTTCCCACATCTGGGCCTTGGCAGGTGGAGAGGTGCACTTAACTTCCTTCAGCTCCATGCCATTATACTGTATTTGTTTTCACTGTTTGCACAGATGTAACTGTAAAAACTTTACTTGAATGGGAGCTGTGAGAGCTTGGGAAAACCCACCTGGAAAACCAGCTTGTTTTTTAATATATTTTGTTCAGAATAGCTTACCAAACTTGTAGGCTTAGGGAGAGCTTAAATGAAACCAGTGTAAAGTTTTAAATGGGGGAGAGTGGAAAGGTTCATGAAGCAGAAATACAAAACCATAGTGAAAAGACTAGCTGGCAAAGAGTTAATGGGAAGTCAGAGGCAGACAGTGTCAGTCATCATTAATTTTGTAGATGAAATGTATAAAGAGTGTAGAATGGGACAGTGGAACCACCAAAAGGTTGAGCAAGAATTTGTCTGATCCCACTGCCCTGGAAATGATACACACCTGCTGCCCTCCTGCCAGCCTGCTGAGGCTGTGGTTAGTAGGCTGGGCTCTGAAAAATGGCAGTCTAGCAGTAAGGATTCAGTGAGACTCACAGATTCAACATGGACACTTTGTGTCTGCTGATGACAAACGAAAAGTGTCTCTTTATAGCTGGTAGCTTTGAAGACACCATGGCTTTGCAGCAGCAAAGCAGACAGACACTCCAGCAGCAGCAGTGCAGACACTCCAGGCCAAAGATGGGTTTTCAAAGTGCCCATGAAATTCTCATGTGGAGCAAAGCTGTACAGATGTGTTGTAGAAATGAAGGGTCTAAAAAGGGGCACAGACAGTTGTTCCTGCCAATGATTCACTGGGAGGAAAGAGCAAAGTTTTGATGTTTGGAATGAGTCTAAGGAACAGGAACAGCTTTCCTGTCTAATCAATGGAGGCAGGAGCACCTCTATATATTGTCTGTAGAGTTACTGTTATAAGTTCAGCATGATTGGTCAGAAATATTGTAAAAAAATCTCTGATAAGGTGATGGATTGAGGACTGAACAATTTTTGCTTCTGTTTCATTTGAAAAAGTAATATTCACAACACCCTAGATGTTTCCACATTATTTTCATCCCCAAGAATCCTCTTGCTTCCCAAGTGGAGCAAGGGTCAACACTTCAAAACTGAGCTGGATGCCAAACAACAATGAATAGAAGGGAAAATTTTCCAGCTACTTATAAATTTCTGATTAGTCGAAACCCGAAGCGCTAGTGCTTCCTATCTTCTTTGGAAAATAAGGTGCATTCTAGGATGAAATCTCTAAAATGTGATAGTATACTATTCATTTCTGCAAAGGTCACTTTATTTTAAAATAAACCCCTTGTTTTAATTTGTGGAGGGTGTGACTATTTAGATAATTACTGGAGACAAAAATGGGAAACCCAAAGCTTCAATAATTTTAGCCCTAGGGGGAAGAACAAGCTAAACTGCTATTATTTGCAGTACGAAATTGGCCAAACACAGGCATGATACATGCTTAGAAAAGAGCATCAATGTCCCAAAGAACTTAATGTTGATGAAGATAGGAAAAAGAATATTTGAAGTATAAGGAAAGCAGATTTTTTTTCCATCATAAATGAATTGAACTGATCATTTCAAGGATTTGTATGGGTTTTATAATGCATGAAGTGTTTCATATTGTCCTTTGAGTAAATTATTCTTAGTTGGATGATTTCTTAAAGGTTTGGAAACAGAAAACAGGTTTGAAAACTCAATTTTCCACCTGTGATTTAAGTAAGTGTTTTTGCAGGAGGAGCTCAGTTCCATATCTGACCACAGTGAACAAAATATAAACAAAAACAACAAGGAGGCTGTAGGTTAGAGGCCAAGTCCTGATGCAGTATAAACGAATGACACTTCTCTGACTTTAGTTTTGCTAACCCACTTTGGACCTAGCTATCTGGGAAGATTTTCAATCTATCAAGTACTTAGTCTGAATTTGAAAACTAGGCAATCTTATCTTTCTTCCAACTGTATTTCTCTGTAGTGTCAATATTTGTTCTTTGCAAAAGGATATGAAAATTAAACCATGAGGTCACATCATCCTATTCATAAATCTACAGCCTCCAAGGCTGTGATCTGCCCTAGAATTTTTTTTTGTTGGTGTCCCTTTTGGGAAAAAAAGAACAAACCTGAATTCTTAGTATAATTTATGACTTGGCACAGTTAGAATTTTGTTTTTTCTTTTGTAGGTTTATTGACTCATTTCCCAAAAGCATGGATTTGTCAGGCTCTGGCACTGTCTGTAGTATGGAACGTAGAGCATATGTTATTGGAGGTGGTTGCTATTCTGTCTATACCTTGCTGCATATCAGGAAGTAAACTCCATATCAGCATGTGAACACCACATCATTTCATCCAAAATAAAAGGATGAACAGTAGAAAAGAACCAGAGGAACTTGAGGCATCTCCATAGCAAAGCTCAGAAGGTAAGTAAAGAGACAAGCCTAAGTCAGATACAACTTGTACTGTATACATGTGATGCTCACAAAAGAGTTACTATGGACCAAGTGAATTTATTACTACTCTCCTGAAAGTTGTCAGAACAAAACCTATTTGGTGATTTGAATCTGTTACTTACTTATTTGTGTCGTGGCAGGAGATAGATATAAGCAGTTTCTTAGTGTGCCTTGACTCGTCTTATTCTTCAGTTTTGCAAACTAAGGATGGGACTTGGAGCAAACTGGTCTGTAGTACCATGACTGGCTCTTTGTATTATTTCAAGAATAATTCCACTGCAGTCAACGGAACTACATACCAGGAAATATTGTCTGTATTAACAGAATCTAACTCGTTCATTTCACTGACATAATTCACTTTTTCAGTGACACGATGTGGTAGAATCAGTTATAATGGGAGTATTGTAGCTAGTCAGGAGTACATACCAGATTTAATCCATGTGCTATTGAAAACATCTACTGGGCATTAAGGAATGTATTTTGCAACAAAATGTTTATAATAGAAATGAATCATCGGCAAACAAATCTGCTATACTGTATCACTGAATGCAATACAATGCTATGCAAGTTTTACCAGGAACAACTGTCCTCCTGCTACCATTAAGGGCATAAAATTATTTGGTATTCTCCTGGGAGAGTGATTCACCCATCAGAAGCATTTCCTTTAACCTAATTTATCTGTTCCTTTCAAAAATACATTTTTCTAAAACTTTATTTCTAGAGAGTCATTAAGTGATTAAAACCAAATGAGAGGAAAGCAGACAGTTGGTAGCACAACATAAATCATAATCGCAAACATCCTGGTAGTATAACACCGCCAGACATTTTGAATGGTTTGCGAGGCTCTGAAGAGTTCTACGGTAGTATGGCTTTTTAACATCCTGCTCAGTAGTTAAAGGGTATTCAGCCTGATCTGTCTTTGTTGATAGCTGATATTATTTGACATTTTAACAAGGTTCTGTATTTGCAGAAGCATCTTATGGCACCACTTTCAACATCAGAGTCTATCACAAAAAACATTTCAACTGTTTTGCAAACAAACTTTCTTCCAGTTAATAATTAAACAGAGGAACAGCTTGTGGTATATGCTTGGAACTAATTTTACTATATATAGTTGGAAATGACAAGAGCACATGAAGATGTGACTGAAGCCTGGTAGCATTTAAACACTGAGTACTTCCTCTGTTACCTTGACTAGTGTAAAGTTGGTTCCCAAGGTAAAAACTAAGTGGTCTGCTGGCATATGGTATAACCTCCATTTGAGCGCTAAAAGCTGGATACTGTTTTTGTGAAACAGATGTTGTTGAGTGCAGCAATGCACAACTGACTCTATCTAACAGCTGGGAATCCTTCGTGACCCATATAGCTAGAAATAAACATGGTCCTATGCTTGGCAAAAGTGTAAGGAAGCAAATTTTCATTTGTTAAGGGCTTATCAAAATGAAGAATAAATGGTTTTAGCCATAAACTGATTTTATTCACAAGAGTAATCTTTCCAGCAGCTTATGCAATGGCCTCATAATATTACAGGCACCCTTTGCCAGATGAAGGCTGCAGTTGCACTGACATATAGTGCAGATGGAAAATAAACATCTGCCTCAATCAAGAGAGAAGACCAAAGACAAGGTTGACGAATATTATCTGGCATGACTGTCTTTGCAGGAAAGCATATAAATGCTACAGGACCAAAACCACTGGCATCGTCTGGTGTTGTCCTTATGTGGTTACTGACCATGAAGAGAGATGATTAGTATGCACTCTCCAAGGAGGAGTAGTGCAGATGCTCAGGATGATATGATTCCAACTCACTAGGATGTGTTTTGCTATAGCTGTGCTATGCTAGCAACAGAGCAGTCTGAAATATTTTTCTTCTCAGCATTTCAATGACATTTTGTATCCTCAAATGTACTTCTTTTTGGGGGGTGTCAGGAAAGACGATGTTTAGTAGCAATTATACTGTTAAGCATAATTTAAAAATTGATAAAGTGGCAATTTTTTTCTTAAATATGTTTAGGAAAATAATATTTCTACTTTATTTTGAACACAGCACATTTAGAGAAAGAGTTAAAAGTAAAGATCATTCAATTGACAGCGAACTGTTTAACTTATTCCCATTTTACCTTTGGGAGAGAGAGTAGCACACATTTAAGGTAACTCTACATGCGTGCATGTATGCACAAACCTACTGAGCCAATGTGGGATTCCTCTGATTGTCTGATCCTCCCACAAAGGATTACACACTGCAGGATAGCTGTAGCTTCACAGGTTTGGTTTTTCTAGGAGAATTTCTTTGTCAGAGTAAAATAGGAATCTTACCACTTTTCGGTCATTTTGATGGCATCTGATTTCATATCTAATTTTTGACAATGTAAGTTCAAACTGCCTGTAATTTGCTCCAGAACAGAGTTACCCAGGGGGGGCATGTTAATGATTGTTCAGTCTTAATTAGTGGCTTTGACCTGGTAAGAGTGACATGCATGATGTGTATTAGCTAAATTAGTGGGAAACTTATTAAAGACAGAAAACAAATCTGGCTTGAGTTCAAAAATCAGAAAGGAAAAAAGGAAAAAAGGGAAAAAGGGAAAAGGAAAAGGAAAAGGAAAAGGAAAAGGAAAAGGAAAAGGAAAAGGAAAAGGAAAAGGAAAAGGAAAAGGAAAAGGAAAAGGAAAAGGAAAAGGAAAAGGAAAAGGAAAAGGAAAAGGAAAAGGAAAAGGAAAAGGAAGAAAAGGAATCAGCACATGCAGTCTCAGAGTGTTAATGACAGACTCCTGGTTTTCTCATCTGCTTTCTTGTTATTTTCTATTTTACAAATAGAACTTCTCCACTTCAAGGAATGTTCCGGGAACTTGGAATTTGATTCACAAAGTTTAATGGGTACACCAACCTGTACTCAAAATTGTATTTCCCTGCCGTGTGCCATATTAGATGCCTCAAATGAAAGGATACAACTACAAAAGAGACAACAGCAGCACACTCTGTGTTTTGCCTGCCCAGTGTATATCTGTCAGAAGGCAGGATTCAAGTCCTAATACATTAGCAAATTTTGAGGGTTTCTTACCAGTAATTCTCAGAAGTCAACCGTGAGAAAAATGTATAGGATAGGCTAAAATTGGCAAAACCTCAGATTTAGTTTGTGGTATTCAAGAGGATCTGAATATTTTCCCCAGTTTTTTGTTTTGTTTGGGGGTTTTTTGTTGTTTGTTTGGTTTTGCTTTTTTTTAACAAGGTTTCCTCCCACCTCTTGCTTGCTTCAAACAGCAGTATGTTTCCTTTAGGCAGTTTTCTTCCCTTATGTGCTGTTTTTATTTCATAAACTAGTCCTCAGACTTGTCTTTCCAACTGTAGCCCCAGCAGACATCCTCTCTAATGCTCTAGTCCTAAAAAATTAATTTGAAGTAATAGACTAAAACAAGCTTGTTAAGGATGGTGTTAGCTGAGCCAATCACTAAAAGCTCTAGTTTTCGAAAACACATACACATCTATGTGTGTATGGCACAGGGACAATAGGAAAGTGACTTTCTCTGAACGTGCATGAAGCTTCACAGGCTATGGCAGACTCCAAAATGAGCAACAGTAACATAACAGTACCCTGAATATCACTCAAACGCTCCACAAACTGTCTTTTCTGATGACAACCATTTGCAACAATAGAAGTGAATTCTCAGTGTATGTGACAATGAGACAAAGGAAAGCTCATATAATTAAGTGAAGGAAATTAAAAGGTGGGGGTAACACCAACATTGCCAGTGAGGGCAGAACAGCTCTGGTGACTTCTCTAGATATGAATAAGACATGACCTCCTGGATCACAATCCAAAATAGCCCTAAATGTTTTCAAGCAGCAAGAGTCACGGAATGGTCTCCAAACTATTTCAGTCACATTGCCATTTGGTACTTGCTGCAGTTAAAGCATTTACCACAATACTTTCTTCTTATCTTTTTTCAAACTTCTTCATTCTGTCTTGGATTTCATTGGTTTTATCATTCCAGTGCAGGATGAGTTTTTCTTTCTGATAGGTAGTCTGAGAACTGACAGACTGAAATGGCACAACCAACCTATATTCATCAGTAAAAAGTACTGCTTGACAAGTGATGTCAAGATGTGATCTTTCCTACTTACCCAGACAAAACTTGGAGTGTGGACTACAGAATTTATTCTTTTGTACAGTTAATGCAGAGGAAGGAAAGGGTTATAATATTTCAAATTTTTTTTCAGTTACATGGGTTTTGGGGTTTTTTAAGTAGTTCTATCACAGCTTGAAAAATGACTAGAAATTTCACTACAATTTCATCCTGTCCTGATGTTTTCTGAATAATTTTATTCTTTCAAATTTCTTTTTTTGTTTTAATCTTCTACATTCCATAGGCTTCTTGTTTGAAATAGCAGCACTAAAAAAAGTGATGAGATGCTGATAGAGTGAGATGACAGATTTTTGTCATTCCTAACATGTTAGTCATTTGTTTGGCCTAGTGTTTCTGCATAGGATACCAGTATGTTCAATGATTGTGGGTTTCTCACGTGATATATCCTCCATCAGAAATCACTGTGTTTTATGCCATCACCAGCAATATCTGTGTTTTCTATAAAAAAACAGGCATTCAAAATTAATCATAGCTATTCCATAATATTAAGAGCCTTGCTTTTTATGGGGCTGAAAATTAATTCTCGATTTAGACCTACTCTGTATATTTACAGTTTGCGCATAATTTTTACGTTTTAAATATTTTGAGCAACCTAAAAACTGGTTTCATTTTCTCAATGCTTCTGTAACTTATTCTTTATTTTTAAAGTAAAACGGTCATTTAGACCCCTGTATACTCAGTAGAAAGATGAATGTTTCCAAAGGACAGGACACTACACCTTCCTAAACAATGTTTTGCAGATGAGAGGAAGGGCTGTGTTCAGGTTCAGCTGGCTTAGACTGGAAAATTACAGTTTAGGCAGCTTGAGTTCACCCGGACAGAAAAGTATGCAGCTGAACACAGGACACCACAAGGCATCACATGTGGAACACATTTTCCTGGGTCCCCATACCCTCCTAAATTGGTAGCATGGCAAGTACTGAGTTTGTCTTGACATTTAAACATGGAAATGAGAAAGGACAATATCTTTATTGGGTGTTTCAAATGTGTGTGTGTATACATATGCACAATATGTGTAAAATGAAAAAAAACCCCAAACACCAAAACCTGAGTGGTCTTCCTAAGACTGTGTCTTTTTACTTGAGACTGCTAAATCCCATTTTAAGCATAAAACTGCACCTAGGAAAAGCTTTGAATTATTACAATCACAAAATGGAGCGTTCCCAACTATGCCTGTGCCTTACTAAGCTTGGTGCTGCACTCCCCAAAGGGCAGAGTGGGCGCAGTGTGTGCCCTTACACAGACATCCTGGGGCCTTTTCACAAACTTCATCTCACTTCTGCACTCAAAACAAAGACACTGTGCCCTTCACACAGGGAAAGGCATGGACAAGGCGCTGGAACATCAACACCAGCTAAACTTTTTCACACAACATGTTCGAGCAGGTATCGGGCCACACTCAAAGCTTGTCCTGCCATGTGGGGTGTCTCTGCCTGGATTTTAAAGATAAAAACCCTGAGGCAGAGGAGTGACAAGCTGCTGGAAACAATGTAGTTTCACTAACAATGATGAGTTAGTGACAAAGGTGGTCACTAGGTGATCCATTCTTCAGTGCCTCAGCCCTCAAGACTATGGATTTCCTGGTTCCTACAAAGCCATGGTTTGTTAATTATGTTATTTTTGCCAAATCATGTTTATGGAAGCTAAAGTATCTCTGCGTTACTCCTATCATAATATATATAGGAAGGCCTGAACACAGGGTACCTAGTTCTATGGGCTATTTTGATTTCAGTGAAATAAAAACATTAATAAAATAATTTCAGGGCTGTATCAGAAATTCCTTTCATAAGAAGAAAAGGAAAAAACACAATAGTAACACATAGAAACACAATCTTTTATTTTTGGAAGAATGGTAATATTTCTCTGAAAGTAACACCTGATTAAGCAAACTTATTGAATAAGGTCCATTATGTCTGCTTGAAAAAGCTGTAAGTTCAGATATTTTAAGTTAATCAGATTGTAAAACTGCATTAAATTCTTACCATTAAGCTACCTCACCTTCATTGAATCCTGAATTCTCATTACAACTAATCATATTTCCATGCAAAGTAAAAATAATTCAGGTACTTGAAACTTGGGTATATTCTGCTCTCAATAACCATGTACATTTCCTACTAGCAGTAATGGCAGTTAGACACAAAGTGGGAAATATATATATATATATATATACATATCTCCCAGGTTAGCAAGTACAGTGATTATAATTGTGAGAAGAAGAAACAGTAATGATACCTATATATTCCAAACACCAGTTTATCTTCACAGTGGAGGTTTTAAACAGAGTATTTATTTATCTGCAATTGGCAACGAAGCTTTGCAGGGGATGGGATTTATGCCATTTAACCTAAGTGACCAGAAGTTAGATTCTATATCTAAGCTAGCTGTCTAGAAATGCTTCTTTCTTTTCACCATCTTGGGAGCTGAGACAGTGGTTTTAGAAGGGGTTTAGTATCTCTCTCTCTCTTCAAAACATCTTAAAATTTGAAATAAAAATTAGATGAAGCACCTGCTAGCTTATATATCCTTTAAAAAACGTAAAAGTTTTTACATAGGTGCATCTTCATGTGAAGTAATGGATATAGAGAATGGGGGCAGTCTCCAATTTCCAAGTGAAAAATATAAGATTTTGTTTGTCTTTTTTTTTTTTTTTACTTATTATGCCCATTTCTGAAGAATGATAAATAAGAGAAAGTTCTATCACTTGGCAGAGTCAAAAGATGAGATGTAAAGCAGTTACACATGTTTTCACAGCTGTGGAATCTCATTCCCAAGGTTTTTCCTCATGTGGAGTTGGTCAAACAATTACTTGAAAATAGAATTTATTATTGGCCTCCTTTCTGGGAACCAAGTTGTTTCAGTCACCTTAGCTGGTATCAAAAGGAAGCCAGATACAACATTCTCAGCTGTCTACAGCTCTTGTCTTCTTCACTTGTTGCATATGAGTGGTCAGTGAAACTATTCCTAAAGGAGGGATTCTTGAGGCTAACCATCAAATTTGTTGAATTTCAAATACATTATCTCAATTTAAAAATTAATTTACGCTTCTCCCCTAATAGAAGAGATTTCTGATATTTTTCATCTTGTTCCCCACTAAAGTCTGAAGCTTGGTCCTTAAATGAGATACATAATTTATCTGCTGAATGTATCTCATCATCTGCTTAAGACTTCCCAATGTTTTTGTTTGTTTATTTTCAGTGTTGATTTTCTCAGTTATATTGAGATTAGTGCAGGATTTATTTGAGCAGTTTATTTCAGCTGTCTCTGAAGAATTTACAACTACATGATGAGCTCATGTTTAATATTTGGGGAAACCTAAACTTGGCAAATGGATTTTTAGTGGTTTCAGCAAGGCTACCACACCAAAACCCACCTTGGTCTTGTAGGGTGCTTTCAGGGTGGAACTCAGAAGGGAAGTTAAGAAGACCAAATCTCAGCTGCTGTAGTCCATCCTACTGTAAACAGAGCTGCACTGTGTAGTCTTACAAATTCTCTGGTGGAGTTGACATGTTTATTTTTTTGGCTAAAAGGAAACATTTTTACCACTGAAATGGAGCCTTCCTGTCCTGCAGCATGGCTGAAAAGAAAGCCAAGCTGGTTAAAACCAAAACAACACAATGAAACCAAACAGTGTGCAGCTGCCTCCTCAGGAATATCCCTGCAAGGCAGACAAATGGATACATTTATTTTCCCAGATTTGTTTGCTGATGCAAGCATCCCAGTGCAAGCATTAGCACTTCAAATCATCATATAGTTCTGGGTCAGTCTTGTGAGGAGTTTAATTTCATTAAAATAAATCAGTAATTTGAGATTGCACTAACTGTAGATATATTCTTGTTTCAATATATTTCATGACGCAGTGCCAAAGAAACCATTCTTCAAGCAAATGCTCAACAGCTATGCATCACCTTTCTAGATTAGTAAGCTGGGCATAGTACACAAACAAAAAGCTTGACTCCCTTTTAAGTTTGCACCTCTATTGAACAAATAAAACAGGTAGCGCTTTCATATTTTCAAAAGCTTTTGAAGTAGAAGATGAAATAATTGTTTGCTACTTAGCAGGAGAAAACACCACGTTTATCAATTTAAAAAGGGGAAACGGGATATTTTCCCCTGCTATTAACACTCCAACTTGCATGTCCAAGTGGCACCAAGTGACCTTAGTGTGAGATGTTCCATCCAGTGGAGTCAGAGGCAGCAGCTGCATTGCTCAGCAGAGCATGGGCCAGAGCACCACCAAGGGCACAGCACCCTTCCCCCCGCCCTGCAGCCACCCTGGGCTGTCCATTGCCCCTCTTCAGTCCCTACTACCCATGGTATTGGCTCCTTTAATGACCCCAGCCCAGTTTCACTGCCCAAATTCAGCAAGGTGCTGTTGCTGTAAGGAGCTGTGTGTACAGGCTGGTGACTGGGACAACTGCACAAAGCCACTTCACGCTGCAGGCAGGAGGGACATGGCTTCTCTGTATGGGGGAGGTGGAATCAGGCTTTCTCTCCACAAGCAATAGAGCTCATGGTATGCCCATGCCACAGCCTGGGCTTGTGTCCATATGCTCTGGGCTTAAGCACTGATTCATTATAATATAACTATAGCCAATGAAACCCAAGTCCCTCCAGAAAACATGTTAGAGAGGCTTAGAAATCTCCACAAAAAACACATCAGATTTTTAGTCGTACCTTTTTTATGTACCATCCTTAAGCAATGGGATGCAGAGGGCAAGATGGTTTTGCCACCACTGTGTGAGTGGGAAGAGCAGTTGAGATCAGCAGTGAAATTTTGACAGCCCATATTCCCCATACTGTGGTAGGGCAGAGCACTTCAACCATTGCCTCTAATTAGGTTCTGGTGCCTTAATTTGGACAGTCTTTGTGGGTAAATAAATTCTACCCTAGGATATCTTTAACTCTGCATTGTTTGCTCTACATAGGTGAGACATTGCCTACATTTTACCATTTTTTCCATGATGTTTTATGGCTTGTAACACTGTAGTCTCTGAGATGTTGCATGGTACAACCTAAACTTCTGCCTTCTGTCCTCGATGTGAAGCTAACTGCATTTCTCAGTGAGGATGCAGCATACAGGCAGACAGAACCACAGTTTTCTCTAACATGGGAACAACCAGTTTTATTATAAAATATATAGATCAGGAAAAAAATAACTTCTTTTATGGCTTCTTTTCATGAATTACACTGTTCATGTTGTGAATTTGTGAAATTTTACAGGGATTAAATTGTACAGGGATTCAATATGGATAAACCCTTTGACTTACACAACGAGTGTCAGATCTCAGTCTTTGTTCAAGTGGGTTTTGATAAATCTACTGCACAATTTTTGTACTTCATTCCAAAACCTTGCAGAATGTCTTACTCTGCCTAGATTAATAAGGTGTAAACAATATTTAAATAGATGGGCAAAAAAGCAAGCCGATGACTAAAAACCAGGCTCCAGCAGAAGGGTGAGGGAGGACAGAAGTTTAGCCAGCTGTTCCCATGAAATGCAGAAAGAAGGCAGAATGCCACATGACAATTTTTAATTCTTCTGGAAGAAACAGTTGGAGATCATATGCTCTCTAGCAGTTAGAATACCAAAATAAGTACTCCTTTTGCCAGCAGCAGTAGGAAAACACGTTTTCATCCCTTCTGTACTTTGTGCCATGTTTCCTAAAAATCACATGCTGGTATCACAGCCTTGTTCAACCTGTGAGAACACTATATTCAGCTAAAATTTGATGGTGCTGCTATCTCATAGGACACAGTCTTCTTGTATCATTTAAAAAGATTGGGGGGGGGGAAAAAGCTCTTCTCTCCTTATATATCTGAAATCCTTTGGATGAAACAGTTCTTCAGAAGCGCTTTTTTGAGTCCTGAGGGTTAGTCACGTCTGGCAAGGATGGGGAACCAAATGTGGTGTTTTCATCAGTAAGAGGGAAATAGACTAGCCTGGGTTCTTGGAAGTTCCCAGGCATTTCCCCAGCAAATGACTGAGCTGGAGAGCCACAGAAATCCTCAGTGTGTTGCACTAGGGCTGGAAAGCTGGAAACTTCATCACAGCTTCCTTTGATCTTTGTTAGACACATAAGACAAATCATACCCCAGTAGGGAAGTGATATTTCTCAGTTGCCCTTAATAATCTGTCACCTGTGACTAGGACCAAAAACTTAGCTCTGGAGAAGTCTTTCCTACTTTCTTTTTAGAGATGAGTGAGCTGAGGACAGAGACAGAAATGCTGCCTTGATTTTCAGGAGCCACAAGAAAAATCCAGATACTTTTTCATCACTGTCTGCTGGGTCCATGTTATTACAGTAAACAGTGGTTTGCTATATGAATACTTCCTGAAATTCCCCTGCTTTCCAGACCTGCCTCATTCTGTTTCAGTGGGGACAGTAAAAATTGCAGCCTACCTAAAGGAAAAACAAGTAAAATTGTACACTCTCTGATTATAGAAAATCAGAAATAAGGACATTTTTGGCAACATTAACCAAACAGTGCTTTGATATATCTTTTTGTTCATTCAGAGCCTGACTTCATCGTCTGACTCATGCCTTGATTGCTGCTAGCAGTTGCTGAAGCCAGTTTAGCACTCGGGCTATTAGTTAAGGCAGAGAGGCATTGTAAGCTTTACAAAGTGCTGCTTAAGTGGGCCAGCTGATTCAGTCTAGCGGACCATGTGGGAGCATAGCACAAAGAGAACTTGCCTAGTCTAAAAACTGGTCTCAGAAAATACAGACATTCTCAAAGTCATTATACAGCAGAAAATCAGCAGGGTGGAAGGGAGTTCCGGGAGGTTTATGAAGTTGTCTGCTAATGAGCGTCATTTCCCACCACCCCTGGTGAAGGTTGGTATGAAAAATATTTTCTTTCAAAAGATTCTTGCTATCAGGTAATGTTTTCTTTAAGCTTCCAACCATTTGCTCCTTCTTGACATTCCTCATGAGATGTTATTTCAGGGTTAACAACAAAGAACAACTTCTAACTGAAAACATCTGGGGAAATGGACACAGTCTGCAAATACTGCATGATACACAATGGCTGATTTGTACCACAAAAATTAAATAATGGGGAGCCACTTGTTTTAGTGCTTTGAGTCACAATAGGAATTGTCCTGGCTCCCTGTCGAACGGATTGCTAAATGATGTTAATAGTATATGGCCTATTTAACTGTAAACGGATCAAAAGTGAGTATTTATTGTTTCAAAATCCATATTCTGGGGTTTTTGTTGTTGTTGTTCTTGTTCTTGTTGTTGTTCTTGTTGTTGTTGTTGTTACTATTCCACAAACTAAAGAATTAAAGAAACAATCTCTTTTAATACAGTAACTCTCCTAATTCTCACATCCCTCCCACCACTGCCTCTACTTTTTTCCTAATTTTCATGCCATAATCCTAGGCCAATTACCTCAAATGGCCACATTAGTTTCTTGAATAAGTCTTTTCTTTATTGAGCAGCTTTTGACAGAATGAAAAAAAAGCAATATTGAGGAATGTCACTATAACAATGTGAATTGTATGCCTGCATTTTTTATTAATAAGGTTGGACTCCCTGAGGGACTAAGTTACATTGTTTTATGGGATTAAATTATTAGACCTGGAACTGAGAAGGGCCTTGTCCTATTGTTGAAGAGGCTGCTGGGGAGCATGGAACTGCAGGGAGCATTGGCGAGTCATGGTGAGATCTTATTTCTCCATAGAGAACTAATATCCCAGCTGCTCCAAATGCACCTGAATGGGTACCAGAGAGCTGAGGAAGCTCACTTGTGGCAGATGGGACCAGACCAAATGGTCAGTGAAATGAGCACATTCAGCTAATGCACTAACCATCTCTAAACTGTTCTCCATCAATAATTTAGGGCCTTATGTCATAGTTTGTTAAAAATTATCTTTGATTAGTTATGTTATTAATACAATATGCACATTACAATAGTGTCACATTTTCTATCCATCAGAATCAGAATAAGTCAATATGAGTGCATCAATAATTTATATTGGATATACTAGTCAATTTTCTGCATGCAATAACATTGTCTGCTGGCAATTACTGAATGCAACTGGTGCTTTTACCTCTATATTTTTAATTAGATCGTATTAATTTTCCAAAATACGTGCAATACTGGGTTATTTGGGGGTTGTTGTTGATTTTTAACAGTGGAAGTGGGGTTTTTTTAAGTAAGACTCAAAGCAAAATGAAAGAGAATGTGCATTTCAGAAATAAAAGCAGACTATTCATGACTTCCTGTGTTTTGCTTCCATAAAATCTAGCAAGGACCAAACTCCTCTGTCGGTTTTGCTGGTATGAGTGTAAATATAAAGCAATATCCTTCATTTAAATGTGTTTACAGTATCACAGAACAGAATCTGAACCACTGGTTTGTGACCCTTACATGTTTCATTTAATGTAAAATAGCAGCCCACTGAAAACCTTGTTTGCATGACAACCTTAGGGGAAAAAATTAGTTACAACTTCTTTAGGGTTTCTAAATATCCTTTTTGGGGTTTTGGGTTTTTTTCATCAGTAAGAAAGTATCTGTGGAAATCTACCTTTAAGGAAATAGTCCCCTCACCTGAAAAGGTCAAGTCACTCTGTAAAGTGGTGTTGCAATGTGCTGAGTAAAGATGTTTATTCTGCTCCATCTATAACTGAGTGTACTGCTGTCTGTGTCAATGCTTGGATAATCTAAGACTTATCTTTTCTAAAAATAGTATTCTTTACTTGTGATTCAACAAGTTGTGGAAACCTGTTCCTGAAGGAAAGTTGTGTATGTTGATAAGCTCAGGCATTTTGTCTTCATGACAATTTTTCCTTGGTTTTGGATGCTTCTATAAGGCTTTTCCCTTTTTCCACTCACTCAGATTTTGACTTTTGGAAACTAGGAGCACTTTCTATGAATTATGGTGGGAAGATACCTGTGTGGTTCCATGTCCTATATATTAAATGTACAGTTCAGTAAAATAGAAATTTGCCAGAACCAAATTCTTTCCTCTGCTTTTCCTTTTACTTTTTCCTTAGAAAAAGGCAAGGGATGGATTGTAGAGGCAGAAGACACAAAGTCCAGCAGAACTGCTGCAAATCAGCAGGTTTGCTTGGTGGCATTGCTCATGGAGGATTGAGAATTCTCTCTTATAAGGCAATGGAAGAGTCTTCAGAAGCAAGTCCCCTGGGCATACACAACTAGTATTACCTGATCTGCTCGTTTTATCTTTAAAATAGAAATATAAACTCAGTTATTGTTTTACTTTCACCAAAGGAAAACAGGTACAGATGAAGAAATAAAAAAGAGGAAGCAGTCAACACTATTCTCTTAAATGAGATAAGCTAAACTTACTGAAGAACTCTGTAGGGTTTGCTACTGAAACTAGTTTCTGGTCATTTCTCTCTCAATATGCCTCTGTAGCAGATAGCTCAGCAGCTCAATCCTTGCCTATATCATAGACACAATTGAAAAAGTAATTTAAAACTTTTTTTGAATAAAGATTTTTAAAATCATAACAGAAATGCCCTGGTAGTCACAGCCTATACCCCAGTGACAAGGGATCTACATGTCACTGCAGTAGCTCTGAGATGCCTCAGGATCCATTCTGGTTACAGCTGCCTTCTGCTGCTGGAGCATTAGACATGCTCGAAGTGGGGTTAAGGTGCTTGGCCCCCATTGCTTCCCACCTGCTCCCTGAGCACTTTGTTTTCATACCATCAGCCCTCTGCTTGCTGCTCTTGCTGTGCTCTTTTCACTCCGAATGGTCTTCATCCTCACAGCCGTGAAACATGACAGAGTTCAGGATACCAGCTGACACTTTCATGCCATGGAGCTTTGGTAACTCAACTTAAGAAGCTTGTTCTTGCTCTCTCTTTTACTGCTGGGATATCAAGCTTCCCAGAAGTCATCTCCTTTGTCTTTCTTGTGTCAGGTGTGACCTGAATTTCATACAAGCCTCAGTAACCTGGTGTACATGTTAGAATTCCCCAACTTAGGAGCATTGCATCAATAGCATATGCTATCATCATTGTGTCCATCAAAAGCAACATGTATTTCCCTATAAAGGTAGACAAGCGGTGTGTAGCAGAGATGTGCAGTGCAGCACCTCTGAGAGCTGGAGCCCCTTAGTCCCATGCTGATTGCTCTGACTACTTCATTTTGCTTATACCAGGATCATCCTGTGAATGAGTTGGAGGCCTTGTGGCATGAACACCAAGAAAGAAAAATGGACTGTTACTCTATATGAAACTAGTAGCATACACCATACTAAACTTCCATTTTTGCAAACAACATACTGCTTAAAAATACTTAAGCAATTTTTAAAGCTTTGTGACAGTCAATTTTAGTTTCTGTGGATTACAAATGCAAAAATGAAGCAAAACACAAATTACCCCTAGATTAAATGCTGAAGTTTAAGGATTTTTAAAACTCTTAATTATAACAAAACTATTATCATTTAGGAAGTAAAAGGAAAAAGCTGAATCCAATAAATGGTTCCAGATCACATTTTTGTAACAAAAAATTTTACATCATCCTGTCTAGTCCTCATCAAGAAAAGCTACTTAAATTGCAGAAAAATACCCACTCAGGTTCAAATTTTGGCTAAAAAACAGAGTATTCCTGTTCTTCTGTTCATTTCTATTGCTCACCAGAAAACCTGAGATGAATCTTACCAAAGCAGAGTATGAGTATTTTGAACACAGTGGAATAGTCACCTTGGTCACAAACTCAGGAGAGGGGCACATGCTCTGAAGCTCACTCTGAAACTTGCACCACAGGGAAGAAGAAAAGACCTATGAAGAAAGTAAATTATCTAGAGCAGAAGTCTGTACCTCTGAAATGCCCCTATAAAAGCAGATGGCTTCGCTGTTTGAAGTAGATGCCAGTTGTATTAATAATCTCAGAATTAACCTAATTAATTTATGATTACAGAATCAAGAGTTCTCATAGCAAAGGGAAATTAGGTCTTCTGTGGAAAACAGCCATTTCTATTCTCTCTGCTTATCTGCAGAGCATACAGTGCTAGTTCCGGATCTTAATCAACAAGTATCAAACACTGTTATTTCATCAGGATTTTACATTTAATGGACTGTGCAAAGCTGGACAACCACAGAGATAACTGTAATGAAAATGCATTCTTAAAATATCTCCTCTGCATAAACTATAAAATATCATAGGGAGTTTCAGAATATTTTAAAATATTTGGTTAAGTGATCTCAATTCATAAGCAAACTATTCCTACCTTCCACAAAGATGCTTCCTCTAAACATCTGCTGGTATGAACCACACTATAAAGAGGAGCTATCAACAGAAGGGAATTTTAATAAACAGTGTTCTTTGTTCCCTGTATTTTAATGACTGATATAATTAGAATGAAGGTTAAGGGAATATTTGTTTTCCTTCCCCTCAGGGCTACTTTGAAACAGTTTGACTTGCAAACAGCATTTCAAACTCTTGCAGCTATAATGCTTAAGCATTCTGGTGTTGTACAAGGGAAAAAAAAATAAATGCTTTCACAGCAAGAGCATCACCCAAACTCTTTGAATATCTTGATGCTTGGTAGCTCAGGTTTTTCAAGAATTTCATAGTTAGAGACAAGCTGTGTGTCAATACTCAGATTGGTAATTAAAATATGACAGTTCACCCAACAGCTTAAAGTAGACATCATCTTCCACTAATTCAGACAAACTGACATCAGAAAATGTGAAAATATTTTTTTCTAGACTTCACCATGAATGGGTCAGAGACTGCACATTCATTCGCAACAGTCATCTTCATGATAGAATCGACTCTTAATACAAGCTTGATCCAGAAGAAGTGTAGATTACCTGATACACAGGACATGAACAAAAAGGATACAAGGACATACAAGCAGACTAGCAATCATTTTTGCAAGGAAAATTAAAAAAAAGCAGTCCCAGGATTTTAGTGGCTCATATACCTACAATATTACATAAGATAACAGGAATCCTCCAGTTTTTTCAGACATCTCCAATTTTTGCTGATACATAGCTATGAAGTGAATTTTAGTGAAATATCAAGAAACAGGTATAGAGATGACCCAGTGTTGTTTTTTTTTTTACTGAGGTAGTATTCAATGCATCAATGCCCAATGTGAATTGCTTTTGTTACTGTTTCGTACAAAAAAATGTTGTTTATTAAAAGGCTTGGTATGAAGACTCCTCAAGTCATTTTCTTTGTGTGCAATGAACATTTATGTTGGAGTTTTGGGAGGAGGAGCAACATTTATTACTGAGAATGAACAAGCTGCTTAATAAAGGTGCTCTGAGAGCCTGCTGAAATCAGAAACTTCACTACTAAGTACAAATCTGATGCAGTTTTCCTGCATCAGGAAATGAAATTTTAATAGAAATAATTCAGCTTCCCACCTCACTATCCATTTTAATCCATTTTTCTCTCATATTTAAGCAATCTATAGATATGGATACAGTTTATGTTTTTAATCAGATATAAATTATTAGCATCAAAAATACAGTTAAAAGTTGCTCCCTGATGTCAAGACCAAAGTGACTGCAGTCTGAAGGAAGCAAAATTAACTGTAAAACAGCATCAAGGAAATGGCAACTTTTGTCAGCATTTCCCTGCAGCCAAATCTGCTGCAGCACCACTGAGATTAGAGTCTGGGGCCACCTCACACCCCAGCTCTGGTCACAGTCCCTGGGTGAAGCCGCTTTGGTGTGCAGCGCACAGCCACGCTCACTTGGGGAAAATGGAACCCAAATAATAAATAAATAGTGGCAATGCCAGGAGGAGCTCCAAAAAAACAGCATCCCCATGTTCAGCTGCCAGCTGCACAAGGCTCAGGCACCATGTGCTTGAGACTCTGTGGCAAGAGGTCTTTCCCTTCCAGCAGATGGTTGTTGCTCGGGTCAAACCCTGTCATGGTGACTGTGCTGTAAAGTCCCTTCAAATTTACAGGAAATTAACAAAACCAGACATAAACATAAGAGAATTAAATGACTGAGTTTAACTTCCTGGGTTTAGATTGCACTTGCCCTCCTGGCACAGATTTCACTGTTTCTTCTCTGGGGACAAAGGCTGCATTTTGCAGGATCCTTTCTTTTCCGATCTGCCTGAACCCTTTGGAAAGCAAGCCCTCCAGAAACACAAAGGTTTGTCCAACTTCACCCCATCCTGCTCATGATCACACTTTCCTTGGTCCTACAAAAATCTGGCCAAAATTCTATAACAGGAACAAACCTGGACTTCAATCATTCCTAAGTTTTAGAGAATACATTACATCAGCAAATCCCCACTGAAACATTTATGGCAGTGGTGATTTGTCAGTAGTTGTTACTAAAAGCATGAAAAGGCTGAAAAAACCTTCCAGCAAGATCCCATCAGTAATACCAACCGATTATTGCTATAACCAGTGCTTGTACAGTCTCTTGGACTTATTAATATATAATGCCTCCATTCAGATTTAGATTAATATTTCTACACACGATTTCGTGGGACACTTTAAATTGTGTGAATGACAGATGCTGTTACATTTATGAGGGCTCCAGCCATGGCTGGGGCAAGGATAATTGCCAGCCAGCATCTTTAGAAAGGAGCCTCAGCAATTCATCCAAGTCTGAAATTGGTTACACGCAAATACAACTTTATCCCAGGCCAGTGATAGTTTGACTCTACTTAATAACAGTTTAAAACTCTTATCACATCACTGTGATAAGAAAATATAATTTTGCAAGAACATGATGATCTACCCAGCTTATGTTCTGAAGGGTGTTTGGTAAACACAGCCTCCTACTTTAGATACTTTTTTCTCCTCCTACAGAGTGTTCTGAAAGGGAAATTCCAAAAGTTGCACCAGAAAAGCTACCACTGCATAGCCATAATGTCGCAGTGTGACCTCAAAAAAATGCAGCCCCATTTTCAATATTTTTTTGTTTGGATTTCTTTTTCTACGGAAGCCTGTAGTTGGAATATTCCATTCATGTTGGTTATTGTTGGAGACAATCTGCTAGCCATGATTTCACTCTCCTAGGACTGATTCAGCTTCTCTGGTTTGTAGTGTCTGGAAATCTGGGGGATTTTCTCCATTATTCCATTCTGATTCCCCAAAGTGTTCTGAGGGGCTTCTCCCTGTGGGGACTTCTGTGGGTTTGTGACCCCTGGTGACACACAGCTGGCTGAGTGTGCAGCTGGCCCCTGGGGCTCTCCCCTGCCTTCCAGGTTTAGCTTGGCTTGGAAGCACTGCTTGGATGGTGTCCAGCTCAGAGGTTTTCTTTGCACTTTGCTTTAAAGCAGCTCAGTTTCTGCTATTATTTATGCTGTAGCATCTTCCCTCATATACCTCAGGCTACTGGCATGAAGAAGCATCACTTAAAAAGTAATTTAGCAAATAAGTATACTTTCCCTAGGGTGCAAATAAGAGGAAAAGTTGTAGTAAATAGCTAATGTAAGCAAAAGGTGCCTTGGGGGAACCCTAAGAATCACTTCTTTGAAACCAGCAATAACTTCTGGTGCTATTGGTCCTGAGGCAGCAGCAGTCAACATTGTTTAAAAAAGCTCCCTTATGGTGTACTCATTAATTAACTGCACTGTTTGTTGATTCTAGATTGATTCAGTTTGTTCTCAGGAGAGCATTTTTGGAAACACAGTAATGCCTTGATGCAGAATTCATCTTCAGGCCCTAAATTCCCAGGATGCTGCTTTACTGGGACATATAGGAGATGAAGCAAAAAGGAGAATTTGTTAGACAAAAATGATAATAAAAATATTTTAAATTCAGATGTAATTTTTGAAGATTTTCCCCACAGAGCTAAAAAATTACCTGCAGCAAAGTTTGACTGACAGGCAGGCTTTATCAAACAGAGAATAAGACAAATGGTATGCAAAACAGAGAGGAAGGTATTTGCTCCTAATTACTTGAGAAAGCATTTTAATTAAGTTGTTTGCCAATTAATGCCTCATTTTTAACATTCCATAAATATTTAAACATGTTTCATAAACTTTTCTTCACAAGGAAATCCTTCAAATATTGTTTAAGAGATTCTTAGGGCTCTCTTAATGCAATACACTTTACATTTAAGTTTTAATTTAAGTTTTAGTTGCTCTTCTTGTGAATTAATAAGCAAGCAGAAAAATATGTCATTTCATATCACAAATGGTATATCTATATGTCTATATCAAGAAGATATTTAAAATGTCTTTATGTGAGGACTCCCTTCTATTCTATGAATGAGAAACTGGGAAGCATTATTGAACTTGAACTTGAAACAGATCAGTGAAATGCAAAAGCAGATAAACGCAGACACCTCTCTTTTCCCATACTCCTTCAAACTGATCACTCAGAGCTATTTATAGCCAGTCCTGCTGTTTAAAAGTATTTCCATTCAAGAAAAGTTAATTAAGAAAAAATAATAAGCAAGTGGCAAGGGGAGAAAATGGAATTATCTCAGTAGTGCTGAGGCTTAATTCAGCCTTCATCTTAACACACACAGAGCTCTATTCTTCATCCACAGGGACTTGCTCAAGCTACAAGCTTGGACTCTGTCTCTCTGGCCTCGTTAGAACAGAAGCCTGCTCCTACACTCATGTGCACCAGGAGTGGAAAGAAAAGAATCAAGGCTCTTTTCTTCTGCATACAGAAAACAAATGCCTCTTTCTCCTCATATTTTAAAGGCTTCCTGTTTTTATGGAGCAGCTGACTCTATTTAAAACTTCACACAGGCACTTTATCTGTTTATTTATTCATTCATTTGTTCTCCCCAGAACTCTCCTTACTCATCCAAGGTTTGTTTGCTCAAACGACCAGGGCTTCCCTTATCTCAGAGCTTAACTTTGAAACCCAGATCCTGCCCCACCCCCTTTGCTGTCATTAGTCATTTGTGCCTGGATCCAGGCTCTGCCTCATGATACAGGAGAGACCCAGCCTGGTCTAAAACACCAGGGATCTGGATCAAAGAGGGCACAGGTAGTGGGACAGGATGAGATTAAGGGGGAGGAGAATGATAGAGCTGAAGTTAATCTTTGGGTGGATTCATCTCAAGGGTTTTCCCAGCATTCCAGCACTCACTGGGGTCAGTTCTTGCAGAGAGTGGGTCCCTGGTGTCTCCCTGACATCCAGAGCTGCTGCTCAATCTGTTTGCTCAACTCATAAAACGGCAGCAAACTCTGACCCCAGAGCAGGAGGGGGCCAGGTATAGAAGGAGGCACTGTAGTGTCATTTCTGTCTCACTGCAAACAAAGGTCTGCAGCTCCCTAGCCATGACTGAAATGGACAGTACAGGCTGTCAGCTGTTTCTTCAACAGTCCTTAACTTAGAGTTTTCTTCCTAAAGACTTGATCATTTATAGCAATAAGCAAATCAGAGCACCATGGAGCTGGCTGGTTCCACAGGTTTTTCTCAGTCTGCACATCAGTACCTTGGAATGAGAGCCTGGAAATGATGTTTCCTTGGATGTCTCAGCCAAATTTTTAACTAGACCTCTCTGCCTATTTGTCTCCTCCAGTTCCTTACTCAGACTTGGGGCAGTTTATACCTGCAATGAAGCAGCCCATGGAGACAGACAAGTTACAACATCAGAATGGAGATAAGTTTGCAAAACAGAGTAATAAGTTATTAATTAGTTCAGAGGGTAACTTTTGCAACCAATACTCGCAATGTCATAAGGGAGTCAAGCAAAAATTTCCAACTAAAATTGTTTATTCAGAAAGTGCCTTTAAAAAGGAACAAAAATCACTGCTCATTCAAACAGTCCCTATTACAAAAAAAGGAAGATCTCAAAGGAAATTTTCCCTAGCAGGGGGCGTTCTTTGTAACTTAGTCACCACATGAAATCCAGGAAACACATTACATTAAATATTTTTTCTCTTTTCTCTAATGATTTTCAGAAACAAGACAAAGAAAGAGGTGACAAGTCCCTGAGAAAGAAAGGAAAAAAAAAATCAAACAAAGTTGTAAAAAGCTAAAAACGGGAGAGGAGACCTTTTAACAGGTAAATAGGATAAAGGACAAAGAGTGTTTGAATGAAGGTTAGCACAAGAGAGCCCTGAGGCTGACTTGGGCTCCTGGGTCCTGCCATACTATGAATATTAAGCAATAGCTTATCTTTTCCTCTGTCTTGCAACACACAGCTCCTCTCAGAGACCTTGTTACTGGGGATGCTAAGGCCCTTGATCACGCTTAGAGTCCAGAGAAGGCATATACCGAAATAAGAAGCGCTCCCTTTTTTTGCTCCATGACTCCTTGTGGGGCGTTACCCCCACAGAAATCATCAGCTTCTATCCAAATTGTCCTCAAAAAGGGACACAGATGGTCTTCACAACGACTCTGCAGCCGTGCTGAACCTCTCTCCAGAGCAGCAAGACCTCCCCGACCAGGGAACATTTTAACTCTGCTCTTTGGAGCTCTGAGACCAAGAGCTGCAGGACTACACTTTCTAACATTTCACTGCTGAACTTAGCCAGAATATTATGTTCACATCTAGCTTCTCACAGAGAAAATATACTGGCCAAAGTGCAGAAGGTCACAATACCTGATAACCTTGATATTTCATTGGGTATGTGATTCCTGCTTGTCCCAAGCCTGTGGGAGGAGCTTGGTAAGGCTGGGGAGAAGCAGCTGTGCTTGGTCTCAAAAATATGCCCCCCCTTTGAAGACAATTAGAAATAGTATAAATACATAATAATACAACATTCACAATTTTTCTTTTACCAGTGTCATGTGGAGCAGGCAGCTGCTGCCAGGAGTACTACAGAGCAGGGACTGCCCATACTTGGTGTGTTTGGGGCAATCCAGCGTTTCTTCCATTTGCTGGTTTGAACTGCAGCTCCAGGCAATGAGCAGTCTCAAGTGAGAGGGAAGCATGGGGTCATCCGTATCTGTGTATCAATCACAGATTTACCACGAGGCAGAGAAACAGGTTTTACTGTCAGGCAATGCCTGTCTGAAGTCTTTCCTTCTCCTGTAAGAGCTATATGAAAGAGACAAGTCCTTTGCTTAAGGATGTGCTTTTCTGAGTCTGGGTTTTTCTCATGGCAATAAGCCAAGACTTCAGATTTGGAGGACTGGTTTTGCAGGATCCTTTGAGCAGAATGAAGAACAGTCACACACAACCATTTTGCAAGGTTTTGATAAGATACATAGGAGTAACGTTTCCTTTCTGTCACACACTGCTCATGGATGTTGGTTTTCTTCAAACTTTGTTCTACCATTTGCTGAAATTCAACAGAATTCAAGGGGTTTAAGGAAAGAAAATTGTTGTGTGTTCCTGTTAGCAAAGCTAACCCAATAATCAGTTTTACAGAACCAGAAAATATTCAGAGTTGATGGCTACAGCAGAGCATGGGAGCAAACCAGAGATCTTTGGCCCCTCTCACACATTTGTTACCTTTGCCTGCATTAAGGAAGACAACTATGAGAATCTGGAGTAACTCCAAACATTTGCCAGCTGGTTTTGAATGTTCTCAGCTGTGTGTGCTGTTGGATAAACTTAGTCTTATTTTGTGCTGTTTGTTGCTGCCAGATAGTGTTACTGTTTAATGACACTGTTAGAGGAGGCAAAAGTAGGTCCAGCTTCTGAGCTAGAAATAATCCAACATAGCTCTGGCTGAAAGTTAATGCAGTCTGAAAAGAGAAAAAAAAATTCTCCAGTGCATTCATTTGGCTGATCCTCCCAATACTTGTGGGAAAATAAACAATTTTCAAACCTTTAGTTTTGGTTTTCTTCCCTGCCATTATTGAGGCCAGTACTTTTCTCTGATGTGAAAAAATTCAAGTACAGACTGAAAGCCCTTGCAGAATTTCTGTCAGATCAGTCTACTTACCAGGAGAATTTTCTTGGTTACTTCAAAGACTCAGAGACTTACAGAATGGTTGAGGTTGCAAGGAACTCCAGGAGGTCATCGGGTTAAACATCCCTCCCTTAACCTTGCAACAAATTTTAATGATTTTCCATCCAGGTTCATGGGATTTTTCTGATTTACTTCTAGATCCAAATAGAAACTTCATAGGCAGTCAAATACTCCTGCCTTCTGAACACTTACCCAGCAGTTCAATGACCCAATATTATTCTCTCTTAAAAATAAGATGCTCCATCTTGACCCCTAAAGTCACAGTCAGCTTCTTCCCAGCACAAGGCCTAATTAAAGACACAAGTGATCTGATCGAAATTTTGCCAAGCTCTGTGAAAACTGCATCAGGATTTGCTTAGGAAAGGCAGTGCTTTTATTGAGTGAATTAACTCAAAACAGAATCAACTCTCAGTTAAAAATACTATGGGTCTGTTCAAAAACATATACTTTGGTATTTTATCTACTTTTGTTTTTAAAAAATCTCCTGCTCAGGTTTTTTTTTTAAATCTCTCCTTCAAATTCTCCTTTCACTTTCAGCTATCATTTTTCTTTGCCTTATGGAAATGTTCCACTCTCTTATTTTAAATATGGGAAGTAATCAATAATTTGGCTATTATTAACCTGTTCACACCTCCTCGGTCAGTCTGATCTGTAGGAAATTTATGCCACCAAAATCTGTAGTTAGCTGCCCATAATTAACCCACATTTCTAGAAGGGTCTAATAAATCAGCAATGTTTTTGTTCTCAGAGTCCAAAATTAAAAGTATGGTGAGAATACTGTTCTCACAGACTCAGTTCTTCTAAACCTAAAACTTGTGGATGTTTCTGGACAGCTAAATTCTATCAGTAACAAAAATATGTCACTCACTTCTTCCCAGAAAACAAACATTTCATCCCAAATCTCAACTGTTTGGGGAATGTTGGAATGTTTCTTTTTGTTCCTTGGAAACAAATAAACAAACAAATGTTAAATGTGTACACATTTTAAAAGCCTTTTTGATTACAAATATGTGATAAACTAGAAAAACAAGTTCCAACAGGCCGTTCTGAAAGTATTTGTATCTTTTGAATCTGTAGTTAGAATACTGAACTGAATTGAGATCCTGTGACTCTGTTGGATTTGTGCTGTGCCCGCTATTTGGTGAAGGGATGTAGGTAGACCCCTAGAGCCAGCCTGGACTGAACAAGCCCCTGTCCAGCCTGTGATACCCAGGCAGCTTTCCCAGAGCGAGCTAATGCTGTCTGGGTGAGATTCAGGGGGTTTCATCTTCTCTACCTTGCC
This sequence comes from Drymodes brunneopygia, assembly GCA_013400955.1. Taxonomy (NCBI): domain Eukaryota; kingdom Metazoa; phylum Chordata; class Aves; order Passeriformes; family Petroicidae; genus Drymodes; species Drymodes brunneopygia. The sequence continues at coordinate 1,688,508 of VZTZ01012523.1, forward strand.
ATCCCAGAGCCTCTTTCTACAAACACCCCCAAAGGCTATCTGTGTACAGAGAATGGACAAAATATACAGTGTGCTTTAAAGCACCTCCTCTGCACAGAGGAGCAGGGTCCTGGTTTGGACATGCTCCCACACATCAGTTTACACACAGCCTGAGCAGGGTTTCCATGGGCTGGATTAACTCGCATGGCCATATGATTGAGATTACAGGGAGGGGAAGGCTACAAAGGTGATTAGGGGTCTGCAGCATCTCTCTTGTGAGGAAAGACTGAGGGAGAAGGGCCTGTTTAGTCTAGAGAAGAGAAGACAGAGGATCTCATCACTGCATTTAAATATTTCAAAGGCAGGTGTGAAGAGGATGGTGTCAGACTCTTTCCAGTGATGCCCAGTGACAGGGCAAGGAGAAATGGTCATAAACTAAGTCATGAAAAGTTCCATTTCAACAGGAAGAACTGCCTTACACTGAGGATGACAGAGCACTGGAATAGGCTGCCCAGGGAGGTTGTGAAAATGTGGTTGTGTCTCCAGAGACATTCAGATCCCACTGGGAGGTGTTCTTATGTCACCTGCTCTGGGTGACCCCACCTTGGCTGGGAGTTGGATAGGACTGTCTCCAGAAGTTCCTTCCAACCCCAACAATTCTGTGAGGTATTTTTCAAAATGTCTAGTAGTGCCCTTACAACTGGTATTTCACTCTTACATCTAGGACATTGGACAGCCAAGTAAGCACCATGAAGGAGAATAGTGTTTTGCAAGAGGGAGATTCTCTCAGGGGGACTTGAAATTCTAATTGTGTACTGTCCTCATCAGGCTGACACAGGCTCAAGAAATGAATAGCAGTCCTGTTCAAATAGAACAGGAAAATGGTTCATTACTGAAAATGTTCAGATCACTGCATAGACACCATGAGAGTTCCTGTGTGCATCTGGTGCTCTGGAGATGTGCAGCTGGTGCAGGGGGTAGGACGAGCAGCAAGCAGCTGCTCTCCGAGGTACATTCCCCTCGGGATTGAGCTTATCTCTAGTCAGAAATATGTCAGGGAGTTATGCTGGCTGAACCAGAGGTCCCACCCTGCTGAAACAGCCAGTGGGGACTGCCTGGCAGTGCTGTCAGGGGAATCACACTGCACAGGGATGGAGAAGGTGCGGAGCATCACTGGATGACTCTGTGTGAGTGCAGCCTGGTGTTTCAGACCCTTCAGAGTGTAGCCCACCTAGACTATGAGGGGCAGACAGCAGCCAGCCTCTCTCTCCTCCCTAGGCTCCCCCCTGACCTACCAAGAGGCCTGAGGGATCTGTCAAAGGAGTGAGATATGATGGACCTGAGCCACACTTGTGCTTCTACTCTGCCCCAGAAATAGGGGAGAAGGGAAGTGCCACCTTCTCCAGATCCTGTCATTTAATAAACCTATGCTCAGTTTGACTGTTTGAAAGGAGACCAGATCCCTGCTTTCATTAGAGACCTCTGTAACCTGATGCCTAGGATTATTTCCATCTGTGGTGTTCCCTTATTTGTCTGGGCTTAAAATGTTGCACTGTGACATCTCTCAGCTCCTTGCTTTGAGCTGTGTCCCTTGTAAACCCCTCTCCAAGACTTCTGACTCATCCCACTTACTGCATTGGAGTCCAGAGTCTACCCCACTTGAAGGCCTCTGACATTTTTAGATGCTATACCAGGCTTGACTTGCAGGCCAAAAAATATAAACCTGACACAAATGGGCAGGATAAACACAAAGTTTATCCTTCACCTTAAACAGAAACTTCTTTTACCTCCCAAAGGAAGCTAGATCTCCTATGGAATAAATGCACGCTTAGGTAATTGTAGTTTCCAGTTTAGATGTGCTTAGGTTAGTGGAACAAAAGGACCTTTCTAAGGCTGTCCTGACTCATTAGCAAAAAGAACCTTTGTGCAAAGGGAAAATTAAAATCCATGCTGTTGCATGTAGTTTTCAGTCACTAACTCACACAATTCCAATAAGGCTCCCGTGTCCCAGCTCTCATTCGAAACAGCCTACAGTGGTCCCACACATTACATGGATTTACTTTCCACCCTTCTCTTGCTAAACTCTGGTAGATAAGACTATTTAGTGTTGTCCATTTCACAAAGATAGAAAAGACTGAGAAGATACAGTCCATATTTTCCTTGGCCCTCAGCATGTGTCCCAGATCCTCCTTGTTTTTAAATTGCTTCACCTATATCCATTGATATATGGGCAAACATATGTCAAGATAAATCTTTCACCTTACCTTCCACTGACACGTTATAAAGGTAACAGCTGCCACTAGATTTCGATTAACCTTTTTAGAAGATCATTTACTAACCTATTCCAAATCCAAATCTCCTATTGCTGAGTGTAATTTTTCCACATCCAGACAGTAAAAATATTTACATTCCAATGAAATGTCTTAAATTAAAAATTAAGAATTTTCAAGTTGATTTTAAGAACTAGGTGTAAAGAAAAAAGTGCCGAGGCATCTATAAGTGCAAAGGGATCCTCCATCTGCATCACTGTCCTTTAAAACTTCTCCCCTGGGTCTCTTAGGTGCAGCTAGAAAGAAAATATCTTATGCCATATCTGCATATACTAGATTGCTGTCTGGATTTTGGTAGTGAATACAGTTTTCATTTAAGCTTAGTTGAGAAGACAGGCATACATTCATTTTTATGTATGTCATCCACTTCTGCAGGGATAAAGATCAAAATCCTTAATATCCCTCTTCTAGCCTTCTTTAAACAGAGATTTACACACAGATTTATTTCAATTCCAGTTGATAATGACTTGTAAGAGTCTTGATGTCTTTGGAAAATTCAGCCTTGGCAGTTCTCCATTGACCCCCATAGTCAAGAGCACCACATCAGTTTGAAATGGCTTATTTCTGTGCCTGAAAAGAAAATCCAATCTACTTACATATTAGGTCAATTATTTAAATTAAATATTATCATAAGTCTTCCTTTTAAGTGTGCTTGGCCTGATTTGGGTTTGTGATTTTCACAAGATACCAGCTAAATATTTATTGCATTGTTATTTGTATTTAACATAATCTGCCATCAGCATCAGGGGTTAATGGATTTACGTTTTGCATTAGGGGAAACCAGCATGTGGGTTGTATTTCAGCTACAGTAAATGGTACTATGCTCATGAAATACCAAAAACTTTTGTGCAGCCTAAGTTATTTAAAGGAGAAAAAAAAATCACTACAGAGTAGAAAATAAAAAGAGTAAACATGCAAATTAACTCCTGGCACATATTTTGTTCAGGGCTGTAATACTCCTTTTAAGATTGCCCCTTTTTAATAGCTTTTGAAAGAATTTCTTGCATAATGACATTTTAGTCATCATGTTAATGTCAACAAACAAGGCAGATTAATGCTTATAATCCTGAGCTGTCTCACACTCTGCTTATTAGAACTGTAGGCAGATCTTCATTAGGATGAATGACATCTGAATCTGTAAGCTCATCACAACAGAGGCACCTTCTTGCTGTGGTGTCACCCTGCAGATGACAATGTCGGCCATTATGAATGACACTCCACAATTCGTTACTTCCTGCCTCAAATTGCAGTTAATCTTTCATCCAAACTGTACACATGTGCAGCTTTAAGTGGGCTATCACAGCAAGTACCCAGTAATGCTGCAAGCACATGGAGAATGACAGAAGGTAAATTGCTTGTCAGGAGGTCTGTATTTCAATTCACAGCATATTCCAAACACGTTGTGGTGAAAGCTCTCCACAACAGCTGCTTTCATTGCTAACTATTTTTGATGTAAATGTCAATAAAGCTCCAGGCCCTTTCATATTTTTGGCCAAGACTGTCCATCTTTCCCTATGCAGGCTGGCAGGTTGAGCTCCATTTATCTACTCTTAGGAACATGTCCTATAATAATGATTGTCTCTGGAGACCGTTTAGAGTGATTGAAAGCAGTGATTGGGACAATAGGCTGCTGAATTTCGTTGCTGGATTGGGTTGACAGGTGACTGCTTTTATATCCTCTAGAGGACAGACAAAAATAAAAACAGTTATATCTAATCAACAGACAGGCATCTACCAATTGCAAATCTATACCTTCAGTTTACCCTTCTTATCGGAACAACTTAACCGTGAATTATTACAGGACTCTCACATTTCTCCAGTGGTCAGAGGGCTTTCAGAAGAAAGGAAGAAAGGGAAGATATGTGTTGCCTCACTAGAGGTGAGAAGTAGGGAAAGAACATGTCACAGGCCATATAGCTCTACCAGTTCAGCGCCAGCTGCTGCTTTTAGTAGCTGCAGTTAAGATCTTCATTTTGCTTTAATGAAAATCCCTGTGTGTTACAGAAAGAAGGAATTTCATTTTTAATCAAAAAGGCCATGAATGTTATACATTGCCCATGAATTTTAACACACTCTAGCAGTGTCCTTTATTTTGTCTTGCATTTAAGCAAAAGTTCTGTAAACTCATTAAGCTTACTGCGGATATTTTTTCTTTTATGAAGTTGATAATTAACATACCACTGGGTTTTCCAAAGGAGATGGGAAGACGATCAGGTAGAATTCTGAAAACAGTATGGCAAACAGTCTAAAATATTCACTCTGCACCAGCATCTGGCTCTTTGGCAGACCCCAAAGACTGTTGTGCTGGCACCTTTGAAATTCCCTGTGAGTCCATGTAGTTGCCCATGGTTACACAGCAGCTGGGATCTGGCTTCCTCATCTTCCCTGCCACCACATTCCCCCCCACCTCCATTTACCTTTGCTTCTGTAAATCACATCCACTTCTGTCCATCAGTGGTGCCCATTGCAATGTTGCATCCATTTCCCTTTCTAATTTTCAGACCAGGAGGTAGAGAGTGAGTAGGAGTTTACCCTTGCCCATTTCCCTTCGTCTAAATCTGCATTAGTGTAGTTTTGTTCACATTTTACACTGATTTTTGTTTACTAGAATCTCTACGCGACTGAGCAGCTTTCTATGGCTCTAGGCAATGCTGACACAAGTTGTGAGAATAATATGATTAAAAGCAGCTAACTACCCAGCTGTCAGAGTCACATCTCTAACAAAAACCTGATTCAAAAAACTCGATACCATACTATCTGAGTTCTAGCCTTCAATTAAAAAAAAAAAACCCAAACAACTGAGTGGTTTTTGACTCCTGTAAGCCTTGTATAACGGCAGTTTTATTTTGAAAATTTGGGGGTGTACTGGGTTTGCATGGCAAAGTTTTGGTAGCAGGGGGTGGCTTTTGTGAGAAGCTGCTAGAAGCTTCCCTCATGTCCATTGGAGTCAATGCCAGATGGCTCCAAGATGGACCTGCAGCTGGCCAAGGCTGGGCCAATCAGTGATGGTGGAAGCACCTCTGGGATGACTTGTTTAAGAAAGGGAAAAGAAAAGCATGGAGCAGGAGCAGCTGGAGAGAGGAGCAAGAGTATGTGAGAGTAACATCTCTGCAGACCCCCAGATCAGTGAAGCAGGAGAGGCAGGAGGTGCTCCAGGTGCTGGAGCTGAGATTCCCCTGCAGCCCATGGGTCAGCCCATGGTGAGGCAGGGTGTGCCAACACAACACATGGAGGTCCATGGGGGAGCAGAGATCCTCCTACAGGTCACAGAGGACCCCACAATGGAGCAAGTAGATGTACCCAGAGTTGGCTGTGACCCCACAGGAGGCTCCCACTGGAGCGGGCTCCTGGCTGGACCTGTGGCTCTGTGGAGAGAGGAGGCCAGGCTGGAGCAGGTTTGCTGGCAGGACTTGTGACCCCATGAGGACCCACACTGGAGCAGGTTGTGAAGAGCCTGTGGGAAGGACTCACACTGAAGATGTTTAGGGAGGACTATCTCCCATGGGAGCAATGCCACACTGGAGCAGGAGCAGAGAGTGAGGAGGAAGGAGCAGAGACAATGTGTGAGAAACTAACTGCAGCTGCCATTCCCTATCCCCCTGTGTCACTGAGGGGGAGGAGGTAGAGAAATCAGGAGTGAAGTTAAGCCTGGTATAAAGGGAAGGGTGGGGGGAAGATGTTTGAAGATTTAATTTTGATTTCTCATTACCCTACCCTGATTTGAATGGTAATAAATTAAATTAATTTTTCCCAAGTCGAATCTGTTTTGCCCATGATGGTAATTGCTGAGCAATCTCCCTGTCCTTATCTTGACCCACAAACCTTCCATCTTATTTTCTGCAGATTTTCATCCAGCTGAGGAACAGAATGATAGAGCAGCTTGGTGGGCACCTGATCTCCAGCCAAGGTCAATCCACCACAGTGGGGAAAATACCTACAAATATTCATAGAAAATTTTATTTCTCCATGGAAATAAAACCAGCTCATTTGAATAAGGCTCAGATTATAGATTCAATGCAAATTTTTTTTTGGAAAGAGAAAAAGAAGCAAATCTTTCCAGTTCTTGAATAACAATTTTATGTACACTTTTGCTTAAATAAATGCAACTGGTAGGTTGCCAAAGGAATGCATTCTAGTTTAAGGCCCTAAAATCAGCTTGGAATGTACAAAATCTGATTAATACTATAAACACTGGGCCCCTTGTATCAGATCCTGCATGCCAGCTTACCAGTTTGTGCAGGTTTCCACAAAATGGGGATAGAAATACTCGATGTCTTGCAGGCCATGCGAAGAGGTTGGATTGCCAAAGAGCATTATGTTTTGTTATTTTTATTGAAAGTTCTGGTTTGGTATGGGACAGAGTTAATTTTCTTCTTAGCAGCTGGCACAGCACTATGTATGTGGATTTAGTATGAGAATATTTGTTAACAAAACAAATAAAGCACCTGAAATTTTGGTAAATCTATGCTAAGAGGCTATTACAAATTTCTTTCAATATATTGGTTAAAACTGACAGACTATAAACACTAAAAGTAAATTCTGAAGCAAAGAAGTAGAATGTCCAAGAAGAGAGGATGCAGGAAACAAATAAGCCATGCTTTGTTTACATACCAGTTTGAATCTTTGTGCAATGGGAGGTTAACAGCTGGGTTGAGAGAGTCTAGCAAGAAGAGCCCATTTCACACATCTGATAATGTAGCTGTCACTCAGGCTCTAAGTCTTTCGTCATCCTTAACCCCAAAGAAGATCATGTGTGAATCCAGACCTTAAATCATATTGTCTTTGCTTTTAGTTTTTTAAAAAGTTGTCATTTCTTTCTAAAAAGAAAACTGGGTGAAAGACTGATTACATTGTCAAGAAATGAACTAAAAGTCAGCAAATCCATAATATTTCGAAGTTAGGAAGTTTTCTGCATGCAGTAAAATCCACTAAGACATAAAAATAGAAGCTTACTGAGTTTCACTACCTCACTACAGAGGCAAAAGCATTACACTGAAAATACAGAACCCTGTTCTAATTTATTCCATAAAAATAGTTTAGTTTTATTCACAGAGGTATGGAAATACATCATCTTTCCGTCAGCTGGGACCAGATTGCCCTAGGACACTCAGAAAGAAGGAAAAGCAGAGAACTTAATACCAGGTTATTGAAACAGAGAACCTTAAGTCATTTTGGTCATTTGCAGAGGTGTGATTTTTTTATTCAAGTAACAAGTTTTTAGAAAAATATTGTCCAACCATTTGCAGTAATTGTTCTCAAATTGTTTTTGTGGGCAAACCACCTAAGGAATATGACCAGTTGAGGCAAGTGCCTATTACTTTGGAAACAACTTAAAAGTGAAGAAACTGTTTACTTGCTTGCTTTTTATTTTATGTAACATGAGTTACTCTCAGATGTCATTTGTAACCAGCATTCACCTTTGATTCTCTGTTTATCCAGAGAGATATACAAAGGATTAGACATATGGTCCTATGTACATTGAACAACTTAGGTTTGCTAAGATCTTGTGTAAATGTTTTGTAAATTTTCCCTTCTCCAGCATTACTGTGGATTAGATAAGCCCTCTCTTGAACTCTGTGCAGAACTCGTCCAGTGAAGGTTTATGTTAAAATCATTATCCCAGGGTAAATGTCTACCAGGACTAGATGATATCTGTGATCTCTCATGCAGACGTCCATGGGTTGGAATATGTTAGATATTGTATCTGTGCATCCCCATACCTCTAGTAAAAAGAACTTGATATCTGTTGAAGATTTTGAAATATCAGTGTTAGTAAAAGTCCAATCAATTGTCCTCCTCATCACAGGAGATTTGATCTGGTATTTCAATTGTTAACAAGCATTCTCCTTTAATAGTTACAGGGTCTTACTTTTTTTTGAGAATGTCATTAAATTTCAATTTAATTTATCCCATGTAGCCTTTGGCACCTCACTGAGGTAAGCTAGGCTCAGTGGAAGGGGAGAGAGACGTAGTTCAAGGGTGTGAATCTTAATGCACCAGCACAAAACTCAATCAACCTAAGTTGAAGAGCACCTAGATCGCTAACTTAGTCACTTCAATTACACATCCAAACTTAAACAGAATGAATTGGCCTCAGTAAGGTGAAAGTCAATGTATATATAAACACACTTCACAACTCCCTGGCCTCCTGGAGTGTCACAGGCTAAGCTGACGTGAGACATTATCAGCCTTGAAGAGTGGGTGGTTGAGAACTACTCCATTCTCTGTGAAGCACTGTCTGAAACAGCAGCCTCATGCACCATGCCAGATCTACAGCTTCCTGTTAAAAACATTTCTCTGAGGAAGGCCAATATTTGTGGCCTTTCCAGGTATGGAACCCACCTGAATAATAGCTAATTAATATAAAACTATAGATTTTAAACTTCTTCTGTGTATTTTCATTCCTCACCAGAGTCTTCAATGAAAAATTTCAGTAAAAATATTGTGTAAAATCAACTCTGGCTTATTAAAATATTCAGGAAGGCAAAGAATTCTCTAGAAGACCAACTTGAAAGTCTGATCATAGTCTGTGTCACATCAGCAAGGCTGTAGCTGCACTGTGGTACAGAAAGAGCATTTGGCTTTTGGTGAGTGTATTTAGCTTGCAATATTAGATGAATAATTAATCTAAACTTCTCTTAAACAGAGATGCAAAGCATAGCCTGGAACATGTCGCAAGCAGTAAAGCAAAATTTTGATATATGAGGATATGAAAAAGTCTGTTAGGCAGAGTGTGTAATAAGGACCTTTTATTTAGAGTAAAGTGGCTTTTTATTGTCTTTAATTTCCCCATTTAATTGTTCACAATGGAGGAGTTAATGTTCAAGAGAGGAGTTCCAATTAGCTCACATCAAAAAGTCAGGAGAGTTTGTCACCAGAAAGGTGTAACACTGTCCTGCAGTTCCTGCAATCCAGTGCAGTGTCAGACACGTGTCCCCTGAAATCTCAGATCACCTTCCCAAAACCACATCTACCATGGTCTTACAACAAAGCATTGAGGGAGCAAATTTATGCAGTAGTGACTGACTGTTACACAATTAAATGTGATGGCATGAGGTATCAGAGTAACACGGAAAATTTGTCCATTGCTTTATGTTATGTAAGGGATGATTCATCCCTGAAAAATTCTCAGAGAAGAGGTGCAACTCAATCATCTTCATGCCAACTGCACCTCTGACATGATTATTGCTCCTTTGAAAGCAGCTGAGTTCTTTTCTAGTGGCATCATTAATTTGTGCTATTATAAGGCCAGTCTGAAATTTATGAAGACAAGTTGGCATATAAATACACATCCAGAAGGAATGTGAAAAGGAAATACATTGAAGTACGCATGATTTCAGGCATCTATTTCATTGAGTAGGGCATGTCTTGAAAAGAACATTTATGAAAATGTTCCAAATGGTGATTGCTGGGGCAATGGTGGCTTGGGGTTTTTTTTTGTTTTGTTTTTTGAATTTTTTTTTGGTTGCTGTCACTGGCATGATGCTAAGGAAGAAAGTGAAGAAATGTGAAAGGAGAAGCACAAAACTGACAGCCCATCTTTTCTAACATTGGTATGTATATTTGCTATTCTAATATTCTATAATATATTGTTACAGCGGGAATTTCAGTTGGTTCATCCATTCACACATGTGGAGTAGGTGGATTTGAATAGAATTTATTGGAACAGAACATTTTAAGAAACCATTATAAAGCCTGATTTCATAAACAGGCAAAGTTTTGACCTTGTAAAGTCTGAAACTGCACTACAGTTTTTGATCCTAGCATAAATCTGTGCTGGAAATACACTGGAAAACCCAAATGAATATTTCAACTGTTTTGATTGCAACATCCTAATGAAGTTTTCCTGCTTTGCTGCTTAGAGCTTTTTTAAGATTCTCCAGTCAGAGACTGAAAATAGTAGAAACATTATCAGATAGAAAGCTTTAAGTTGCTAGTGCTTTTTATAAACATCTTATAAATGTTTTATAAACAGGTCTGAGACTCCCATGACCCACTCACAGAAAATCTATGAGAGAGAGAAAAGTCACCCTGTGTGAAGCATCAGGAAAAATGTAAACCCCAGAGAAATTCTGGTTAGGTTATGGAGTTCACAATGTCTCAGGTGGACCCTCTGTATGAAGCTGAATCAGAATCAAAAAAATAAAAAGCTCTACTGCATGAATAGCACAGTAATTGACATTATCTATTTATCACTGCTTGCAAGGGCTTTTGTTTTCAGAAATGTACTGAACTCTGACTAGAATCAGTGACAGAAATAGGAGAGAGTAGGCATAAATAATGTTTCAGGCACACTCCTTTTTTTTAGGATATAAGAAAAGGTAAGACACACACTTTTTGCATCCTGCTGAGGTATTGATCAACCTTTTGCATCTTGAATGCTGTGGGCATCACAATAAAGCTTTTCAGTCATTTTAGGCTAGCAAAGTTTCTGGCATGGGTCAAAAAGACCAGGCAACAGACGCTGCACAGATAAGGTAGAATGTCTTCCCCACAAAAGAGTGAAAAAGTTTAAAAGCCACAAAGGGGAAGTGAGAGGAGATAGCGACCTCCTTGCTCTGTGTATGGGTGTGGGTGAGTCAAGCAAACACACAGCAGGAAGCTGGCTCCTGATATTCCCAGTGCACAGGATTGTGTTTATTAGCAATTCCTTCTCACTTTTGTGCAGCCACCAAGTCTGGCCTCTTTAGCTGCCTGCCAGCAGGATGGGACATTGGGGTGGGGAGGGAAGGCTGAGGAGGGAAGCACAGGAGCCCCTGCCCTGGGATGGTGGCGTGGGGCTGTCAGGAGCGAGCAGGCGGCACCACAGACAATCACAAGCAGGGCAAGAGTACACACTTCTCTCGTGGCTCCCTTTGATGCCTGGATCAGATCGTCTCTTGGACCAGCAAACTCTAACACCTCTTCTGAAATCAGCTCCAACTGGTGATGAGCTACATCTGGCCTGTGAAATGAAAATAGCAAAACCTTTGATTGAGTCCAAGTTAAGTGGATCTTCATCATCTGCTCAGTCAACTTTTGCCAAGATGAATGATACTATGACAGTATTCTAATAATTTCTGAGGTGGATTCCCTCCTTTTTTCATCCATCTGCAAAGAACAAACTGCAAACACTTTGAAAATTTACTGCTCTCTAAGGGAAAAATTTTGATCTTTTCAAATATATCCACAGCATTTCACTGAGTGAAATGGAGTGCTACATGTAAGCCTGAATCAACCTGAAAACACAGACCTCAGCGTTGAAAGAGGAATCAAATTTTTAAAATTGTCACAGTGCCTGTTTTTACACTGTTTATACAGGGTATATGTCAGTGTTTTTCCTTTAAGCTGTTGTTACATTCGACTGGACCTGGATATTTTGTTTTCAAAGAGGATAAACTAGCCTGACTGAAATAATAGTCTCCCTTTGCCACCTCTACCACAAAGCAAATAAAAAGAAATCTTTCATAATATGTTCACAACGGAGGTTTTTAAATAATCAGAAACTTTGGCACTTAGAGGGCAGCAATACAATGATCATTTGTGCTATTCTGCAAATTTTCTGGAAAGCACTGGATTTCTTACTGTACTTACTGTACAGTGCATTGACTCTCCAAGTGCTGAAGGTAACTATTAAATGGCTCCAACAATTTTCCATGTGTCAATATTTCAGTTCATTAGAAGATATTCAGCAGCCATGCAAAGCAGACACCCATGGCTTGCTTGTCACAGTGCCTGTCTGTGGCAGGCACAGAACATGCCAGGACTCTGCTTCCCTTCCAGCCTTCCAGCTTCAGTGTAGGTCCTGGTATTTTTCTGAATGAGGTACCCAGATATCTACAAGTTGATAGGAAAGCTCTGCCACCTCCTAAATACAAAAGAGTGTGAACCCCTAAAACCTGAACTTTTCTTTCCCTCTGAGTTCAGGTAACAGTGGACTCTTCACCTGCCCCAGGTCTGCAGACAATGCAGAGCATTTGCTTCACAACACACATTTAACTTAGGGCAAGATTAAAGCCACAAGAAGTCAAGCAAAGCAATACAGTGGTCTTTTTGCCATGGAACCATAGTAAGATCTACTTTCTCTCAGCTCCCCACCTTACCGAAAATTAGGAGTTTTACTATTCTGCAAAACAGCAGCCTAGCTGGCATTTCTCCTTCTCCCTGCCCCTCACAGTCTGATGTCAACCCTGACTGGTTAAACACTAGCAGCTCTTTTCTGACACAGGAGAGTGGAATAATGCTGTAGCCTGTCACAGATTTAAGTAATGGGTTTTTTTTCCCTGCATCAAAATCATGTTGAGCTTCATTTTCAGAGGAGTTGTCTGATTTTCCAAATAGCACATTTGACACTATCTTTCCCCTGTATCCATCCTCTTACTGGCTTTAATTCCTCTGTTTTTGTCTTCTTTTTTCTTCCATCTTCCCTTTCTTTTTCACTTTCTCTTCATGTACTCTCTTCCTTAATCTCTTACTTGACTGCCTTGACCTTCTCCAAACCCACTTGCTGGCCCTGTCTGCGTGAGGTCATTCCTGAGGTGCTGCTGGCAGTTCTTTTCCTGTGGGAACTATAACCATGGGCTTTATTTACTTCCTCCTGCCCCAAAGGTGGACTGCATTTGGCTTCCAAAATTGTGCTATTCTCTCTTAAAGATGCCTTGCTGCTGCTGTGTGTCAGCATTCCTCCTGGACCATGGTGATTTTCTTATGCCATGATCTGAGATGCCACCTTACCAGAGGGTTTACAGTTATTTAAAGATGTTAGATTTGTCCCAAATTGCTTTTCAGATTTTGGGGATCAGTTGGTGGGTTTGGAGATGTGGATAAATGTTTTTAAGAAATAAATGATTGTTTTGAACAAATCAGATTTTTGTTAAGTGCTAACGAGATATAATGCAGTCTCCAGCAATGGCCAGAGAAAATTGTCTTGTCTTTTCTTGTGTCTGTCCTTCAGTAGTTGGAAACAATAGTATAGATAGATGGTTAAATAGACAGTTATGCATTACATTTTGTTATGGAGATGGAAAATAGAGAGAGAAAAATTTTATCACTGGGATTATTCAGAGCCAGATTTTAGAGGGAAAGAGTAGTAATTAGTCTCAGTTTAATCGCTGGTGGGAGATAGTTCACATTACCAAATGATTTGATGTTTCAGCACAAATGACAAACTGTGTTCAGAGAGGTCCAAGACTCTGTCAGCATGGCTGGAGACTAAATCACCTTTCCTCTTTATAGTAGATTGAGTTGTCCTTCCAAATCAGGGTTAAGGTCATTGGCAGGGCAGTCTGAGAATGAGAGCATCTGTCTGAAATATACCTGGACTGCAGATGTATTCAGAAATTCAATTTCTGATGCTGCCAGTCCCTTGACCTTCACAAGCACACAAAGCCTATGAAAAGGCAAAAATAAAAAAAGGCAAAAAAAAGGCCTTGATATTTTTACTTGACTTCAGCTTCAAACTCCTGAATGGACCATCAAGATCTGACGGATATATTACAGGGCCAAAAATAACCATGTGTTGTGCAGAAAAAGTACACGCATTTTATCTTAATTCTAGCATAGCTGCCCTATATCCTTTCTCTACATGCACACACCCCTCTGCCTGCAAATTATTTCAGGTCCCCTCATGCTCCATTGATGGCAGCTAGACATTTTCTGAAGTCCTTGAGCAATCATGCCATGGAGTAGATACACTGAAATCACCACACCAAATAGGCGAGCACAGGAGTCCTAAATACACATTTGAGTATTTTTCCCTACAGGTTGACATTGGGAGGGATGTTTTGCATAGGCTGATGAAGCACAGGCTTCCAGGTGCCTGGGGAAGCAGTGTCCCTCGCAGGCGAGCGGCGGTGGCCGGTCCCGGGGGGCTGCAGGGCTCCGGAGGGCTGTGCTCCTGGGGACTACCTGCTTCAGCTCCCACAGCAACAGTGAGAGCCATATGTGGAGCTGCAGGAAAACAGATGCTGTTTCTCCATTTGTGAAATCAAGTTGTTGGAAAGTAGTCAGCTTTCCGATGTACAAGAGAGAGCTCATCCGATCAACCTGCAGAGACAAAGTGAGCTCTATTTTTTTAAGAAATATTTGTCAATATTTCCAAATTATTAGTGGATAGAGTGGTGCAAGAAATAATGGTATGGAAATAATCAGCTGATAAATGGCTTTGATAATAGGCAGGTTTTTGACAACCTGTGATTTTCATAAACAAAGGGGCTGTGCAACCTGGATTTTGACTGCCAGATCTGCTTCCAGGCATACATTTCTACATGTACTGTAGGTTTACTGTAACATCTTGATTTATTATATAACAGACATAACCACCCAGTTTGATTTCTTCTTTCCACCAAAACAATAACTTTACTCCCCTGGAATAAAATGAAAAATGTTGTGTTCTCAGAGAAGCTTCAAACACCTTTGTGTTAAAACCCAAAAAAATAGCTTTTCTTTTATTATCAACTGAGAATGTGTGCTACAATAGCAAAGTGTCTAATTATTAAAAAAAAAGTGAATCATCTGAACTGATATTCTAAATCACTGTAACACAGTGAAACAAAATTGTGAGTAATTTGTTGTCCTTTAAATATGTGGTTTCTCTTATTGGAAATGCAAAGATCTAAAGAATCAGCTGGCTCCAGTGTCTCCAGATTGATAAAAATCATCTTTTCTAATACCCTGGTTAACAGGACAGTTTAAGATACTAGACACAAATAAAAAAGACTTACTGGAAAATAGCAAACAAAGAGTAGTGTTCTTTTACCGGGATTATACTCTTTAAAACTCTCTGCCAAGCTCCCCAGGATATTTTGTCAGCATGTTAGGATCCTTCACATTTCTCTGCAGTGTGTCTATTTGCCGCTGGTTCAGACCTATGGGAATCATTCTAATTTTAGCATTAAATCTACCTCTTTTCAGCAATATAGCTCTTCTGTTGATTGTATAAAAAATTTAGGATATTAGTCACTCAGAATTACATCTTGGATATCTAAAATAGATGGGGTAGGAGGTATGTAATCAAAAGTCAGACTCCATTTTGAATTTGTGTCAAAGGCAAAAATGATGGCAAAGTCAATTCCAAAAGATTTAGCTGCATGAACACTTTGTCCATGTCTTTTGAATTTCTTTAATTATATAAACTGTGTCTCACTGTTGGGATGCAATCCTTGTTACAGGTGAGGATCACAGCCACACCAGTGCTGACATTTGTGCTCAAACATGGACTCTTTCACAAATCATAAAAGGTGCAACAGTTCAGCTTACCCTGCCTTGGCTCCCAACCAACAATATTGCACAAATTGTGTAAATTAAGCTAATTCCATCTTAGTGCCTGGTACAAGAATCTTCTAGCACAATAGCAATTTCTATTGAAAGCATAAAGATCATCTTTGCAGAGAAAGAAGTACCTTCTCTGGAGATCATCTGAGACCAGTGAGCCTCAAAAGCAAATCCTTGCATTCAGTGAGCAAGGAGTTTCTCCCTGACTTTGCCTCCTCTAACCAGTAATATTTGCACTCTGGGGAGGTCTGTATGGGACTGTAGGTGTTTATCTGTTTCTCTCTCTTGAATACACACGTGGAAACATGCCTAGAGCTAACCAAAGTGTAATGGCTTTAAACTGAAGAGTAGGTTTAGATTAGGTGTTTGGAAGAAATTCTTTACTGTGAGGGTGATGAGGCACTGAAACAGGTTGCCCAGAGAAGTTATGGATGCCTCATCCCTGGAAGTGTTCAAGGCCAGATTGGATGGGCCCTGAGCAAACTGGTTAGTGAAAGGTGTCCCTGTCCAACAAGGCTGCAGCTCCAGTCATCAGTTTGGTTACACAGAGGTCAGGGGAAATGGAAATGAACCATTCACTTGCAGTGCAAGATGCATTTTCCCCTGGACAATGTGTTCAGGGATCACTTAAAAGGCAACCCGTCTGTCAGAGTACAGGGCAATTACAGTCTTTGTAGCCAATTAAAAGTCACTTGTAAATGAAATTGTATCCATCCCAAAAATACATTAAAAAGATTTAAACAATCGATGAATGAGTCACTACCCTTGTGTGAGACTGGGCTACAAACGGTAGGTAGAACAGGTAATCTCTCAGTCAGAGCACTGCTCTGTGAGCCATCAGTGCCAAGTTACTCCTGAGGATTAACTCTGACTTAAAGAATATTTTTGACCTTGACTAAAACTCTTAGATTTTTTTCTCATTGTTGCGTGTGCATGGGGTTGGTTTTTTTGTTGTTTTTCTGTTTTAGCTTTACATCATGTTGGTTTTGAATTTTTTTTTTAATCTAATACAAAATAAAGGAAAAACAGTTTGAATCATGTGTCCTGTTGTGGGGACCAAGTTAATTAAAATCCTGATGTATATATACAGCTGATACTCCTCACCCTAATGAAGAACATTAATTCTAGAACATGTGTGGCTGTAGTCACATTGCTACAAATTACTGGACTCTTTCCTTTATCTGTTTCCAAGAAAGTCTCCCCCGGTTAGTTAGGAAAAAAGAAAAATATGATGCCTTAGTTCTAAGCAGCATAAATTACATGCATCAATCAGAGGAAGCTTAAATTAAAATACACATTTGGCAAACAAATATGAATATGTTGATCTCATCTGTGAATCAAAATGATTTAATGCCAGTACTGACCCCCCACTGATCAACATGAAGGTCACTGCAAACTGCTTGATTCTCATTGAGAAATGTTGTCATGTCTGTTAAAGATGCAGTTTTATACATTCCCTAATGCTCAGTCTAATCGGTAATTCCAATGTAGCAGAATTGATTTATTTTAGAAAGAAAGTACTGAATTCATTTTTTTATTTATGTAATCCAAAACAGATAGCTAAATTAAAATGTTAAAAAAATACATGTGGTGGATGGGTCTGGGCTGAAGGCTTTCCAATGTGTTTATGATGTTTTCTAATCTAGAGGAACACTATTTGTTAAATAGAATGCTACACCTTTCAGATACCAAGAGATCATAAATCAGTCTTCCCTTATCATCCCGTTCATGCATTCTAGCTATAGGAATAACTAGTGGTTTAACTCAATTATCAGGTGAAATGTGGCTCTGAAGGGATAATCCAAGGCCAGTTGGGTTGTCATTGCTCTCCAAAGATCTCAAGCAAACAGATAAGTAGGACACTGGTTTTACTGAAACTTGAACCCGTTTTTGTCTCTTATAATCTTTTTGTCTGCACTTAGAACTTCTTTGAATTAGGGATGGAGAAAGTCATCATGGCCCCAGGGTAGATGGAACTGGGAAGAAGGGCCACTCTGTGGTGGGATGGTACACAAGATCAGCAGCTCCTGATGGGAACAGAAGCAACAGGGTACCACATCAGAGTTCATCCATGTGGACTAAGTCCCCACTGAGAGACAGGGAAAGAGGTCAGTGCAGGAAATATTTCTTCCTGCAACAGACCCAGTGGATAGAATTCACTATGTTTAGGTACCTTCACACATGTATGGAAATGGGGTTTTCCCATAGGTATGAATGTTTTTACATCATCGTTTGTGAAAAATTGCACTTTCTAAGTAAACATTTCACACCTCTGTAGCTGGGGACTACAGCAATGGTGAAAGCCAGCTTCTCTTTTGTGCTAAAAAACAGAGTCCTTTTTTGCTTACAGTGTGAATTTATGACTTTCAATGTCCAAGACTCAACATTTTTCTTTATTAGATAATCCTTACCAGTCTCTCTACTTACAAATTATTTCCATCAGAGGGTTTTTGCTATTTTTTTCCTTCTTCTTCTCCATGTGGAACCGACACATTCTCCAAGGATTTTCAATAATCAGGTCTTACCTTCTAAAGCTCCCAGTAGCCCATCTATAGTGTGAAAACCTTTCAAAGTATACTCCAGTTTAAACTGTCTGCTGGGGAAAAGCTGAAAGAGACATCTTAAGAATGCACTTTGACAGGAACAGATCAGATGTTCACTAAGGAGAAAAACAATTTTGAAATTATTGTTCACCTTGAACAAAACTTAATTCATGAATCTTTGGCATTTGGATGAGAAGAAACAAAAAATCACTCACCTTTTGTTTAATAAAATAAAACCATCAAAAGCACATGCTACTGTAACATTAAAGTGCAAGCCACAAATGAGTTGTTTGCATCTTGGAGTTTATTTATGTCTCACTAGCCCTGATGAAATTCCAAATAAAGTATTGCAGAACAATGCTTTATGGAGGGATGATTTTTTTGTGCTCTTCCTACCACATATACACACACTGCTTAATATGATAAACCATAAAATTATGAGAACTGCAGTTTATCACACATCTTTGGTTGCCTTTCCCACCTTCCATTTTCTATCTTAGGTAGTTTCCTTCCTTGGTCCATCAGTCAAAAATCCCTGAGCAGCTTCTAGTATGAATTTGATACAGAAATATTTTGCATCTCTTGATAAAGAGAGGATTCTGTCATTGTCAGCCCTGCACATCTGTACATAGAAGTCAAGCTGGATGGCTCCTGTTCAAGAGAGGCATCTCTGAGTTCTAGGGATTAAAGCCACTAATGTTTGTTTTGAAGGTTGGAGAGCATATAACTATGGCTCCCAGGGTGCTCTCTGGCACTTGGTTTTAGACCAAGACATGTTGGAATAGCAAGCCACTGAAACCTGGCCTGGATTGCTAAAATCCAGGCTTTTGTAAATACAGCTCAGCAACAGAAAGAGGAAGTAGATACACATGATACGCATGTCTATTCTGCCCTTTGAGGCAGAAAGACTCTTTTAATAGAGAAATCAAATTTGAGAATTATCCTGGGTCAGTCAGGAGGGATCAAAATCTAGGAAGTGACCCATGCGGCAGAAAGTAGTACAACTTCTTTCCTGAGAGAGAGAGCCAATAACAAGGTAGTTTTAAGTATTGATATGTAGGTAAACCAATTAAAACTTGATATGCCTTCGAGGTAAAAAATCATATATAAACAGAGAACCTCTGAGCCTCTTTTGCCTGTTGTTGCTCAGAGAGAAGCTTCTCCCTGCTTCTCTCTCTGGTAAGGCTGGGCCTTTTCCCTGCCCCCTCTTCCCCAGAGGGAGAGGGGGGAGAAGGGAGGTTTGGAGTGGCCATGCAGCTGCAGCTGGCCATGGGGGAGGAACTGGCTGGAGTTCCCAGGAGATACAGTTCAGCCGACATGTCAGCCACACCAGACAGAGCCAGGCCCCTGCTCCGGGCCAGGAAAGGACCAGGCCGGACTCCATCCAGCTCGGGCTGGGCCCTGCCCTGACACCCCGGGCCTGGCCGGCCCTACCAGGCCAAGCCAGCTTCACAGAGCCAGGCCACAGAGACTCTGAGTGCTTCTGCCATCCGGCTCAGACTTTTCAAACAGCCCGGCAGAGACCACGTGATCATCACAATGCCGGAGAGAGAGAGATTAACTGGACTACGCTCCCAAACACCCATCCTTCCCTGCACAGAAAAGAGTAACGAATGAGGACATCTACAGGAATGCGACCTCGAGACTTTAAGTCAGTGAAGGAAGCAGAACTGAAACCTAGAGGGAGGAGCATGAGATGTACTTTGATAGTGAAGTTGAAAATTCTTTTGGAGAACCATGGCTGGGGACTGAGCTAATAAATTCCCTGTAATATATGAAGAAATAGNTCAGGGAGAAAGAAATGAACAGGTGGGGGGAGGAGGGGTGGTCTGAGGAGTTTGTTCTGGTTTTTCTTGGTTTTTTTCTTTGTCTTAGGTTTATTAATAAACTTTCTTTATATTCTATAAAGTTTGAGCCTGCTTTGCCAACTCCTAATGCTCATCTCACAGCAAACATCAGGTAAATTTTGGTAAGTGTGCTGGCATTTGGCCAGAAATTCAAATAGGCAAACTGCAAGAATCCACCTGTTATGACTGAATGAGGTCTGACCACTCCTCTAAATCTCCAGTTTCTTCATATTAAAACCTGCTGAGCCAGGGGAAGTATCTTACCTCAGTGCCTCAGAAAATTTCGATGTCCATAATTTCTGACAATTTTGACTAACCTGAAGGCCATGAAGGTTATGTAAAGGCATAATTTTCATATCTGAGTTTTCATCAAAACCAGGTATCATAAATGTGCATAATGCTATTTCCAGCTCTGTGCCTTCGAAGCCAAAGCTCCCCCATTACCAAGCTGTCAGAAAAAAATTGGACATTGATCATTTGCTAAAAGTTATTCTTCGTTGTGTATGTGTAGCCACTTTGGTTCAAACTAATCCTACCTCTGACCCTGAGGAGTAAGCAAGCCTCACTATTCACCAGCATTCATGTGTGATTGACCTCAAATTAAGTGTGAAGACACAAAACCAACTCTAACAGGACCACGGTGTGAACACGCCCATCTTCTCTGCTACAGCATTTGGAGAGCCAAGTAGACAAGCAGAGCTGACAAGCCATTTTTTTCTTATTTTTTCTCTGAGGAAGACAGATGACATGAGAAAGCATCTTTGATATGATCATGATGGAGCAGCAAGTGATGGTACTTCTGCACTCTGTGCTGGAGTTTGGTGTCATCACACACACAGCTAAGACAACCTAAAAGATCTGACCACCGAAAGTGAGATAATCCTTTGTACACAAACATCCATCCTTTAAACTGCACACATAGAAACCTGTGGCCTTTGCTACTGCTTATACTTTAACCAGCATCACTACCAGATCCTTACAGGAAATGTGTTCTTCTTGAAGCTTAAGATAAAAGTGCCAGAAGCCAGAGACATCCTTTCAGTGTACGGATGAGGAATGAAGAGAGAAAAGACGGTGGCAAGTTGGTACTAGCTTGCAGATGTGGGAAAATATTGCTGGTGACTTTGCTTCATGAAATTCTATATCCTTGTCAAAAGTAAAATTGTTGTAATGTCAAATGTCTCTACTTTTTATATGCTATGGTATGAAAAAAGAATCTTGTCCTCCATATAATTTTAGTTTCTTTTAAGAGGTTCTAGTTTGGCTATTATTGTCTTTTTGAGCCTTCAGACTTCTCTTTCAAAACAAGCTTTCTTATCTTTATTTGCAAGAGGAAGAAAGATTTTATCTTTCATAACTTTATATATCAGTTATTTTTTTGCTGAACAAGTGCATCAAAACATCATACTAAATCTCTTTACTCAGCAAGTTCACTTTGGGATGAGTTCTGAATGCTTTCTGTTTGCTATCAGTTGTAGATTTAGTCAACATGATAAATCCTCACAAAATAAACATAATCACTTGCAACATTGATGGATATTTATTTATCAGTAAAAGGAACATTGCGCTTTTATATATGCAGATTAGCTCCTAAATGATAAACAATTTCCCAGCAATGCAGCTAGAGCTGGTTGATCAGAAATAGTTTTATGTGTTTGAGTGAGTTGACCTTCATCTATTGATCAAGGGTAGTTGGCAAGATCTTAAGTAATAACATTCTTGGCTTCACACATCACTTTCATATTGATAGGGGGGAATTGTTTCTGAGTCCAATACTTATCTGCTGGTGAAATTTAGGAACATATGAGTCTAGTCAGTCACACCCAAAATATTGTGGAAGCTAGAAGCAACATATGTACTTCCTTGAATTTCTTGCACTGGTAGGGAGCATTTGGAAATGCAGCGACTCTTTGGAGAGGTGCTTGCTCAGTATCTATCTAGTGTGTGGCATCCCCTGTTACAATCTGGAAATTGCTTAAACTGTTGTGGAAAATCAGCTGGTTCGGTGACAACACAAAACAAAGTGTCCCAGTTAAAGCTTCATTCCCAAGCCTTTAAAAATGTCTCTGTTAAACTCTACAAAGGCAAAATGAACTCATCTTCCTAAATGCCTTAAAAATAAGGAAATAGGACCACTCTTCCCTTGGGGTGCAAATGTAACCTGCCAGCAAGGGTTAGTAATCTTCAGCCTCCTTCATCCTCAAACAGACTGTTCTGTAGAGTGGTTTTTGTGCATTGCTGGGGGATAAACAGGCCTTCAGCATCTCACCTGGCACCCACACTGGGTCGTGGAAGAGAAAGAATTGCTCACTGTAGAGTCAACTTCTTCCCCCTTCCTGTCTTTTAGCAGAAGAACATCACCCTGCTTCTTTAAATTATATAGAATTTTTTTTATTTGTTCCAATCTCACTGAATACAAATCAGGGTAAATAGCTCTGCAACAGCTCTACAGCTAAGAGCTATTATCTGTGTGTTTTGATCAGTTGTAACACCAGTGGTCTATAGACCTCAATTTCCTGTTCTGAAGTGCTAAAACTTATGAAAATAAACTCCAAGGCTTAGTAAGCATTCTTCAATCAAATAAAATTGTCAGTATGAATCTACCTATGCTAGCGAAATCTTATAAAAAATGTTTGATAGTAGCTTTTTGCGCTGTGAAACCTGAAACTGCAGTACACTACAAATTTTGCAGGGTAGATTTGATACATCAGTGATGCTTTGTGGGTTTTTTCCTTATTTACACTCTTTTTCTTCCTTTCTATCTGTTTTACAGTGTTTTCTCATCCTTCTCTGTGTAATCCTCACCATTTTAATTGTCTGTCTGTTTTATAAAATCATGTCTAATTAGAAAATTTTAAATTCCTCATTACAGCACATTCTCATGCAGAACTTGAAATAGGAATGATTATGAACTGTTCTATTAAGCACCAGCTTTGCACTCTTTAAAAGATCGGAATTGTTGTTTATATCTGTATGCACATTAGTTTACCTCAAGATGTGCTAGATTACATTAATTATCTTTGCATCTGCAACAGAGAACATTAACGATTGATGCCAGCCTCATTTCTCTAAATTTTTGAAAAGTTTTGTTTTCTTTCTCTTGACAATGTGTATTTGCCATACAGGGAAATTTAAGAGGGATGGACAGAGCTTGCTGTTGGAACCTTCAAGACCACTGTGTTTCATTGTGCTTCAGACTAATTGTAAATACATTTACCTTTTTACAAGGTGGGAGAAAAATTCTGATTTTGCAACTAGCTGTACTTTTATACCACTTCAATCCCGATCTGTCTCAAAAGCAGGCAGATTTATGGCAGCAGTGTCCCCATGTGGACTTCTACCAAAACAAATGTGACCAACTGATTTTTGGCTCCAGTTTTGATGCAAACAAATCCTTACTAAGCAAAATACAAATAAATGGTTTTAATAGTTTTTAGCCAAAGTAATTTTAGTAGGAATTTAGAGAAAATAACTGTCAGCCAGTGTCTGGAATTAGCTTTCTGGAGCCTCTGCTCAGTCCCTGCCTGCTTAGTTCAGGCTGTACAAATCTCTGTAGCTGCTGTTATCAGAGGTAGCATGTCTCATATACACAGACCAAGCACCCCGGTTCTCCTAAGGATAAGATTTTCACAGTCCTCTAAGAGAGGCCAAGTCCACAGAAGAATTAAATATTAAGTATAATAATAGTAATATAACTCCATCTCCTTAGCACCTGGAGTAAGTCTATAAACAAAGTCAAGACACAACAAACAAATTTGCTTTGTGGCTCACGAGAATAAGCACATCTTTTCAGGTTCTTCTAGCCTATGGCCAGAAACAAAGATAGAGGGTCAAGCTATCAAATTATTTTTTTTCTCTATTGTTGGGCATTTTCATGGCAAAATTTTTATCTTGCAAATCGAACCAGTACTGATCATCCCCTTGAAATCAGTGGGATAAATTACAAAGGGACTTGCTGCTCATAGGATCCAAGAGTATAGCAATCCAAACCCTAGTTAGCATTGAAGAACTTATTTAAATCATTTTACTGTATTTGCTTTTTTGAAAAGTCTGCATTCAGACTGTAATTCCACAACATTTATTTGTTATTCAAAGCAATTTGATGAATAATTCTGTAATAATTTGTCTCAGCTTATTGTGAATATTCAAGATTTGAAACATGAACTGTGATTGCTCTCCTAAATCAAACGCTGTTTTACTATTCCTTCAGTGAATGACAGTCTTAGAATCAAGTGAATGACTGGGGGGAAAAGAAAGGGAAAGAAGAGAATTGAACTTGAATATTATCCAGAATTTACATAAATTAACTCTTATGGTGGGCAGTCCTGCCATGACAGAAGCAAGCTCATTTATGAGAAGCAAGCATAAATGGCAGGCAGGCATATTGTTAAAACACATTTGTTCAGCAATAGTGCATGCAACCCGGAATTATACTGTTTATTTATTAGCTGTGCTAAAGCCTAAAATTTGGTGGGAAGCAAAAAGGGGAAAAGACAAGTAACAGGTCTGAGGAGGCATTAAAAAAAGCATTCTCGAAAAAGAATCCTCTGTACAGTTAAAATCAGTTTAGGTATTCTCCTCAGTCTCCG
The DNA here is from genome assembly GCA_013400955.1 of Drymodes brunneopygia. NCBI lineage: Eukaryota > Metazoa > Chordata > Aves > Passeriformes > Petroicidae > Drymodes > Drymodes brunneopygia. Next base: position 1,713,047 of record VZTZ01012523.1, read on the forward strand.
GAAAACATTAGAGCATTGCACTCAGGAATTTCAGTGATTTATGCAAATGCAGACATATACACACTCTAAATGCAGTGAACTCAGAGGCAGAGGCTCCTATTTGGAGGCTGATTTTTACCTCCTGTTTGTTAAATTTCTAATCCCTGCATGCTTCTGCAGCAAGCCCTTCAGTATTTTCTGGATGACTGAAAACTAAAGCTTGGCTTATCTCTCTTGAGTTTGGCTTGTGAGCTGTGGTGATGTGCTGGTGCTTGAGGGTGCAGCTGATACCACTGCAGCTCCAGACGTAGAGGTGCTTCTGCTGGGTGGGCACCAGGCTCAGATGAGCCTCCCACCACCTTCTGCCCAGAGGAGGAAAACAACTGCATCTGTTTGTCCTTGAACATTCCTGGGCTGCATCAAAAGGAGCTTGATCTGGTGGTTTAACTCTGGCTGGATGCCAGGTACCCACCAAAGATGCTCTATCACTCCCCTCCTCAGCTGGACAGGTGAGAGAAAATACAACAAAAGGCCCATGAGTTGAGGTAAGGGCAGGGAAAGATCACTCACTGTTTACTGTAATGGGCAAAACAGACTTGACATAGGAAAATTAATTGAACTCATTATGAATCAAAATCAAAGCAGGAAAATGAGAATTAAAACACACCCTAAAAACATCTACACATGATCAGCCCAACGAGGGAGATGAATAACCCTCTCTATTCTGCTCTTGCAAGACTTCATTTGGAGTACTGTGTCCAGCTCTGGGACAAGAAGGATGTGGACCCGTGGGAGCAAGTTCAGAGGAGGGCCATGAAGATGATTACACCTCTCTTATGAGGACAGGCTGGGAGAGTTGGGGCTGTTCAGCCTGGAGAAGAGGCTCTGGGGAGATCTTCTAGCACCTTCCAGTACCTAAAGGGGCTAGCTGATAACTGGAGAGTGATGTTTTACAAGAGCATATCATGATGGGACAAGGAGAAATGGCTTTAAACTGGCAGAGGGTAAGTTTATATTAGATATTAAGAAAAAATTCTTTCCTGTGAGGGTCTTGAATACTCACAGAGGGGGTTAGAGGAGATCCTGGGTGTCAGGACTTCCCATGGAAGCCCATGACACCAGAGTTGTGTAAAAGGTACTGCAGACTGGATGTGGCCCAGGATATTTTGCACACAAAGCTTCCTATGCTTTCAGAGCATATTAAGGCAAACAGCCTTCTCACAGTTTAGATGTGATTTACGGTCAAAATGATGTGAGCCACAGAAAAGGTATGACCAGGTGGCAAGTCCCTGCAGCAAACCAGTGACTCTGGGACTGCTGAGGACACAGAGACTGAAGAAACATCACTGACAGCCTTTAAAATGTGTTACATGATGGTGCTTGTGACCCTGCCTTTGCCCCAGGCTATGCTATAGCTGCTGGAATTTCAAATCTCTTTCAGTGAGTGGTATCTGGGCAAAGAAAAGAAATAAATAGGTTTGGACATTATACATTTTCCATTTGGGGAAAGTTAACTTTCCTCAACTTTTTTCCCCTTGCTTTATTTTATTTCTTTTCCTTTCTAATATTTGAAATGCTTATTTTTTCAGGTTTAAAAAGTCATGTGATTACTGGTATCTCAGGTTATAGGATCCCAATGGCTTAAAATGGCTTCAAGAGTAAAGGGTGCAGACTACCACTTTGTCAGCAAGGCCTGATAATATTCAAATATTTCCATTTTTCCCACCAAAAAAAAATATGAGCATTCACATTTTCGGAGCATATTTTATGAAGACCAAAACACTGACTTAGAAATTGAAAGACAAAGTTTTTCTGTTAAAAGCCAGAAGAGTGACACAACCAACATGATGGTAACACAGAATATCTTGTACCGTACTCTGATTTAATCCTGTTCCTTTTGTCCACACCTTTGGGTTTTGTTATATTAAGTGTTCTTGTTAGATGTATGTGGAGAGGGGGCAGGAGGCTGGAAGGAGTGTTTTTTTCACTTTAACAATAATATCCTTCTTCCATAAAAGATATGAAGCAGAAGACTGAACAGAAAATCTAGCTATTTTATTGCCCCAAGGCATTATTCATTTTCCTGACACATTATGTTTTTAATTAAAATTGCACATGAGTTAATTAAAATGTTCATTCAGCTTTTTTTTTTTCCTTGCATGGGTGCCTTGTTACTCTCCTAGCATTTTAGTAGAAGGCCGTTACATTTCAACAAACTGCTGGCTTTATCAGCTCAGACTTCTACTGACAGACTGTCATGTTCTCTACACCTTTTTATCTCAGATGTTCTAATTTTTTTAAGTACCTTCTCTAGTCTGGAGGCTGGTTGGTTGGTTTTTTTAAAAAAACTGTTGTTATTATTATTATTATTATTATTACTATTCTGCTACCAGCACCTTCCACCAGTGGTTTGAGCTCAGGTTTATTAAGGAGACATTGTCAGGAATGGGCAGGAAGGTTTCACAAATAGGGGTCACTGAAGTGTTATCCCACAAGAATCAGTGAGCATTGTCAAACTCACTCTTATGGAAACTGCTCAATTTAATATGCAATACAAGTGCACAGAAATACCAGACTTGGGAGCAACACTAAAGAAAAGGAGCATCCAAATAAAGTAATAATCAGAATTCTGCAGACACTTTGCTTATACTGAAGTATGAGGAATCCTTCAGATTTATGGATTGCCGGTACTGAATTTTTGATCTCCAGTCAGGAAAAAAGATATTCCAGAAGATAGACTTTTGTCCTTTTTGTTTAGACTTAAACTCTATTTTTAAAAGGTGTAGCAGGATTTAAACAGTTTGAGAAAGTGTTTCTTTTTAGCTGAAAGTGTTCTTGGTGGTATATTAGGAAGGGCAGGAGAGATTTCTTTGGCTATGGACTAGTAAAAACTGCTTTACTCAGTTTTCAAGGAACCTGTTTCTACACTTAAAATTCCCAAGTCATGAGTGGAAGCCTGTCCTGCTTCCATTGTGCTGGCTACATAGCATGTTGAAATGCAGTTATTTCCCCCAACCAGAGTCACCAGATCTGACTTTGGGAATGGAGCCAGTGTAGGAAGAGTTCTCTGTCCCAGGTGTCAACCAGCTCCTAGAAAGGAGCAGATTTCACAGACAGATCATCTCTGCTTTCCACAGAGGTTGTAAACATCCATGGTGCACTTGTTAAATTTATCCTTATTGAGCATCCCAAGATAGAAATGCATACAAGGCCAATAAACCACAGCAGGGGTAAAAGGTAGAAAGCATGTCAAGCAAATGTTTTCTGAAGAGGTGAGCAATAAGCTGTTGTGCCTTTGGTGAAGTCTTCAAAGTCTGCAGAAACCCATTGATGTTTGTAACTAACAAACATCTTGTGTCCTGGCTGCTGCACCGGCACGTGCTGGGACAAAACAGAGCTTTTGAGCAAAGATTTATGTTGTGTGGAAGTGCCATGCACGCCTTCTAACAGCAACACTGAAGCCAAGTTTGAAAATCAGACCTCAAAACAACAGCTCCCATAACTCAAATAGAGAAGGAGGGATGGGCTGAGGGGTTCAAACTTTGGGCTCAGCTAATATGCATTAGTGCCATTTGCTTTTTTCACACAGCATGAGTTAAGGACAGGCTGTCAGCTGTAACTTTGAGCTTCCTGGATGCTGTCAGCTCTTTTCACAACCTTCATATTACTGAAGTGGAGCTTTTTACATTTTATTCTTTGACTTCTTGTTGTATCTTCATAAGAATAATGTGATTTCGGGGGAAGTGTTGAAAGGTTTGAATGTGGTAACTAAACATTTACAAAAGATCCTTAGCCTGAAATATGTAAATATATTTCTCTCAATGGTTCAGATAGCAGTGTTTAATTTTGCAGAAAAATTGCAAAGGGTTTTTTCTTTTTTTTTTTATACTGAATTTATGCTCTGATGAAAAGCCCTTCACTTCAGGAAGTGGAAGAAATTATTTATTTTTAAAACTCTCTTAATATGGCATCTTAGATATCTTGAAAAGGGTGTGAAAGATAAGGTTACTAGTCAGGAATAATGTTTTACAACATCATTACCCTGATATCACCCAAAGCAGCATTCCTTGAATCATTTTGTTTGGTACATATCTATATTTTGATTCAAATAATACCCTCTTTGGTTATGCTAATATTGCCACGTGATATTTACTTAGGCATCAAGAACAACCTCACTGAAACGCAGCAAAAATGCCCTATGGCTTTCTAAGAGCCTTTTAAAACATATCTTGATATTTCATTTGTTGTAAGACTATACTCAGTTCACAGCTTATTGAAAATTCACTCCCTTATTCCTTTATATTATCTGCACAATGAGTAGGGAAAAAATCCCAAAAGGCACAGACATGAGAAACCCTGAATAGTCTCTGGAGTTCTGGGGCCCATGATTTAGGAAGCATGCAAAGGTCCTTGAATGAGTCCAGAGGAGGTCAACAACGCTGGTGTCAGGGTTGAAAGGCTGTGAGGTGCAGTTGAGACTTTGGGTTTTCCTACTTTGGAGGACAAAAGGAGACTGAGGGGTGACCTCATGGCTCTCTCCAGCTTCCTAAGGAGGGGAAGTAAAGAGCGGGGTGTGGATCCCTTCTCTCTGTACCCAGTGACAGAACACATGGGAACGGCTCAAAGCTGCACATGGGGAGGTTCAGACTGGACACTGGAAGTATTTCTTTACTGAGAGGGTGATCAGACATTGGAACAGGCTTCCTAGGGAGGTGGTCAATACCCCAAGCCTATCTTCTTGGCATTTCCATTTTCCACTACTTTCTGACTTGTGCAGTAGGGCTTTTTTTTTTTTTTCTTTCCTGTCTCTATTTCCTACTTTTACTGCAGTCTTCTGGTCCTAGTAAATCCTAACCCTTCACAGACCAAGTGCCTGTCCCTACCATAGACACCTGTGTGAAATTCTCACAAATTTGTGCCAGTAATATTCAAACATTTTGTCAAGTTGCATTACTTTTGGTAAATTAAGGAATATTAAAATACTGTAAAGGTATACCGGAGCAAACTGAAGTGTTTTTCTTCAGCCTTTTGTAAACAAAAATTTGAGTTTGTGGGTTTGTAATAATTAGTTCTTGGTTTTAAAATTTCTTTAATACCAGTGAAAACAAAGGTTTTATGCCATAATTTTTTTAACAGTTCATCATGCTAACAACATTTCAAAAACACTGGTTTTGAAATGGCCTGGAACATTTTTCCAACAGTTTAAAAGGACTCTAAAATGAAGACAAATTCCTTTTTCTCCTTATTTTTACACCCTGTAATCTGGGTACCTTGAACTTCCCACACAGCATCAACCTTTTGTGCTTTCATGTAGGAAAAGTCAACATTTAATCATAAAAGGGTTTGAGAGTCTATATTAAGAATACAATCTAACTTGGTAGCTGCTGTTTGAGATCCTGCACTCTATGAATTTCATACAGTAGAAATTAAAATCTGGTATAATTTCATGACCCATATCACCTTCTTTCTCACAGATTCCAACTGTGTGAAGTTATTTCCATAAAGAAATGTGGGGATATTGTAGGAAGCAAACTGGATTTACCAACAGTTCAAAGCTGAGGCGAATATTACATTTAAAGCCAACTCCTCTTATTATAGATATGTTTAACACTTCCTGAAAATTCCCTTCAAAAAAGTAACAGTAATTTTCATCAGCTCTGGGAAAAGAGTCATCAAGTATCTCCAGGTGTAATGTATTTTTAGTAGAACCACCCAAACTGTTAGCCACAGTTGTGAACTCTGCTGAGGAAGTCTCTCGGCGCTGCGGTGGCAAGCTATCTGCCCACAGGCAGTTTAAGTGCTTCACATAGAGGTGCAAGACCTTAAAAAAAAATCTAAAGCCATGCCATAAACAGGAAGCATTTTTTAAAAATCGTTTTCCCCAGTTTGGAAAAGGATGGAATAACAGAAAGAGAAACAAACTGTTCTGAGAAAGGAGCAGCCTGAGGAGACCAGCTTTGCTGCAGGTCATTGGTCCTCCCCTGCTCTACCTTTTATTTTCTCACGTAGCCACTTACCTACTTCTGGCCCTGCAGAAGCCCCTTGGCTTTTCTCTACTCATGCTCAACCTCCTTCACTCCCTTTATGCTTTCCTCACAATTCCCAGGAAGTTATTTCCAATAATCACCTAATTTCCTGCATGAAGCAGCACAGGATGCCCCAAGACTCTCATCATCTTGCATGACCACTTTTAGCATGCTCAGACTTGTAAAGTCCTGCTGCTCTCTGCCCTTGTAGACACAAAGGTTAACAGAGACAAAGCAACTTTTCTTAATTGTCAAACTCCAGCCATTTAATTCCTGAGACTGGGGAAAGAGGATTTCTAAGAAAGATGTTAACAGCCCTCTCACATTTTGCCCCATTAAGAGACAGATCTGAGATGAGAAGAAATTCCAGACTGGCCCCAAAAGCTGAGCTCTGTCAGAACAGATTCCTTTTGGAGAAAGTTTCCTCGCTAGAAATATAGGAGAACAAGCAAGTAAACAAACAAAACTCCAGCCACCTTGGACACATTTCCTGCATGCTCACAGATCATCCTGCCTAAGCACAGCAGTACTGACGGCCCCTGGCCAGGCCACGGCAACACCATCCACACCTCCTGGAAATGCAGCGGGTGGTAACCTCTGCAAGGGAGATAAAGACTTGGAAATGGCAGTGATTTGTACCCTACAGACATAACACAGAGTCACTGCTAAGAATGTATTTGATTTTTTTCTCTATTTGTTCACTCAGCTTGAGTAAAGCCATTTGGGGAGCTTTTTGTTTGCTCTTTTCTTTATATTGCTTTCATTCCTCTACATCATTCAAAACTAAAGCCTTGCTATGAATGAAAATATGGAGCTTAACGCACTTTTTTTTCTATGCACAGGGTGACAGATCCACTGTGCAACCTTGCAGCTATCTCTACCTATATGAAGATGCAGCAAAGGACAGCTGTCACTCCTTAAACTCTCAGTGCAAATGGGTTTGTTTCTATACTCAGAGAATTTGGGGTTTCTATGTATGTATTTTCAGCTTTTAACTTCTCATACATGTGGATGGTCTCAGACAAGTAGAGAAATAAGGCAATAAAATATCTGTTTTGCTGTTCCAAATTTCACTATGCATCATTTTAAGTCCTTGCTGCATTTCTTACTCGCATTTATCCCCCCCATTCTCATCAGTAGGTGCGGATAACAGGCTTACTTACTGCCTTGCCAGTTGTATATGTTCAACAGCTCTAACTCAATGACATCACTTATTAGGGAGATAAATGAGGGCAATTAAGCATCATGGCCATAACTGCTGAAACTTTCTGCAATGAGAGCATTATTAAAATGACAGAGTGCTTGCCTGTGCCTGCCCAAGGTGTATGATTCAGCCTCTCTCCTTTGCCTGGTGGAGTGACCCCCAGCAGCATACCTCACATGCATTGTTTCTATAGGGCTTATATATAACCTCTCATGTAAACTGGCAATAGATATTGATTGATGTCCATTTCATTTTTAAGAGCCATCTTCTTCTGTGTTATTTAGAGTTAAACAGGACAGCTGATAAACATTGCACTTTAGTTCATGTTTGTTAAACTATTCACTTAAATAACCTCCTCAGATGCTGATAAATGGCACCTTCACAAAGAATAGCTATTACTGTTTTGCATAATATACTGGTGTTTAAGGCTTTTTATAATATACACACAGGCTCTCTCTGTCATTCAAAATTCAAATGACATTTCATTAAAATATTTCTTTTTAATCCTGTCTGGATAATGTTTCCAATAATTTTTAATACTGGATTTGGGGGAAGGAGGAAAATTGCCATGAGGAGTGGAAATTTCGTTTTGGAAACAAAAATCTAGATTTCAAATTGGAGCTTGTTTCCCATAAAAATTTTTTCTCTGTTTTGGGCAAAAGTGTGACTATAAAGAGCTGGAAAAATAAGACCATTGCAGGAAAAGAAACAGCTAGGAGAAATACATGAAGAGAGGTAAAGATGGTCAAATATAGTCTGAAGAAGCAAGAAAAAAAAAAAAATAAAAGCAGGGAGAGAGAGAGAGGAAAAAAACCTAAATCTAAAACAATCATGATGCAATGAGAACAAATGAACTAGACAGGGTGCTCCAGACTTCCCCTAGTAGCACCAGGATATAGGACTAAGCTATAGGACTGCAGCCTTACCAGTCCGGGGCATCCCTGCCTCTCCCACCTTCCTGCAGAAGAGATGTGATCTACATCTCCATTCCATAAAAACCCACCATCCCTCAGGGAAGATGATCCAAGCATGGGAGCCCAGTGGAGTTTCTTGGGAGTCCTGGTTTGGCTGCAGACATGCTATGCATGTATGGAACACACACAAAATGTATATAGATGAAGCAGCTGTGATGGCAAATCCTTGCCCTTTCTAAATGTCATAAAGTAAATGTATCGCACAGGCGGTGATGTGGTTGGCAAGAAAATAGAGATGATGTCTCTCCACACTTGGATGGAAATACTTCATTTTATAGAGCACATGATTTACCTGTGGTTTGTATCCCAGCACACACTGCCCAGAGCACAGTGCCCAGAAGGCTGTTTCCAACACAGTTCCATCGCCAGGAACATCAGGGAGGGTGGAAAGGGAGCCAGGAGCAGTGGGGTAGTTCAAGCTGAGGCCAGCTGCACCCTGGCCCCCAAGGGCTGCCTGGGAGAGGAAACCTGAAGCAAAGCATTCTCTTCCACATGTGTGAAGAGGGATACAACCCTGGGGTCAAAAAACAGAGAAGAAAAAGAGGCAAATCGAGGCTGGATTTGGAAATGGGCAGGTACCTACCTTGGAAAGATTTTGCAGATATATTAAGCAGAATTTAGAGCAGCTGTCTTCTTCCTCTGAATTGTTGCTCTGTTTTCTAGATGTCAGGAGACCTTGAATGCATTTATTGCCATCCTTCCCATCCCTGCCAACCCTGCTACTGTGGCAAGCCTATGGAATTAAGGTGCAGGGAAAGATGGAAATGAATTAATAATTTAGCCCTTTGGTTGGTCTTTAAGTATTGTTTCACAGAGTTGAAAGATGTCAAGAGTTAAGGAGTAACATGCAAAGGGACTCTGGGAAGAGGAGGTGTGCCAGAGAAGGCACAGAGGGCAATGGGATAGGGGAAGCTAAGGTATGTGAAGTAAAGAATATATTTTTATGTGCCTAAATTATGAGAATGATAATGCTAAAACAGACACAAAGTTAAGAACCATCATAAGAAATATAAGAATAACTATGCCACAACAGACCAACAGTCCATCTAGTTGGCCTCTGACACAGCAAGGTTTAAAAATGCATATTAAGCCATCTCCTGCACTGAGCAGGCAGTCAGGGTATTTCCTTCTTTAAGATGGTGGTACTCATACTGTTAGGAAATAATTTATTCTAATGTAATGTGACTGAATGCTTTCAATAGACACAGAAATTTTTTATACATTTGTTTAATCCTGCTGATTTTTGGCTCAGTAATATCTATGAAAGGTGTTACATTAGTTAATAAGGGGTTACATAAAGACAGCATTAAACTTTGATCGCTGTTAAACTATCTGCAATTCAGGTTCATTTATTGCTTCCATTCTATGCTTTTAAGGAAAAGTATAAAAATAAGTATTTTTTAAATACTGGACCAACTGTGTTTGTGGGAAAAATGTTGCTTCTCTAACCTCCACTTTTTGCTTACCACCCCAATAATCATCTTTCTCCTCAAGGAGCCAGAACTTCTTTGCTGTCCATCGTCAACAGTTTTCTTTGCTGTTGACCTCAGCCAAATAACAAAGCCAACTCAACACTTATTTTTCTTGACAGGAGAAAACCAAGAGGGTAGTGGTTGTTGCTGTTGTTATTTCATCAAGGATGCTATCCATGTTTACCATATAATGCTGTAAAGTGCAGAACTCCATAATATTTATTTTTGTTGTTTCCTACATGAGATGATACACTGGAAAAAATGTATTCTTCAGTGATAGGAAATACACATGTTCTGTGTTTCCTCGAGTGTATCTGTGTTTTTTGAATCAGACAGCCTCTGTCATGCAATGAAGTCAGTGTACTTGTGTCATAGATTAACGGAGTAATTTTATTACATTAAAGTAAATTTATTGCAGTTTATTAGATTAACAGACTATCCTTTTAGGTAGAAGTAGAACATATATACTATTTTTAGCTTGAAAGAAAGTTGTCACCTGTTAACTTCTATCATACCCTTTGACCTTGGATGGTGCCTGTTACATCTCACTTGACCTGCACTAGAGATGAGTTCCTGTTCCCCAGGAACTGATGAAATTTCCACTCTCACCTGTGAAAAATTTGAATATAGCTATATAGATGCTAAAGGACAGGTACTGCAGTAAGTACCCAGCTTTAAAATGGAACAGTATATAATAGGACCATTTCTCATCTAGACATCCTTCAGCTGAAGGTTTTATTCTTATTGCTGTGAAAGGGGAAAAAAAAGTTTGGATTATTCTCTTTCAGAAACAGGTTGATAATTCAGGCCCGGAACAGGATGGTCTCACAACAAATTATAGTACAGTTTATTTCATAGGGAGTTTATTCAATAAAAAAATTTGTTATGTTAGCACCAAGCCATCACTTTATCACATACATTTCTGTATGCAGTTAGAATTCACCCTGTGCATTTAAAATTTGTCCTGCACACAGAATAGATTTTCATTAAAGTATTTAGAATAAATCTCATCTTTTCTCAGGAGCAATGAAGAGGGGTGGGTGTCACATTTTGCATTTCACCTCCATTCTTTTGCATTTTGATGTTAGGCAGCAGAATGCCTGCTACTATTTAATTAAACAGGAAACTGGATTAACTCCAGCTGTGGGCCATGTAATCAGGGCTTGTGAGTGTGTTCAAAAAGGGGTGTTTTCCCTGGCTCATATTTCATTCCTGCATGGAAATCTGCTCTCACTCAAACCTGTCCACATGCTGCAGTAAATGATTTTCCCTCCCTTCTGAATCATACACTTAGGCACCCCCCACTACAATGCTTTGAAAAGAAACAAAAAGGCAAAACCAGCTTGACTGGACCACTTACACTAAGTACTATTTAATGATGAGAGTCTTTGCTTGTTCATGTATAAATCTACCATTTATTCAAGTTTATACCGCAATGACTGTAAGATCTATTAAATTGTTTTGTGCAGATTTATGTTATTCTTTCCAGATGATGACAATTTAATTGTTGTTGCCCATGGCTTAAGATGAGCTCAATGCTCAGAAGTGAATTTACCTTTCCGTAAACACACATATCACCATCATGAATGACAAGCACACTTTCAATTCTTTCTACTTCTCTAAGTACTTTTGCTACCATCCAAAATGATAAATTACATATAAAATAAACATGATAAGTCTGGCTGAAGGTACATATCTTTTTTTTTTGTCCTGATGGAGGAAAATTATCCCAAACCCATATATACATTTTGTGAAGAATCTATCCCATCCACGAACATCAATGTGTTCAAGTTTAAGTGTGCAATAGTGCAATTGTGTGTATAAATTCATGAACTGGCACATCCATGAGAATTTGTGATCATATTTTATTTTCAATAGTCTTTTCTGAATATACACTTTGCCTCTTTAGATGTCATGATTGATCTATAGTGGTGCTTTTGACAGGGTATGTCTCATCCAACGTAGGAGACAATTGTCAAATAGATGTTGCTCATTGTTCATTTCCATAGGCTGGACATCTTTTTGTGGTAATTTGATATGGCAAGTTTTCTCAAGCTATCAGCAGAGATTCAGACTACAGATGATAATGAAAACTAAATCAGAGTTCATCATGCATAAAAGATTCTGAAACTTTGAATTTTTCAAATTCTGTAGCTTGTGTGGATGTTACAGATGGGTAAACTCAAAAACGTTTGGCCTTACCGCAATATTAGATTTGCTGGCCAAACATCACCTGCCAAAACAAACTAGAAATAAATAGCTCTCCATTTTCAGCAGAACAGAGCCATTTTCCCTCCTTTTTTTATTTCTATTTTAGTCTTTCTTCCAATCCATCAGCATGAAAAGACTGTTGAATGAAATTCTGGAAAATACATCCAAATATTTTAGACTTTCTGATAAATTTTCTCAAGGGCATTACAAGCGGCAATTTTGATCACCACAGATCGCATTTGAGTTATATAGAGTCTTATAGGGACATGTAGTTGCACATGGCAGGATGTTTCTTTGTCTGCCATATAGTCCCATAGTCTGTCTCTGGGAAAAGGGACATTCTAGATCTCTCTTTCTTTCTGTGCCTATTTTTTTAAAAAATTGAAGAAGCAAAATTACTTTACGTTTTCTTTTTTGTCTTCAGGATGTTAGCTAATTAATTTTTCTAATGGTGCTCTTCACTGGTTTTCCACCTACCCTTCATGCCAGTCCTAACAAAAAATCTGGTATTACAGTACTTGTCTCTATAGTGTTTCTTGTCAAGAGAGTGGGTGAGGAAGTTTTAATGTCAGTCCTAGAATCTACTCTGATGAGATTCTAATTAAGTTGCCAGTATAGAGAAAATTAGAAAATCACAGCAGTTTAAAGCTTAACCTTCAAGGAAGCTTGAGCAGCTATGAAAAACGTTATTTCTGAAAGATGGCGTGAGTGCAGTTGCGGGTGTTAATGTGAAGCGATGCATGCTCAGTACATCATCTTTCCACACTGTTAAGTGGAACAAGTCATAGTGCAAGTGTGTGTTTAAGTCCTTGAGGAGATAAGATATACTCTTATTCTTGAAGGAAATGGTGGTGGTGAAGGCAGTTTAAATGAAATCATATGGTCAAGTACTCTCTGTACTTCTTATTTCTGTCTCCAATCCAGGTCATGGTTTGACTGTACCTACATCATTTCACTCATCATCATTTCACCAACTCTCACCTGCTATAAACAACCAGACAAGTTTGTATGATATCTGCATTTTTGCAGCAAACTCAAATTTATGATTACATGTATATCCAGTTTCTCATTCTGGATAGCGAGCTGTTTGTCTCAGATTTTATGTCATGGTCACCATTTTAATTTTTAATTGCATATCTATGTGATGCAGCAACTACATATAAGTTTACATTCCACTCATTTGGAGATCAGGAAAGCAAACTTGAGGTGAAAAGCTACTCATCCACATTTTTATGTACTATCCTTTTATCATTCTTCTGAGTGAATAAATACTAGGACTGCTCTGTGCATCTATACTTCAGCAACGACTTGCAGCTTTAACAACATTCCAGATTTTTGCCTCCACCCCTGTCTTTGATACTGCTGTAGTTTTCAGTCACAAAGACAGCACAAGTCAGCCAGGCAATCCCGTGACAAACTCCACTAAGGACTTCACAGTTAACAAAACAATGAATGAAACATCATTCTGGCACACAGAACAGCTTTCTGCTGTCTTCTGCCGCCTTTGCTTTTTTTTTCCCCAAGTGGAAATCAACTTCAAAAACAAGGTGCTGTCATTTTAGCAAAGGAGAATTAGGACTGTGAAAGGATGAAGTGTCCTTGCACAGAAAGACTGCAGCTAAAATTGTATCAATATTCCTGTTATAAACTGATAAACACAGAGCTCCGTGAGGTCAAGTTGTACATGCTTGAGCTGACATGCCAATCTGCCAGCAGTCATATGGTTCTCATATGGCGACACGCCACAGATGCCAGGAAAATGTGAGAAGTTTCTGGCTCATTTCATTTCACTCTCCTGAATGCCATGTTTGCCTGCACATACACACACACACACACACACACACACACACACACATACACACACACAGAGTAGATTTTCTGTTTTAAATAGAGCTATTGTAGCCCATGTATTCCCATTTTCGTAAAGGATTTACAATAACTCACCCAAGCTGATTCCTGAGACTTCATAGCAAGGCTTTCCTTGGAAATGAGAGCAGGTTTGTTGGTTGTTGGTTTTTTTTTTTTTTGCAAGCCTTCAAAACACTCCCCTAGCCACTTTTAAATGACATCAAAAGACGGAATTAGAAAAAGAGACAGACAAGATAACAACACATCATATGTGGATGCATTTTGCACTCTTATACATTTAGGGAAAGAAATCTGAAAAGTTTTAGTTGTCTCAGAATGGTACTTCTTCCAGTCTCTAACAACATTAAAATAGCTCTTATTAATGCTTGAATAGAGGCAAGTATTTCTTTCTTCAGTTCTGTTTCTTCAATGTGCATTTTCATATCAATATAATGCCTCTGTCACATGGACTGACATGATAGTACATTAACAATTGCCTATATACATATTTGGTAAACAGACCACAATTATTCATTGAGTATATAATGCACAATTTACAAATTGTTAAAATATGTATTTCCACATCAGACCATCTTTCAGGCTTGTGCAGTCTTTTGTGTCAGGTTCAATTGTCTTCAAGAGGAATTGCTTTCTTTTTCTTTCCTTTAAACTGTTACTAAAGGGAAAAGGTTGAGACAAATATAGCTACAGTTATTTTTAATGAAAATACTTTCTTCTATGACTGAGATCATACACTTCACCCTTGCCTCAGCAAATCCAGACACTGTGATTTTAAATGAACTTACTTCACATTTTTAATGCAAAAACATGAACTGGTCTTAGGCTTAAAACATGAAAGAGAAAAAATGCACAACATGTGTATATGTGTGCATGTGTGTATGCACATGTGTGCACCCACACATGTAACTGTACAAGGAGTGGTGATTTCTGCATGTAGGACTAAGTTTGAAGTTAACTCACCTCTGGCACCTCACTTACCTTTGGTCAGAAATCTCTCTCTTCAAGAACATTAAAATACCGCATTGCTGGCAGCTTGAAACACTTGAGATGGGTCTACACAGAAAGTAATTTTTTTCTTTTCTGGTATTAACATTTACCTCCTTAGGGTCACACTTTTAAAAAGTTTGAGGTAAGAACGCTGAATCAGGAGCAGGCAGTAACTTCCTTATGCTAAAAAAAGGTAGGATTTGGTGTTATTAGCCGCTAAATTTATAAAACCAGGAAAAAGAAATAACAGAGAATTCTCTGTGCTGTGAAGATGTGCACATTTCACTAATAAACATTTATATTTTTTCTGGTTTTACTTCCATTTGCACATCACTCGTAAATCAAGGGAGAAAGGTCAGCTCAGACAGTAGCCTACCTTTGAGGAAAACCAAGTTTGAGTCCTTGCTTGGCCTAAAGTTTCCAGCACAATGCTGTTCCTAAGTCTTTAATTAAGGAACTGCCCCCCATCCCCTTCCCCAAACTTGGTAAGGTTTTGCACTTGACTTCTAAATGTTGGGAACCAGGAATGCTTCTGGTCTTGTGGGTTCATATGAATGTCCTGTCTACATTCTGATGCTGGAGAAATGCTCATATTGCTGTCTCCAGCACCCTAAATTTCATGGAAAAGTGAGTGTAGCTGCCAGTGAGAGCACAGTTGGGCTCTGGTGTGGTGCCACATCTTGCCAACAGGGAGTCCATGACCTCAAGACAGGCCATGGCAGAGGACAGAGTACACACACCAATGTATCAGCTCCTCACATGCCTCACACAGATGCTCGGACGAAAGACAATAAAAAATGCTATTTAAGAGTTCTGCAGGTCCTCACATGACTTCTATTAAGTATCTAAAAGACAAATACTGATTGAATTAAAACTAAGCCAAATAACTTTCCTATTTAGAAAGAGAGCACTGCTGGAATACATTCCAGTGACAAATCCCTATTTTCCTTCCCTAAAACCCATGGGTTTAATATCACTTGCAAAGGTCTCTCTTTTTTTTTCCAGGGTCTTTCTCAGGGTTCAGTCAAGGCAACTGGCCCATGGAGTTTGCTTTTAAAAAAAAGCTATTCCCAATAGAATGATGAAGTATTCCTGAAATATTTTGACTTTCAAGGGTCATCAAAAAACAGTATTATGTGAAATGGAGTCCTTAGTATGAGTTTGGAGTTTCTTGTTCATCTGTTTCCTGAGGTCAATGACCGTGAAAAATTTCAAACTTGGATCTACATATCTTTTATGAAGCTTTTTTTTTCCCTAGTGCCTTTACTAAAGGGACCTTTATAATTGCAGTAAGAATAACAAAGAGGCTGAGGAGCAGAACTCCAGTTTGTTTGTTTGTTTCTCTGTAAAACACATACATTTGCACAAATGTTTTGGAATAAACATTTGTGTTTGTGCTTGCACAGCAATTAACAGATTGTAAATACCATCCAAAGTACAGAATCCGCTTAGACTCATTGTATATACAGCCCCTGCTTGGATTTTGGTACATAAGACATGAGTCCTGACTGGATTTCACTTTCCTTTTTTTTAGCAGTCAGTGAAGATAAAGTATTTCTTAAATGGAGTCAGTCTGATTTAACTCAAGGTACTTGCTCTTGGGATTATATTAACAGAATCGAGACAGCTGCAGTCTCAAACATTGATTTCAGCATTGCAGACATTTTATATTGTATATGTGCTGCCAATACGATGACCTCCTTGCAGTGATCAGAATAATTTCTGTCCCCAAACAAATTAAAGCATTAGAACATAATTCAGATGACAACAAACATTGTACATGTAGCTCTATCTTAATACTCGAACCATAATTTTTTTTAACTTAATTTGTCAAGTTCATAACTATCACTTGGAACTTGCTGACAAGGAACCTGATAACACATCATATCAAATTCCATTTTACAACTGTTTCCTTGGAAACACAGGCATAAAAATGGGCCATGCACAATGGAATGAAATCAAACAAATTAAAATTAACCTTAAAGAATTCCCACGAATTAGAAACTCTTTGCATTGTTAAAATTCATGCAAAACCAGGGATAATGATTCTTACAATAAGAGCATCATTAGTCCCACATTGCCATAGACCCTACTTGCTTTGGCCCTGATCCATCAAATCCCTTTAGCATGTGTGCAACTTTAAATGCATGAGATATCCCACTCAACAGAATGAGTCATGTGGTTAAGGTTATTCATGTACTTAAGAACTGCACAAAAGGTGGCTCTGTCTCCAGAGTCTTGAGAGTTATTAGTGCGAGCACACACACACATTTATGTGTATGTGTACATACATATGTATGTATATATATATATATATATGCATGCTGTAGGCTATGCATACATCTTTGGAAGCCATGCTCAGGAGTAAAAATAACATATAAAACACTCAAGTCTTCATATACCATAAGTCATGACTTCTGATTATTTAAAACCATGAGAAGATAACCGGATAAAGGTAGGAAGACAATAATTTTGAGCAATCTGTTTATAGAGAGGTATAATTTTTATTTCTTGTAAAAATTGCATGCCAGTTCAAAGAAGAAAAGCTACTTTTTTTGTTGACTTTGGGGATTTTGTTCCTTAGGTTTGAAGTGATTTCAGAGTAAGATTACAGGTGACCTGATAAGATTTTCTGAGATTTACAGCTCCCTTCCTAAAAATGTACTGCCCATTAAGTTTGGTTTTTTAAATTATCAAGCAAACCAACAGTTTTCCTCTTTTTTATTGTAATAATTTTGATAAAGATGATGCGTAGATTCTTGTGCATGCGTTCAAGACTTAGCGCATCAAATTTATATGGCAGGACTATCAAAATGCAGAAATTATGCTGGCAAATGTATTCTTTCTCCCAGTAAAACACAGTACCAACGACCAGATAACATTTTAATTCTGCCACTCCTTGGATAAAAAAAGCAGTATGATCAGAAGCTTTTCAGAATACCAATCCTTTTTTTTTTCTGCCATCTACATTTAAGTAAAAATGTCATGGATAAAGAAGGAATTTGTTTTGAGGCGTTTATTCCATATTGTACACCACACAATATCTTCTGTCTTTCTTCAAGATAACTGCTACCAACAATTCACTACTAACTGTTAACCAAACCTAGTTGTTATATAGGATGTTCAAAGATTTCAGATCTTAAAATATTTGTATAGAAGTTACATTTATCTGACTCATTTCTACAGACAGGGACACTGAAGTACAGACTTCTCAACAGAATTGGCTATTCCCCATAGGTCTTAGATTTGCAGTGAGGTATTTTAATTTGATAGATTTTTCAAGGATCTCACAGCAATTGGACTATAATGGAAGTCCTAGTTGACCTGGGCACAGTAAAGAAGAGATAAAACTTAAGCCTGCAAAGTGAAAGATATCTAATGTAAAGATGAAAATGGGTATCAAGTTCTGTTGAAAAGAAAGCTCCTTTAGTCTAAGTGCTTCAATTTCAGAATACAAGTACTGAAACATGGAAAGAAAATTCATAAATACTTGTATGATCTCTTCTTCTACCTTTTGTCTTTCGACAACTATAAAATAAATATTAACAATACTTAACTAACACTCATGCAACCTTTTTTTCCCAGTAATTTTGTCTCATTAGCATAAAATGTGGAATATTTTAGTCACAGTTTTATAACTCATGAGATTTCAAAAGCAGATATATGTTTGAATTTTTTTGGTAGTACATATCTCATTTTCCAGAGTTTAGACACAGTTTCAGCAGTTTTTTCATATAACTCTGGATGAAACCAAACCTTCATATGTCTAAAACCATGATTATGAATTTTTCCTTAGTCTTACTTATTCTTTGTATAGCAAGTTGACGCTTGAACTTCTGAGGCAAAAGCTTTCTCTCACTAAATATTTGTATAATGTCTGCCAACCCTCACAACTTTTCCTTAACAAAAGTTAATGCA
Source organism: Drymodes brunneopygia (assembly GCA_013400955.1). Taxonomy (NCBI): domain Eukaryota; kingdom Metazoa; phylum Chordata; class Aves; order Passeriformes; family Petroicidae; genus Drymodes; species Drymodes brunneopygia. The sequence goes on from VZTZ01012523.1 coordinate 1,731,687, forward strand.
TGAGAATTCATAGAATCATTTCAAAACTCCAGAATGTCTCAATTTTTTTGTCTGTTGTTATATTTTCACTACAACAGCAGCCACCTGAGGGAAATCTGATTTCCAGAGGTTTAGGATAAACGATTGAAGGTGTAAAACATCTCAAATTCTCTTGAAATTGAGTTGTTTATAATATATTCCCTTATTCCTATGTAGACTGGTACGCCATTATATGTTCTCAGATTTTTTTACTGCTGTTTTTTGCTCATGATTTCATGGAAAATTTGTATATGGGAATGGAATACTGTATGGCCTTTGTAAAAATTAAACCAGGTATAAATAACATGAAGGAGATTGTGAAAAACACTTGCTTTGTGTCACTGTTGACATAAATTCAAACTAGCCAAGAAGGGTGCACAGAAAAGTGTTTTTCTCCACTGCCCTTAGTTAAATATCGCTTGAATGTGTTTTCGGTGTTTGCTAACTAAAGGTTTAGCATAGGATTTGAAACTGTTTTAATAGAAGCCAATAGGAATTCTTATCAGCTATAGAGAGAATCCCAAGGGTGCCCAGTTTCTTTATTTCATGGGATCTAATTTTACGTAAGATTTTATGGTCATTCTCGGAGACCTGCTATGAGCCAAGAGAATGTCATGTCACTTCCATGTTAGAGCAATGCCTTTGTATTTCCTGGTTACTAGTAGGTGGAAATAGCAGGCAAACTGAGGGCTCAACCCATGGATTTTATTTTAGCAGTTGCTAAAATATGGGTAGAAGCTTCAATGAGGAATGTATCTTTCCCAACTGCACATGGCTATCACGGTATTACAAAAGTTACTGGTACTTGGAGATAATTTTGTGTTGAGAGATGTGCCAAAATCAGTATGTATATTCTTGAATATTTCTGGAAAATTGCAAAATTAAGCCCAGTTAAATTATAGGATTTAATATAGAGCTGCCTTCTCCTACCAGGGATTGGAATGCTTTTTTCTGTCATAATGGCTTTTGGACTTTTTTTAGTTATTGCCAAATTTGATCCTACACATTTGTGCAAATAAGTAAAATGAAGTGTCAAGAGGTTTTAAATGATGTGAATAGCTACAAGTTGTGTACAGCAGGTCTCTGTAAACCTCATAAGGCCTTTTTGCCCTGGAAGTCCAACCACAAAGGTTTTAGGGCTCCTGTTGCAGATTTCAGTCTTTCTTTGAGAATTAGTTTTACTGAGATTTCTGTTGGCCCTCTTTCCTCACCTTGTTTCTTCCTCTTCGGCTGAAACCATTGCATTTATATCTCAAGAGCATGTAACATGCCCCACCTGTGTGCCTTACACCTCCTGATCCTGAAACAAATTGCATTTCCACAGTCTCTGCAGGTTCTGCAAGGTAGTGATGTGGCTGCCCAAAATTTGTAGAAGGATCTCCAGTGAGGATGAAACACCACCGCAGTGTAGACCACCAGCGAAAAACTACCTGTGGTTAATCCTGCAAGAAGACCCCAGGCTTCTTGGTATGACACAGAGGAGAACTGCAGTTACTGTCCATGAAACACCATCAGGAATCTCACCGTGCAAAATGTAGTTAGTGTCAAATCCCCAAAATTGTGCATACACCCTTTTTTTTTTAAAAAATAACCACTGCTTCTCACACCTCTTTTGTTATTTAATTTTTGAACTCTTTTCCTTATCTCATGGTCCTTAAGCATTTAGCTAGTCACACCTTAATGAGAGTGATGCACGGTGATTGAGAAAGACTAAAGTCACTAAATTACTGACGGACTGAAGTATTAAAATAAAATCTCCCTGAAGGTTGTTGATTTCTAATTTTATACACAGAGAGGAGGAGCAGAGGGGAAGGTTTTGCTTTTCCCTTAATTCTGCCATATTGTCTGATTCACAGCCGGAGACAAACTGAAATGGCCATCTGGTTGATGTGCATACAAAAGGAGTGGTTTGCCAGACAAAGAAAGTACCTTTTATCATACAAAGCAATGCATGTCCTCTTATCAGGCTTCCATTCTGTGGCTCTGGTGGAGGTGCAGGTATGTAGGAGCAGACCCTACACAGCACCCAGATGTAGCAGCTGCTGTTAAAATAGTGATGCAAGAATAAATTGGTCAGAGGGCTCTGTGGTACATTCATAACATGAAACACACTGCAATCATCCTGAATATTTTCGGCTCCTGGTTTCTGATTTTAGCTAGACCATTCCAGTTCACTAATTTGCTCCCATCAAAGGAGAAAGTACAACATTTTCTGCTTAAATAACAATTTGAAATCAGATTGGGACCACTGTGTAAATGGATGTTTTTAAATAGGGGCTTGGTTTTTGTAGCTATTTAATACCATCCGCAAATATATCTGTCTCCTTTTTGCGATGTTAATTCTGTGTCCACACGCCTAAAAGAAAAAAATTGCTTGAAAATCATCCCCTTTTTGCACATATCAACTTTTGCATTCTTAATAAACATACCCAAACACTTCCAAATGGCCACTCTATACTAGTTTGATTTCATCTATATTTCTATTCAAACTGCTGATCCCAGTGTATACACCACTCAGACAATGTAAAATGTCCCATACATTTTAAAAGAAAAATTGACAGTAGAACATTATGATAAACATTCCCCTTTCCTAGCCATAGCTATTCAGAGGAATGCAAGAAATTTTTATTTCACATGCACAAGATATCTGCTGTGTTTATGACTTAATTTTTTCCCTCTATGAGGTACCTTCATTAGATGAAAGACAGTCATATCTATGAAGCACAGGCATTGTTGTACAAAATCAATCCTTTATTTCAATTTTCTCATCCTCTCTTCCCCACTGAAACCTCCTTCTCTTGATACTGGACTCTGTTGACCTCCTCTTAAGGGGGTGTTTCATTGCCTCTGCTGCAATGATAACTATGGAAGTAGAACATCCCATTTCCCCATAAAGCTATCCAGGGAAATGGAATGGAAATTGCCCTGAACTGGCAATGGAAGAGACTCCACTCCTGAGAGTGGGTTGTTCTATGCTGACATTCCCCTTCTCCTGATTTCATTCTATTTTAAATGATTTGTAAAAAAGATTGAAGCAATATGGTTTTCTAACTAGAATGAGGGTCAAAGAGATAAAGCCAGCAAAAGGAGGGTAAGGAGTGATCCCAGGTTTCTAAGCATCATTGGGTGGTTCATTTCCCTGGTATGTGGCAGGCATGGCAATATTATTAAATGTTCCCCAGGCAACGTTGCTAGGCTCCAAATACTGCATTTTACTTCCAGAAAACAAAACACTTTCCTTTTACAATCAACTATCCCCTCCATCAATACATGACAAAACACCCAGCATAAAAGCTGTTTCATTTCAGACAGTGACTTTCACTGTATTTATGCTGTTGTGGTATAAGGTCACATTAAAACAAGGAACAGTCAACTTAAATGTTACTCACAGAATATGGAAGTGTAATTGTAGAAAAATATTCTAATAAGGTTTTACAGGTCCAATACATTATTTTGAAATAAATGTGCACAAAGAATGCCTTGAAAGATGGTACTGAATTGTAAGTGTCAGTCATGCAAGAAGCAGAGATTTAAAAGCAGTCTTTGTATTCACAGGTCCATGACACAGAGTCCCTATTTGGAATATGATGAAAGAACATTCAAGGACAAAAGCATTTCTGGCCCTAAATTTCCTTTCGCTTCATTCAATTATCTAGAAACCTATTCTTTTTGCCTCCTCATAATATATAACATCAAATTTCTATGCATTAAGTGAAACTTCCTTCTGTTGGGGAAAGACCTCAAAAATTTCTCAGCCATGCAGGGGCAAATTTCAATTGGGCCAGGCTTTTTTCCTATTGATCTAATGCACATGTGTATTGAAATGTACCGTGCATTACGTGTTGTGCATTCTCACCCATTAAACAAGAAATAAAACCATTTGTAATACTCAAACCAGTCTCTGAAGGTGATTTCACATTCATCTTCCCACAGAGGGAGCAATTCAAGCCTCTTCTCCAACAGGAGATTGAGTTCTTGTAGAGACCCTCTGGAGATCATGATAGGGGAAAACAAACTGTGTAAAACCAGGGCTCTTCACAGTGTAGCTGTGGACTGGGGCTTGTCAACTAAACCACCTTATCTGGTCTTTGCCCTCTTTACCACAGGAGCAAAGCAGATTTCCCTGCTACTCTCTGTAATCAGCATGAGAAGAAAACAGAAAATAAAACAGAGTGAGGGGGTAGCTCAAGACAGAAAGCTACCAGGGTTCAGCCACAATTTAGAGAGGTGCCATTTAGATTTTGCTTAGGGCAAGTGCATTAATTTTTCACAATACTTGAGTTCCAAAATCTTAGTGTCCAAGTGCCTAAACGTCTGTGGTTAGTTGCCATAATAAAGATGTCAGGTATTCAGCTGTTTTGGCAACGTCTACACAAGAACCCCAGGCTTATAATATTATATTTATTATCTTACACTGTTATATTGCTCTGCTTTGGGAACTGCACCATAGGAAAGGTTCATTCAGTTCTCCAGTTCTGGGAGAGGTTGTTCATATACCTGTTCTGCTGTGCTCCTTATTACCACCTAGTAGGAAGAAGCAGAGCAACACTTTGTAATCCCAAATCAAACTTCTCAACAGAGAGAGCAGAAACCCTCAGGAGGTTATCTCTAAATCTCCCTCCTCATTCTCCTAACAGCACCTCTTGGTCAGATCAAGGTTTTGCCACTGCCTCTTTAACCAACTTCCAGAGTGCTGGAGCCACAAAATACCATTTTGCCTGGTCAAAACAATAGCCTTATACTGGGCCATTTCTGTCATGGTCTCTTGGCACCCGTGTACTGGTGAGAGGGAGCATAGCTCTTCTCCCATGCATGCAAAGTCATACTGGTAGAGAGGAACAGAGGTACGAAGGCAACCTATTTATTTGTTCTGCAAGCATTAAATGTGCAAGACAGGATGGTCAGCTATATGTGCAAAATTAGTCAGATGGAACAGAAACCTGGAGTTCAAAATGTGACCCATGCTCCACACTGAATCAAAAAAGCAAGATTTTTTAAACATTGCCTTTGATAACTCTATTTTACCGAGAAATGTGTGCCAAGGACTTACTAAAACACAGGGAAAAGACTCACTGCTGTTAAAATACTTTGAACCAGGCCAAAAGACTTTCTAGAATATTTCACAAGGAACGAAGCTAAAAATGAGTAGTAGGAAAGGCTCAGGGCAATAGGGACATTTTAAAATGTGGTGGTAGAAAACCAAAAATGCAAGCAAAGCAAAGCGAGAAAGACAGTGACCATCTGCCACACGGAGCAGGGACGCAGACGTCAATCCACTTCTTGTACCAAAGCAGGCCAGGAAGGTCTTGGGGCAGGATCCCACGGGCAGGAGGAAGGCTGCCCATCCTCTCTCCTCACAGCGTGTCTTTCTTGCTTCAGCCTGGCAATAAAGCTTCAGCCTGGAAGCCCCCATGTGCAAGCTTGAAAACAGCAGCAAGCACATTATTCCCTTTAAAAAAAAAAAAAANAGGGCACCATAGAAAATAAGTATAAAAAGTAGAAAGAATTAGGAAAAATAAAGGAATGGATATGCTTCTTCTCCACCAGTTTCAGGGAAGGTCACCAAAGACCCTTGGCTACTCATGCAGCAGGACAAATGACAGAAAACACCTGGTAGATATCGCCCTGCTTGCACAACGGTGGAAATAGGGCATTTGGGGCTGCTGGTGGTGTGGGTGGTGGCCAGGGAGGGACAGAGTGCTGTGGAGAGTCTGACCTGGGCAGGCCGATCCTGAAGGTACTGAGCCACCTTGTCAGGCATGTGGGGAACCTTGCAGGATTGGGCCCTGTATGCCTACACTTGATTAGCAGTCATGGCAAAAATGTTATACTCCGGTATTCATCCAAAAACACGGAAACAAGAATCACTGTAATTAGCAGTAGATGTGGAATTTTTAGCATAAATGGGAAAACCCAGCATTTAATACATAACACAAGGTCCATTTGCAGCCATATAATTGCTGTCAGCTAATGCCTGATAAACCCTGCCTAAATTGGGATTTTATTATATGTATTTTATTATATATCTATATTTACTCTGACAAAAGTTGGACAAACTTGTCCAAAAGACTAGGGGTCCATTTTATGTGCTTGGGTGTCCAAGCACCTGCCAGCTGTTTGTCCCTTGAATTGAGGACATCATGTTTTCAATTTCCTTCAATAAAGCTATGAATCTGGCAATTTGCTGGCCTGCTTCAGCTAAACAGAAAGGACAATTTGAGAAAGATCATAGTTCAGGCTCAGTCAGACGGAAACGATTGAAAACAGAGAGCTGGCTGCTATGTTTCCCCAATGCAGCTTGCTGTCGCAGTTTGACTGACAAACTGACTTTTTTGAGGTGCTCATGCCCATTTCAGTCAGAGTTTATTGAAGGTGATTTTGATCTTCTCCATGAGGCCACAGCAGCGGCCATGCCATCTGTCACCTTGATTGCATCGTGGATTCTCTGGAGAGAGTGCGATGGCTCCTGATCATTTACAGATTGTGCTGCTTTCGCCTCCATAAGGACCACATGCACAGAGCCAGATGGTGAACATACACGCTTATTATAAGTCTTTATCTCTGTGCAGGAAGGAGAGGCACCATTAGATCTCCCTCAGGAGCTCCGCTCCTCTCTACCATCATGCTGCTCTTCAGCAAATACAGTCTTCTTCAGCTGTCATCAACCTACCTCTGAAAATTAAAAAAATAAACAATAATTCCATCAGCGCAGGCACGAGACGTACAGACAGTGCCACAAAGCAGCTCCCCCCCGCCCCTTCCCCCGGCACACACACACACACACACTCGGGCTCCTGCGACTGTCAGCGTTAGGTGGAAACAAGTTTGTTCGCGAAAAGACAGTTAATGTGCAATTAGGAGAGACTTCTTTGTGAAAATAAAGCAATGCCATCCCGGTTGTTCTTGGCACATTTTTAATTCAGCGCCTTCTCTCTTTAAAGCAAAGCCTGAGCAGGCGATTGCTGTTTTTCCAAAGGCAGCTTTGTGTTTGTGTCTGTGTTTCTCCTGTCGGAGAGCAGTGATGGGATTCTGGTTGCCACGGGTTGCGTGGCTGAAATCCGGCTGTCAGAGCTGGGGAAAGAGGAACCGGTGCGGGCAGGGAGCTGTGCCGGGGCTGGGGCCCGTGGGGTGAGGGAGCAGCGCAGCCACCGGAGAGGTGATGGCAAACGCTGAGCCTATCAGTGGACCGCCGTAAACAGATTTGTTGAGTCTACTCGGCAAAGAACTATCCTAGAGTCCCTCCTTGCCGAGGGAGAGGGGAGCGCCGGCAGCCCGCACAGACGCGCACCTCGACTCGTTTAAAGCATGTACGGCACGCATGACCCCGGGTACGGGCTGCCAGATTGCACAGTTTGAGCGCTTCTCTCCGAGAGTTCCGTTTTGTTTCTGCAGCTCCTGCATAACAAACACTTAATTGCTGGTAACGTGGTTTCTTTCCTTGCTAGCTGCTATGTTCCCACTAAGCTGCGGTTCCTCCTTTAAAGAACTGTAATTATTAAATCTCAAAATCTTAGCAGAAGAACCGTTGCAGACACACATTTCTGGGCTTTGCCAAGCACAGAGCATCCTTCAGAGTGAAAACCTGGCCTACTTCCAGCTACAGTGTCTTTCCTGAAGCACATGGAGATTAATTTGTTTGTTTCTTAAAAGTGCTTCTTCTCTGAAGACTGGATGTCAGTGAAATAAGATTCAGACACGAGACTGACACCTTCTGAAATGCTTCGGGAACTTGTTAAGGTCACTATCCCAGAAATGGGGAAAAAATCAGGAAAATGAAAAATAATAGATTAAAAAGAAGAGGGTGATAGATGAAAATTGCGTCACTTACACTGATTATTCTTTGCTTTTTCTCTTTATATGTAAAAACAGGGCTCATATAAATGCTTTCTGTGATTTCTGTCCATAAATTGTTCGTAGAAATACTTCAGTTGTCAAGTGACTTCTACTACAAGAAAACCTCAGTTTCAATATGCAGAGATTCCAACCAACTTTTCCCTTTATTCAAACCATGTGGAAGAGAAATGCATGTTTTCTTAAAATATAGTAGATTTCTCCACAGACAAAGCCATATTTCAATACTAGCTTTGGAACCTCTCACAGATAACAACAAAACCCTTTTTTCTTCCTACTTCAGATTAATTTACTGTATCAAATTTCCAATTTTGTCACAAAGCTTTCAATATTTTACAGAGTTGCTCCCCACAGTTTGTGTTTCAGATTCTGGATGCTGTGGCATCAAAAGATCAGGAAAAAAAAAAAAAAAAAGAACTCCCCACAAATTAAAAACAAGGGTTCAAATATAAAATCACTTGAGTAGAAGCACATGCATATGTTTACTATATACCAAGATCTCAAGCTTATATCAGGGCATTTTGTTAGTCTTCTTGCAGTATTGCGTAGGCTTCTAGCTGATGATAATGTTGTATTTTGTGAATTTGTAATTCCACTAGAAAATATAAGGTCTCTATGTGGTATTACAAGTGCAGTACATAGAAAAATCCCTGTGATAAGTTGCAATTTTTTCTACACTCTTTTGTCTGGGTCTGTCCAGCCCTAGTATCCCTTCCCAAATTAGGCTAGCATGTGGCTATCATGTATCCCCTCTGTGGATAGAATTATATATTGTGTTCAAAATCTCTATTAATCTGATTAAGCTAGTGAGTGACTAATCCTTTAATCTCCTTGAGAGCACTGTTATGTCTGCTGTGTGTCAGATTTGTAACTAGTAATCAGTTAAGCAAATGCTAAAAGTTAAGCAAAAACTACTTTGGACCCACTTTAACAGCTGCTTTTGGTTTGTGACCTTTATAGTTGAAACTGTATAGAGAATATGAGTGAAAAGAAGAAATTGCTCGTGGTGGCAAATCTGCTGCTCCAAGTGTATCAGTGGTAAGGACCATCTTGCTACTGCTCCTCCACTCATTAGTTCATTATAAATGAACAGGTAATTTCCCCTTTGCTTTGTTTCTTTCACTCTGGAAAGAAAATAAATAGAATGGTTTCTGTGTATTTATAATTTAGAAAGAAAATTCTGTTGCCAATTAATTTCCAACTATTTGCTTTATTCTTTCATTTCATTAAAGTCATCATTGCTGTGCTAGTTTTGGACGGCATAGAGTTAGTTTTCTTCATAGTAGCTGGTATGGGGCTACGTTTTCACTTGTGCTGAAAACAGTGCTGATCATTCAGGGATGTTTTTGTTATTATTGATCAGTGCTTACACAGGGTCAAGGCCTTTTCAGCTTCTCACCCCACCCACCAGTGAGGGGGCTGGGGCTGCACAAGGAGTTGGGAAGGGACACAGCCAGGACAGCTGACCCCAGCTGACCACAGGGATATTCCATAACATACAGTGTCACACTCAGCATGTTGACATGAGGGAAGAAGGAGGAAGTGGGGGGCATTCGGACTGATAACGTTTGTCTTCCCAAGTCACCATTACGTGTGATGAAGCCCTGTTTTCCCAGGAATGGTTGAACACCCGCCTGCCCACGGGAAGTGGTGAATGAATATCTTGTTTTGCTTTGCTTGTGTGCATGTAGCTCTTGCTTTACCTATTAAACTGTCTTTAACTCAACCCACAAGTTTTCTCACTTTAAATCTTCTGACTCTCTCCCCCATCCCACTGTGGGGGGAGTGAGAGTGCAGTTTCATGGGGTTTAGCTGCCGGCTGGAGTTAAACTGCAATTGCTAAACTTTACCTGAGCAAACACAGACACATTTTAAAAGCTGCACTGAAAAATAACCCCACAACTGTTTTACCTTAATAAAATGAGACTGTGTGGAAGGAGATTTGGGACAGGAGAAGGAAAATGTGCAATCTTCATATAAAAAAAAATGTGTAGACCTATTGCTGGCAGATGTAGAAGCATCAAGTCAATATGGTAACAAGGATCAATATGCCCTCAGGCAAAATATGACTATGACAATGCTGAATGCATGTATAAATTTCCCACTCCAACTAGCTGCCTAGGAATAAAATTAATTCAAAGCAGCCATGCAGAGAGGAGTAAATCTTGAACCTGGTATCCAGCTCAGAGGGGTGATCAGGGCACCAGGAGATAACCAGAGGGACCAGTGGGAATGCTTTCCAGACAAGCTGGCCCTTGGTACTGTGCTTCCTGTTGTCACCCATGCAGCCTCAGATCCACATTCCCCACAATTATACCCATCAGGAATGCACAAGATACGTTCAGCTTGATTTTCCTGGGGGCTACACCGCTAAATTGGCTTTATAGCTTGGTATTGTATATTTGCAAATGATTTCTCTTTACTCCCAGACTCTGCTCCTGAGTCACAGAGGCAGCAGAATGTTTACTGAATGTCTCTTTTCAGGCATTCTTTCAGGAGGGCAGCAACTGATAGGCAGCTGAGGATTGGCAGAATAAAACTTGTGGGGAAATGACCATGTTTGCTTGCTCTTAGGGGAGATCAGCCAGGCCTGTCAAAAACTCAAAAGACTGCAGAAACACTGGATTTCTGTAAACCCATTTGTATAGTGATTTTCAAGGAAAACTTGGATAAAGAACATCCACTAATTATAGTCACACACAAATCAAAACAGTGTAGAACTAGAGGTCTTCTATATTTTCTTTTCTTTTTGTAAGATTATCTTTAAATATGGTCTTTTTGCCTCAATTAAAAAGAGAGTAAGTCAAGCAGACACAAGAAATATCTAAGTAACAAGGAATATGAGCACAATAGATTTTAGGCCAGATTCCTCTTTGGATGCACAAGCTGGTCTCCCACAGATTTCTATGACAGACACATTGACAGCAGTGGGAATCAGGCATACTCATCCAAGGGCATAATTTGGCCCATAATGTATGAGGTTTGTCCAGCTTATGAAAGCAGCAAGCAGTGTATTACAAACACTGCCTCTGTGTAGCTTACTGGGGGTTTAAATCCTCAGTGGCATTTCCTGTGCCTCTAAAATGTATTTGATAAAAATAGCTGAGGCTGCTTGAATCAATACCTATTGAAAGAACAGACTTGCTAAAAAAATTAAAATTTGTTGCAACAAGGTTATCCATTTAACAGGTTTCTACTTGAATTATCAAACAATCCTCATTTTATAGCCTAGCTAAAACCATGGTGCATCCACTGGAGAAAGTCTGATATTTTCCATCCTTGATTCTTAAGCCTGTTTTTGCAAATGTTTCCTACCCCTGTTTGCTGCAATTTCTTTTCACCCGCACAATGGTAATGGCTTATGTAATTATGACTTTGTACACGAGCTGAACTCCCCATGGATGTTTAGATTCCTATTCTCTTTAACCTCACCCACCTCTGTCAGTGAACTCTCACCTTGGCAGCTTGTTGGAGGATCAGCTGGTGGCTGAGAGGAGAGCAGGGTGCTCACAGGGGCTGGCAGGTGGTGGGCAGTTCCTTAGCCCTTATGGGGCTCAACTGCCAAGGAAGGGAAGGCAAGCAGAGTTCCTTTTCTCTCCAGCTCTGCCCAGCTGACTGCCATCACTAGAAGATATTTGCAGCCATCTCTGAGAAGCCAGTCCACTCAAGTGCAGGACTGGAGGTCAAGTTCATCAGGCTGTACTTTTTCTTTGCTAAGAGGTCCCATGTATTGCTTGGGAGACTCTGAAAAGCCTATTTGAAAAAAAAGTTGACTAATAATTTCTGTTGCTGTTATTATTTTGCAGCTCCCATAGAATTAATTCTCCTTCTTTTCCTTGCCCACATGCACTGGACAAGAGATTCAGGGAGCTCTTACTGGTATAAACTGCTCACCCTAGGATGCTATTTGCATTCCCCTTCACCCTTTCTTTCTCTTGCATATCCCTTCAGCCTGTACCATCAACAGAAGTGGTAGAAGAAATCAGTGTCCCCATAGTGAAAATGTAAGGCTTCCTTCTGGCTAAAAATGTGGTTTGAGGAACTGGTGAACTCAGCACAGGGTGGTCCTTGTAACAGATGGAGAAAAGTCTTGTCACTGCGAGGGACTGACCCCCCAGTCTGACCTGACTGTATTGAAGTCAATGAAAGAAAGTAGGTCTGAGTCTAAATAAAACATAGCTTAAAGCTGTTGAATGGAAACCCATGGAAAATTTTTCAAACCCTGCTGAAGCTTTCTGCTTGACACAGTTATATGTTTAATTTCATTCTGAGGGTTATCAGTTCTTTTAAAATAATTTTCTCTTCTTATGGCTAAATTACCCATTATATGAAAAATAAAAATCACAGCAGAAATGTTACAGTAAAAGTTTTCTGAAACTGAAAAACCACAGGAGGTGTGATAAACCATCTGTAAAATTTTTGACAATTAATTTGAGATCTCATTCCAATTTCTTCTGGCCATATTAAACACTGAGCTAAGTGGAGATTTTCTTTCCCAGGAAAAATATTGCCAAGACTGAAACACTGGAGCTTAGTTAACAGGGACCCAGACTGCTAACATCCAACCCGTGTGCTGAGGCCATTTCTGGTCCGATGGAGCTGCTGGCATTTTTCAGTCACAATGTATTTGCTGGTAGGTTTCAACCCTCATCAACAATTCTGTGCTAGTGCACGAGTTTCAACACTCATCCTTTTTCATGGAATTTTGAAACCAACACTGAATGCTGATTTGTAACATTGAACATAAGCTACATGCATGGTATGTTAAGTGACCACTGAACCAAAACTCACAAGTAAGGTCCAGGATTTCACCAAGGTGTGCCCTCATCCATATGGGCAAGCAAGATCCAAAGTCAATAAAGAACTTGCTGTTTTTTCTTTTGGATGTTACTAAGCTTTGGATTTTGTGTATGTCACCAGAAAATGAAATCAACAAAAGCAGCACAGCCTGCATTGTGTTTTCACACTGTTAAGAATATAAATGACCTCTCTATATGAGAACCACGTGTTAATAAATTTTTGGTAGTCTAAATAACTACTTTTTTTTGTCAAAAGCAAAAACAATTCAACTGCAGCAACAGAAGAATGAAGTCAAATGAATCTGTGATCACAGTATTGATCTATTTGGATATTATTAGAGCAAACCCCCTAGATCAATTAAAAAAGCACAATGCAGTGCCCCATTAAAAAACCAAAACCAAAACCAAATAAACAAAAAAGCCGATAGGAAATCAGACTATGCCTAGCTCCCTTCATTTATCAATTTACTTAATTTTTTTCCCTATGATTTTTTTTAATTACATTTTTCTTCATCTATCTTTATGCATTTCCAACACTGGATTCCTCTTGTCTTCTTACTCAAGAATGAAGTGTACATATCAGTTTTACATGGTTGTGTAGAGATGGCTTGACAAACCCTTTTGGGATGAGCACAGATGCATTGTGTATATAGCATGTTCTTTATGGTGGAATTAATTGTCATGTCTTTAGATTTGCTTTGTGCATCTCATTCTCTGATAAGATTAGATGCCCATCACTGGTGCAGCAAAGATGGTTCATTTTCCTATGAAGTTCTGCTTTAATTGCCAGAGAGGTCTGTGGTTGCTTTTCTCAGGATCTTCCTTCTGAAGTGCTTGTCATGTCCATGTGCCTTTTCCTCTTTCCTAGCAGCTGTGGCTGTTTTGACTGAACACTAGTTGGATACAAGAGCACTGCAGGGTTATTGGAGCAATAACTCCAATAGCCAGTGCTGATACATGGTGTCCATATGGACAGTATAACTTTACATTAAGGCCTTTCTTTACTGAGTTTGATCCTGGCCCCACGAGTCAAACTCTAGCTGTCAAGGGATTTGTTGTAAGTAATGGTCATTTGTGTTTCATAATCATCTTGAATAAACACAATTAGTTCCACATTCTGCTGTTTTCTTCCTAAGGCATCTGTAAACATTCTGTACTATTCTAGCAAATGGCTTTTGGCAATCATTAGAAAATAAAAAACCCAAAGCAAAATGGTTCTCAGTGGATCCTTTTAATTTATTCTAAGGAGCATGCCCAGAGGAGTAATGAGACCTACTAGACAGTAATGGCAAAGAGATATTATCTTTCACTTAGTTAACCATCATAACCCACTTTGAAGTATCTCCAATCAGAGTCCTCATGTGGTTAAAATAGAACATACTCTCAAGAGGTTTCACTTCAGGGTTTCTCCAATAAGCCTAATGTGGTATAGGAATAATGTAGGCATCTTACTTCCATTCTTCCATTAAAAAGGATATCCAAAAAAGCTAGCTTAAAGTGTTAATAAAACAGCAACAAAAAACTAACCTCATGCCAAAAAAAACCAAAAACCAACCCCAAACCAAAAAACAACACTCCCCCTCCCCTCCTAAAGAAGGAGTGTAGAAATTTTTGACAGCACCAGGCATGCAAAAATATGGATTTTTTTTTCTCAATGCTGCTGATTCTTTCTAGCCTTTGGGCACTGGACAATTGACTTGTCCTCTCTGTGCCCCATTTATTCTTTCTGTGACGTAGGGATGCATAGCATTTGTCCACTTTTACAATTGTCTTTATATTGAAAGCATTGCAAAGTCATAGTAATACTATTCCCTATGTAATACTGGCACCAGGTTTATGTACAAGGTAAGATAATAGGATAACATTTCTTCAAGATAACGGACTCTATTTATTTTTTACATTGTACATTAGAGCAACAGAAAATCAATGATCCCAATCTATTAAAAATAAATAAAACACTGAAAAAAGGCTAATTGAATATAGAGGAAGAAGTGTTGTAGTTCTCGTTCTAGTAAACAGGCAGTTGAAACAAGGAGGAAAGTGTCAATTGGTAAAATTAGCTAAAAAAGTTACTCTGAGTTTCTGCCCTACATTTGGACTATCAAAACTGAGGCAAACTTTTCAAAGCAAATTACTGAGGATTGCCAAGTTAACAAGCTGTTCTGTGCTGCAAGGGACATATTTATGGACATACTTTCAACAAGACGTACCTAGTGCTACCAAGCTGTGCTGTACTAAAGAGCAGTAAGTATCAGATAAACTGATTTTTTTTTAATAAAGGATTTCACACATGAGAATGACTAAACACAGCTCAAATATTCCGAAGTGTACAAACCTTTCCCTCCCCCCAAACCCACTTCTCTTTTCTGCTACAATAGCGTCTAAACAAAGTAAGAAAACCCAGGATATTCAAAGATAAAAAGATACAGAATTTTATAAGAATTTTATAATAAGAAGACACAGCAAAGTTAATTATGGGTAAATACTAGGTCTTCAGTAGTAATTCTTACTTTAGGGGGGCTGTGTGTAGCATCTTCAATGACATTTCAGAGTATGCCTTTTGAATCTATCAGTTTCTTTTTCCTTAAGGGCTGTGTTTTTAAAATGTTTCACCACCTCTTCTAAAAAAAACCATTCTAAAAATTATTTCTAGCCTAAAAGACCAACAAAGCTAATATGGAAAGGAAGAATAGCTAGGCAAAGGGCTTTCTTCTGAACACTTTTTATAAGGAACAGAGATTTTAATGGGAATTTTCTTCAAAATCAAACTTTTGTACGTGATGGACCAAATTGTAACTACCAAGGCAAATGCTATCTCCAGGATTTTACACGTGCAGGTTCCTTGGCAGCTCCCAGCCCTCAGGAACACTGATGTTCACAGAAGAGCAAAGTCTGAGTACGTGGGAGCCAAGGACATGCAAAAAGGGAGTGAACCCATGGCTGAGAGGACACTCAGCATTCAGACATCAGACATATTCAGCCCACCAGTGACATTGCAAAACCTGCCAGAGAAAGCCTACATAGCCCATAAACAAAGACAACTTTCGCTAAATACATCATTTGCCTTCAAGTTCATTTCTGCTTCCTGGTTCAAATTAGAAATTGTACTGTGAATAGACAATGATTTGTGTCCATAAATGTGTTTCAAAGCTAGCTGGACATTTTGGATCCACTTTGACCAGAAAGGCTGTGAGCTTCACTGGTATGTGTTTTTCCTAGGATATTTTTCTGTCTTAGAAGAGACCTATTTTCTGGTGCTGTGCTTCTCTGAGTATTTTGCAATGCCCTTCACCAAAGTGCTTGAGCTCAAGATGAAGCTTATTCCAACCAGAACCAGAATGTTGCTCACCAGGAGGTAACTCCAAGATATTAAAAATGCTTGGAGTAATTTTTTTCGTGTACTCACTTTCTTTCATGTAACCTTAGCCATGTTTCCAAGTATCTGCATTCTCCCATGCCATTTGTACATTGGAACTACCATATAGAACATGTATGTGCATCTTCATTTAGCCTGTTTATCAGATGAAGTAATTCTATCCAGTAAACCTTTAAATACTTCTGAAAGAAATAAACCTATTAAATTTTTTGGGTTGTGAATGAATATGAGGTTTAGTTTTCATTATTTTGAACCACAGACCTCCTAATAATTGAAAAGAAGCAAAAAAAAATTTAAAAAAGGACTTTGAATTACAGGAGTATAAATAACAGAATTTAATCTAAGTAAGTGATCTGCATGCAGCACAAAACCCAGAACACTGCAGAATGCTTTCTCACTTTCCTTTTGGTCTCCTACTGTTCTCAAAAAATGATTTAGTATTTACCTTTAAGAGTAACCTTAAGCTTAAGGGTTTTCAGGGAAATATATTTATCTATAACAAACATAACAATATCCTTTACTGAAACATCTGAAAATACATTTATTCCAGGGCCTGAAAGTCAGATTCTTTCTTTTTAAGCACAAACTTGTGTTTTGGAGGATTTTTCCCTCCTAGTTCTGGTAAGAGATATTTAAGCAGAAAGAGCAGCTTGTTTCCTTGACAGCAGAGAACCAACTGTTTTGGTTTTCTTTGTTCCGTGTCTGTTCAACATACTGTATCCATAGAAATAGCTGCTGTCCCAGAAGTTCAAGCATTTTGTATTATATATACCCAAAGACTGAGTTAATGCTACCTTAACTTTGCAGAGTTTCTATCATAAAATTTCAGAAAGAAAAAAAAAAAAAAAGAAAGCAAAGGTTCCCAAGGCAACATTGTATATTCTGTATGTTTTCTGATTTATATTTAACATTTCAAAAATATCAATATTAAGCTACACATTTAAGAAATAAAGACAAGTGTAATGTGATGCTTACAAGCTACGTTGCTGACTGTGACAATGGAAACTGCTGCTTTTGCCATTTTTGTGACACATGGTGAACTGCTAGTTTGCAGCAGACCTAATATTTCACCAAATATTTCCTCTTATTTCAGAAGTGAAGAAATGTGAAAAGAGGTACTCTAAGTTTTACATTTGAGGGCCAGGGTCTCACATATGAGACAAAAATGCAGCTGATGAACTGTACCTGCAAGATATCCCCTATCTTCCCTTCCCCCTTCTCAGCCTCATGCACCACCCAGCTCTACCCCTGCACATAAAAACCACATAAACTGCAGCTTTTTGTGCTCTGTGAGCTGAGGGGACAAATATTTTGACGATAAAGATTGGAAAGGTCTTAGCCAAGACAAGGGTGAGAGCCTTGGGCTCCATGTTCTCCTCTAACATGGCATTTTACAAAGACACTTCCTACCACGTGACAAGTTTTGCAGGGAAGGATGACTCCCAAAGAGCTATGAAACAGTGAGAAGGGATATGGCAATGGGATTATAACTGAAACAGATTTGTAACTTCTGCTCCCTTCTCCTTTGCCTGTAGTTGTTTACAAAATACTGGGTGTGCATGTGGAAACCACAAAAGCATCTCCTGCCCTCCTGAAGAGCAAACCACCCTCCAGGTTCCAGAATTTAGACAGTCCCCTGTCGTGATCACCTAGGCTGCTCCATGATGGCTGGTGTATGGAAAGAGGCTTAATTAAACCACAAATCACACAATTCCAGGATGAGGCCTAACTGCTATTTGACTCAGGATAGGCTTATTTTTCATTTTCCTCTAGAAAACAAGCCATCTCCCAACACTGTGCTACCCAGCTCTGAGTGGCTCTCTTGGCGACCCTCGGGTGATGAAGAAGGGAGGGGGATCTGTGATGGGGCCGGCTGTGCTGTGGGAAGTGTGAACCCCCGTGCACGCCTGGCCTGCCCTTCCTGGGCCCTGGAATATTGATGAGCTGCGAAAAAAAGCAGCAAGGTTTGTTCCTGTAACTTACTGTGCCTGCTAGCTGTGTCTCTCTGTATATATGTACACATGTTTATGTGTGTGCTAGTGTGGGTGTAAGTACATATTCTCAAAATATAAATAAATATAAATAAGCATGCATGCACATATCTGCACTATTTATACAGATTAAAAAAAAAAAAAGGAAGGGAAACAGTGATGAAGATCAGTATCTTTGTTCAAAGGACCCACTGTGCATGGGGGAAAATGTATTGGCAATGGATTTTTTTTCCCCTGAATCTCAGCTCAACTTCACAAAACCCGATTTCCAACATGGCCTTCATACAATTGCTTTTATCACTTTCTCTCATTGTGTCCTTATGTACAAGGGTAAAGACTATTCTGCTGCATCCAAGTACAGTGTGCTAAAGGGAGGGTGAGCAGTGGGGAGCCGTGACTGTGCCACTGTCCTTTGCCTGTTCCTGATTCCATGGCCTGAGGCAATGGTTTGCATTTTTAGGACAACAGCCGGCTATCTGCAAGCAGGAGACCACTCGTCAGGCTTCATTACTGCACACAAAATGACACTAGTGAGCCTGTGGTCACAACTGTGCTTATGGTGCGCTGAAAAGCCATTACATCTCATTGCAACAAAAAACTGCACAAATGTACAGGCTGACCAGCCCCATAAATTGCCAAAAACCTGACAGGTCAGCTTATTTATGCAATGTAGTACCTGCAATAAAATTTTCTGAATAGAGCAATAGTAAGGGACTAGGAACTAAAGAACCTTTTCATCAAAGGTGTTATAGTTTAATAGGCTATGCTCCTGTTTCCTTTATTGAGCATTGAGAAAATAAAGAATTTCATTCTGCTGCATGCTTGCTGCATTAGGCATGGTCAGCTGAAGTGTCTTCCCCTTCTTCACATTAACAACCCTAAAGCATAGATAAAATCTAATGATTAGCATGAATGGATTTTCATGTTTGATGTTATTTTTCATTGTTTAAATTTTTGGTATTATAAGATTCACATTGACAGACCTGACATATAGCATTTTACTTAACTATAAGTGAACTGATTTCTGCTATAATTATGGACATTATTACTTGTTTAAGTCAGGGAATGAGTATAGCTAATAATGTTGCATGTAAAGGATAAAACTGAAAGAGACAAAGAAAATGCAGCCATTAGGATTCTGGAACATTCCCTTCAAAAGGAAATTCATATTGTAAAGTGGCTGACATTTATTTATGTTGTATATAATTGGTACTCATTGGCAAGTGCTGTGAACAAAAGAATTCTGGGTCAGATTCCAATCTTGTGTGCATGCTTATGTGCACATACAAAGAGAGAGAGGGCATAATTTTATCCTGGTTAAGCAAGATAAGAAGAGAGAGGGATTGTCTTTTGGGAGGTCAGATGTTATAGCTGGGGAAAGCAGAGGGGCTTCTCTCCATGGTGGCTCCCTCAAGTGATCCTACTGCCTTAGCATAATTTGTTGATTGTAGTTATAACTATGTTGAATAACTTTAGATCTGTGATGGAATTGTGTCAGTTCATGGGCATTGTAACCAAGATCTGCAAGAGGATGTTTCCTTATCAATAAAACTGTTGCTGCACTCATCAAATGTAAATACACGTTTTCCTTTCCTCAAAAATATGTTCCTCTTCCTATTCTGGGCTACAAATGCTCACAATCATGTGTGACCTAATTGCTGATTGTGATAGGGAGAAACTCATTATTGTTGTCAAAAGTCCTTACTGTTTCTTCCAAGTAGAGGGGTTTAACCATAAGTCTTGCACCCAGCTTCTTAGTGGACAGCAGAACTCTGTAAAGCACACATTTCTATTGCAGTAATATCTGGCCTTCAACTGAGCTACTCAGTTTCTTCAAATGTAAAGGACATTTGGTATATCAAAATATGGGGGAGGGGAGTTGTCTGCAGAAAATACTTCAGGGGACTCAGCCATGTGGATTGAACTTTACCTGGAAGCTGCATTAAAGTTTTCCAGGGCCTCTGGGGTTCAAAAAATGTAGGATGCTGTCACATTGATTAAATATCTGGGTCTTGAGAGAAGGTCCATCAGCTGTAACTTTGAAGGCCATGGACATGATGATGGAAGTATATATAAAAGCAGCCCATGGACCTTTGAATGGCAATGCATTACTTTAAAAAGATGGATATACTGTCACAGTAACACCTATCAGTAAGAGGAACTAATCTGTCAGAAGTTTTTCTGCATTCAGTTATCGAGTTGCTCTTACAGTGCCTCTTGCCACGGACACCAAGTCATGGGGACATTGGCATCCTGTAACATGCTTCTTCACAGCACACACAGAGCAATGTATAGGTAATTGCTTTCAGCAGTTCACACTAGTGTCAGTGAGTGGAAATCCTATTGAAAGCTACAGGGTTGCTGTGGTTGTATCCAAACTTAGACTCCATGAACTGGAGATTTCATTCCATCACTGCTTTTGTCTTGACAGCCTACACAGAACCTCTAAATAAGTAACATAATTTCTAGAACAAACCTGGAGTGCAGAATAGTCCAATAGCTAGGAAAACTGGACTGATAATTTGAGAGCTACACTCCTGTGACCTGTATTGACCAAGGTTCACCAGCTGTTTTTGGGGATGTGGAGAGCTTTGATTTCTTTTTCCTGCTTACAACAGACAATCCCTTTTGTAATTGACTTCATCCAGGAAACGTGCTGAAGGATTAATTCTCTCTTAATAACATTACACAAGTCTCTTGGCCTGACCAGCTGGCCACATGTGCTCCTAGTTAAAAAGAATCTGTGAAAGAACAAAGAAGTTACCCTGTGATTCTGCCATTTCCATGGCACCTCATCTTCAGCTGAGATGTGAGCTTACCCAATTCTCTTATATTGCACCTGATAAGCACAAAAATCACATTCGGATATCTCCACTGGCATGGAATGTGTTGTGGAATTAACTGGGCAGAATACAAGGCTAACAGGAGATAGGGACTCTCTTGGTCACAGCATCAGAATGCTTTATAGTCTAATGACTATTTTAATAATTCCAGAAGTTTAAGCATGGAGCCAACTCTGACTCCAGAAAAACTACTGTTATACAGAATGTAGCCAATTAGTCTCATCAGTTCAGAATGGGAAATCTGCACCTTTAGCCACTGTATTCTTAACAACATCTGAGATAGGTGCTGGGCAGTAGGATAACAATAAATGGATTAGGCAAAAGGAATACCACCAAGTGGTCTATTGTCATTCTCTACCTGTAGCACCTCCTGGAGCCCAGGATTCTGGAGTTTAAAGGTAAGGATAAGAGTAAAAAATGCTTAGAATCTGTATAGTGCTGCAGCTTATGTGTTACATATGCTGCCTCTGTCTTACTTGAAAAATGACCACAGCATCCCACAGTAGGAAGTGGATTTCAAGAGATAAGGAAAACTAAAGTAGATAGCAAGTAATGTGTATTTGTATGCAATAAAAGCAATATTTACTGGGCCTGCTGAATATCTTTCCCAACCATCTTCCATAGAATCTATTGCTCTAAAGCCAACTCAGCTGCAGGCAAGACCAACCATGACAGACAAGGCTCCTTGCACGACTTAGCACCATCACAGTTTGTCTTCTGGCATTTGTTTTATCTTCCTCACTTTGCTCTGGGGTGTATGTTGGGATATATTTTTATGGAAAGTTAATTTGACCTATTCAGTGAACCAGGGAGCAAGCACATGTGCACAAAGAGACATGGCCATTTGACTTCTCTGTTTCTCAAGTTGCTGAGGTACTGAGCCTGTGGAGAACCTACAGTAAGGACAGCAGCTGAACACCCTGTGCAGTGGGATGAGCATTGACATCCTAAAAAATGCAAGAAGGGGGAAAAAAAGTAGATTTGGAGAGTCTTCTGTGTGGGTATTTGTGCAATACTAACCCATGTACTAATTAGTACAGGTATCACATGCAGGGCTCAGTAGTTCAGGCTCTCAGCTCAGCTGTGAATTATACCTCCCCGTTTCAAGAACCAGTCTTTCAAAAGCTAATTTTGCAGCAGCGGAAAAATTTTCAGTGTGATTTCACTTCCCCTTTAGCTTGTAAACAAAGCATATCAGTTATGCTGTGTGATGGGAAGGCCACGAAACCTTCAGTTGAATTCAGGATCCTTGCCCCATCAGGAGTTCTGGGTCACTAGAGCTGCTCTATTCCCTGATTCCATTTAATATAGTTATTCTCCTTCTTGAGCAGACACCCCTGAGGGCATTACATGCATGAGTCAGCAATAGGTGGTTCAAGATGAGAGAGATATGCCCCACAGATGTTTCCAGCAGTTGGCATGAATAGAAAAACCCAGAAAAAGAGAAATGAGATCCTAGACCCTGGTACACTCCTGTCTCACTTCTACTCCTGCATCAAATCCTGAAACATTTTCTGCAGCCAAAAGGTCTGGCTGAGTATTTGGTTGACATCAGTTTTCCACTCATCCATGTCTTCAAACTTTTTAATGCTGTAGGGATAAGAGGTTTTTACACTACCTACAGAAAATGATGACATAATAGTGGTGCTGTAGAAAACTCTCAAATAAACAGATATTTCAATTTATTTTAAGTGTTCCATCTGGAATATCATAATGCACTATTTACTGCTGTTCCTATATTTAAAACCGATAGGCTCCACTTAGAGTAGTTGTTAAGATAATAACCAATGGGGGACAGATAGATATATAACTTAATATGCCAGCCTTTTAAAAGCTCTTAAAATAGTTCAAACCCATTTCAGCTTCAAGGTTTACACATGTGCAGCCTTACAATTTCTAGGGCAAAAATCCCTTATGACTTACTGAGGCCTTAAAGCCCAAGGTTATCACCTAAGACAGTCTGGCCTAGGAACACTGCATTTGCCAAATACCTTGATGTGTTGCCTTAAAAATTTTAGCAAAACATGGGTTCCAGGTATGGCTGTTTTCCTTCTTTCCCTTCCTACCCCTTTTAATTCTGGATAGTTATTCTTCAACACTGGGATTGGTTTTTCACTCAAGATTACACCGAAAAACTGCTGAAGTTAACACAGAAATATAGACCAAGAGCCATGATTGCTGCCTCAGAATTCTTCATTCTTCTCTTGGCACACTAGTCTGCTCTCATGAACCAAATATGGGGGAAAACCACCATGCTGTTATGAACCAAATGAGCACCACAATGGCATGTAGAGATTTATTGCCCAGAGGACACCTGGAGTCATCTTTACCTCTGTTCTACACTACCAGGATCTTGGAAAATGTGTAGAGGGGCAGCACTAGGGAAACTTGTCACTGCCTTTTTCCATGACAGGTAACACTACAGGAAGAAGAACAAGGCTTTACATGGTAGAAATGGAAAAATCTGATTGGATAAACTTTATTGTTATCAGGTGGTTTTAAAGAACAAATCAGCTAAACACTCGCTGTCACTGCCACCTGCACTCCTCAGCTGTGGCATAACCAGTCCTGTTTGGGGGCAGGCCACTTGGACTTTTGAACTCTCACCTGTTTTCTTTTGTATTCAAAAATACTTGTGATGGGGAATTTAACCCATTACTACGTGGTAAAAGGAAATGTAAAACTGGAGATGATCAAATAGTGGAATGCAATAGTCCACCTTCACTTCCTCAGCGTACAGCCCCCTCCTCTATCACTGCTCATCACTTGTTCATCTAGTCATTTCCTTCACCTGATTTGCAGATGCTCTGATATCTCACTTTCCCCCCTGGCTTGAGCAGGAACAGACAACACCCAGCACTCAGAGTTTCTGATGAGACTGGCTTAAAAGGAATTACTTCTCTGTCTATGAAACTGAAAACACATTTTTCAGCTCCTTCTCTCTCGCACCCTCTAATTCTCACCACTCATCCTCCTCCTGCTTCAGGGTACTTAAATGTGATAAGGTGCAATGCACAGCTAATCTAAGATGCTGGTTTAGAATTGTTGGTGAGGGCTAGCTAACACACGCACTGTGTGTACATATATTAGCATTACCTTTCCAGCACAGTCAAGTCTGTCAAAGGAAGTATGGCTTTATTTTACAGTTTTCCATTATATTTAATGTTTTACACCTCAGGAATATTTTATAAGTAGGGCATAAGTTGTAAAAGCATTTGAATTCGAATCAGATGCACAGTCCAGCTCCAAGTCCCCTATTAACTTTTTCATCTCCCTGCAGAAGTTGTTTCTGTCCATATTTTTATTTCAGCTGGGCTGAGTGGGAGAAAGAACTCTAAGGGAGGTCTTAGCAGATGGTTGTCACAAACTGCATACGGCAATTGAGAATTAGTGTACAAGCATATGCAACCTGGTACAGTATGAAACATTCCAGCATATGAACACTGAAGTAAATCAAGCTTGGACAGGATTTTTTTTTTTTTATGATGAAAATTAGGATTTAGTTTCTCTATTCATCCACGCATATGGATCTCAGGGTTTCGCAACATATGGGGCCAAACTCTGGACTTCAGCATGACACCTTGGAAATCTAGGTAGTTTAACTCAGTATGAATTTGGTTCACTAAGTTTAGTGTAGAAATAAGACATGCACAGATACAAATACAGCCATTGTGTGTGCATGTGTATATATATTGGTGCATATAAGTGTGTATATATAAAACACCTAATTTAATCTTCATCATTCCCCTTGCTCCACACACTCTCTAAATAATCTGTGAATGAAGCCTAGTGAAGAAAAGAGTGAAGAGGAAAGGGGGTTCCAAAAATTATAACTTGGGTACATATGTTGTTTGGTTTCTTTTTCCTTTAGAGAAGCAGTACATTTTCTGGGGAAAAAGTGACTGAAACAGGAGAAATATCAAGTGGGTGAGCAAACACCCTTTTGTAGGTCATGCTTTAAACAAGCAGGAGAAAGGTTTTTGATATTCTGCCTTGAGATATGGCAGTGTTCAGGCAGGTCTCTGGCTAAGCAGGAGTTCAGGTAGCATCTGTTACCCTGTGCCCTGCTTTCCAGGCTGCAGAAGTAACCCTGAACCTGGCTGGCATCACCTACCTCCCCTCACCTCCACCCCTCTCTTCTCTATGTGTTCAGGGTGTGGAGCAGGGGAGCAGGGGAAGGGTTTCAGGAGTGAGTTTTGCTGTGAGGGAATCTCCTGGAAAATACACCCTGATACTTTCTTAACCTTGCCACTTGCCCTTCTTGCTAAGCTGTGGTGGAAAAATAGAATTGAAGTGGAGACAGGGGAAAGAATGCAAATACTGGCACACAAGGAAATACTGAATTACATATTGGTCGACCAAAACACAAATCAACTCAAAACTACAGGAGTCCACCAACATGCACATAAATCATTTATAACGATAATCCAAGGCTGGGTCCAAATCTCATTAAAGTATATGAATCCTTAATCTATTTTGGCAAAAAAGAGCCAATACACATTTTTTCTTTTTATCATAAATTACAGTTCTGTGGCACTGTGCAAATATTACCAAGCTGTAAGACAGCTGTGCTCCATTAAAATGTGTAATGGTCGCTGATTTCTTACAGCACATGGTCATCAGGCTGAATCTACAGCCAGTAATTAGGAAGATGAAATGTTTAATTGTGCCTTAATTTTGATAAAATTTATCTGTCACACATCCCGTAGTCAAGCAGTATGCTCACAAATCAATGTCATCAGGCCTGAGCAAGAACTGAAGCACCACACTCTTGTTTCTGACAGATTCATTTGAATATCAAACTGCTCTGGATGAGCCACCAGACTAGCAAAACAAATAGAAACTTTCCTGATGGGCACAGCTTCTGTGGCACATGTCTCACCACCTAGGATAAAAGACACAGAGGTCAAAGCAAAAGGCAGGTAGATGCTGTTCAGCTCATGCTCAGCAAGTTCCCTGGGCACATTAAACCACTTAAAATGTTTTAAAAGCAAAAAAACTTCCTACTGACTTCTTAAACCAGGGCTCAAGTGTTGTGAGCTGGAGGAGTCAGGCAGCAGTTCTCATTTCTTGCTCACTCCCCTTCCCCCCATTTGTTCTCCTGCTGTAAAACCATGCAAGGCAAAGCCAGTGCCCATTGTGTAGGCGAGAGGCAATCACTCACTTCTCTGCTGGCAGTACAGCAGTGCACATTACAGCAACCAGTCATGTGCAGATTATTACCACACATATGCATTACTATTTTCTTTTTCTTTTTTTTTTTTTTTTTGCACCAGAGTCCACATGGCATGTCAAAATGGTAGTGCCCTGCCTGAATAGTGCCCAGTTCCATTTTTTAAAAAATGCATGCTTTGTGTTTAACACATTCAAATATGGAACTAATTTTCTTCCTTCCACGCCTTCCTTCCTTCCTTCCTTCCGCGCCTTCCTTCCTTCCAGAATTCCTTCCTTCCAGAATTCCTTCCTTCCAGAATTCCTTCCAGAATTCCTTCCAGAATTCCTTCCTTCCTTCCAGAATTCCTTCCGGAATTCCTTCCGGAATTCCTTCCTTCCGGAATTCCTTCCTTCCTTCTCTATGTCTTTTGCTTTCTCTCTTTTGCTGTCTTTTTCCTTTTTTCTTTCTTTCTTTCTTTCTTTCTTTCTTTCTTTCTTTCTTTCTTTCTTTCTTTCTTTCTTTCTTTCTTTCTTTCTTTCTTTCTTTCTTTCTTTCTTTCTTTCTTTCTTTCTTTCTCTTAAAATCTGACTAATAGGAGCAGTATCCAAGATAGACCAACTACTTCACCATGATGGTGGGCACATCGCCCCCTGCTCCAAAATGTTTCTTAATTGTTTTCAAAGAATCACTCTTGATATTTCCCACCTGTCCTGCTGGAGGATACAGTTGTAATATAGTAATACCCCCGCTAAAGGAACTGAACACAGCAGTGCAGGGTTAATGAACATAAGCCTTCCATTGCCTGAGAGAAAAGACAGTGCCCATAACTTCAGACGCTGTAGGTGACCCAGAACACAAGCATTGATACATGGTCCAGAGAGACTCAGGGAAGCAAGGTAAATATTGGTCTTCTTGTGGGTCACAATACACCAGAGTCTACAAAGGGACCAGGGTGGTGTGAGTGGGAGCAGTTATCATCACCTCCTTGATCTGGAGCAAAACCACACCAATCCTCAGTTATCATCATATGGTGTTGAGGTTGGAAGAGCTCACCACCATTTGTTCCTTGGACCAAACTTCTTGGTGTTTGGAATCTGGTTTTTTCTCTTTTGCACCTATTGAAGGGTAAGTCTGTGTGTCCAAGCAGAGGCCAAGAGTGCCATTTTTGTTGCCCTAAATTACATCCGTGTACACACAGCTGTGTATTCTGCAGAGAGTTGTAAACAGAAGGTTATTGAAAAACTGGCAAGAAAGACAGCTTTGGTAGCACCTGCATTTCTGATACTAACTCAGACAAAAACTTAGGACAATATTATTTCCATTTTTAAGACAGGAGATTGCACTTATTGCGTTGCTTACTCATTTTCTCTACAGTACAGTCAGGTGTCTGTCCTTGTTCTTTAAAACCTGAGCGCAGATACTGCTAACCACCCTCTGTTAACCTTCAAGCTGACTGTAGTATCTTTGCAGCTTTTCTACCATTCATACTCTAGACTCAGAAGATCCTCTGGAATGATTGATCAAATGCCCTGGCTGGGTTGTTCTGTGAAGCCTTGTTATCCCTCTCTCTGCTTAACCTTCACACAAGCTTGATTTTGAAAAGTCTTAACAGATGAGGGACCAGAAAGCCGACTTCTCTGCAATAGAAGTCATAATTAACTGTATGAATATGTTCCTGTCTTGTTTGTAATCACCTCACTGTTGCATTTCTCCTTTGCATATAAAATGTGTGTTTCTTATCAATGATGTTTCTGACACTGCCTCAGTCTTAATCTGAAGCATGACATTTATCTGAAATGAGTTATTTTTTCTCCTGATAGAATTATCATATTCTTTTCCACAACCAGATGCCAGCTACAGCAAATGTTGGAGGATCACAGGCCTGGACTCTGTTTTCTTCTGTAACAACTTACATAACATTTTGATTTTTCAAATTTTCAAATAAAATTTTATATAATCAGATTTGCAATCTAAGAAGCAGATAAATTCTTTGAAAATCTGCTTTGAGCAGATCAGTTGTTGGGGTTTCTTTCCTACTTAGAAACATATATTTGCTGGTACATACTAACTAACTGCTTGCATCAAATAGAAAGCTGCTTCCTTTCTTTAAAAAACACACATATGGAATATTCAAAATCTTGTAAAAATTTTTGGGACAAAAAGTCCTAAAACCGTCCAAGGATGTTACCTTCATTGAAAATCCTACAATTCTGTCTGCAAAACCAAAAATAACTGAAGTATACAATCTAATTGAACTCACCAGCTCCTTCTACCCTAGACAAAAGTCTAAGAACAAAAATGCTGATTTTGTGCTTCTAACCTATTAGGCAATTTTGATGTAAACAACAAGAATATACTAAAACAACCATTTGATATAAAAAAAAGATAATTGAATGGATATGAAGGATTTTTAACAATGGAGAAAATTATCCACAATTTCGTCTTCTCAGATTTTAGTACTACTGATATGCCTCATTTGGATGCATCACCTGTACTCCATGACAGAGCACTCTTAACAAACATTAGTTTGGAGTAGATGTGAAATCTTCAGTTGTAAGTGCTGGAAAGGAAGGCTGAAGATAATTCACCACAGCTTTCATTTCATCAACCTCCTCTGAAATGTTCTTGCTCTCCTTAATTCCCTCTTATATTTCACAACTCTACTGGAGACTATAATAAAAAAAAAATCTTTTTTGAATGATTTTTCAGCTTTGTTCAGTTTGGCTCCAGTTCTTTGATGTTAATGTGATTACAGATTTTAATAGTGATTATGACAGTGTTAGAAGCCTTTAATCTGTCAAATCATTCTGTAGTCTCTTTTAGCTACAGTTTCTTATATAATTGTCTGGTTTGCTTGTTTACTTATTTAATTATACGAACTTAATGCCTTCTTGCAATGTCTTAAGAAATAAAGTTGGCAATCAAAATACTTTTGATTGCTAATCTTAATTTTAAATCTTAGAGGTAGTAAAGCAAAAAGTTATAAATTCCATCTGAGACAGACAAACAAGCAGGTAACTATGCTGCTGCCATTAGTGTTACCAGAAGATGATAATCCTTCTTTTTCTTTTTTGCAGTGATTGGGATTTTTTTCTCCAGACAATCCACTACAGGGGGCTTGGTAGGGTAAATTTTCAACTCAGCATGAATAAAGTCTGTGGTACTTTTTTCATGGGTTTCTAGATTGATGTAAATGATCTGCAGCCAGAATCTTATTGCAACCTGTTCACACCCAATCAGAAGTCTCACCAGTCACATTAAAAGTTTTGTTGTTCGAGGAGCGACAAAGACCTTTTATTATTTATTTATATTGGACTACCTACTCAAACAGAAAAAATGAAAAATGGGTGCCTGCCACAGACAGCTCACAGCCTGGCTTTCTGAAGAGTCAAAACAGATGATGGAAAGAGGCAAATAGTGTGGGTAAGTGAGGAAATGAAAAAAATGAAAATCTTTTGCTGTGTAAAAAATTGACTCCTCTCTCTCTGCTTAGTCATTGTCAATGGACATTCTTCTGCTGACTCTGTGTTAAAAACTAGCTGCAAAGAACAAATTACAGGAGCATAACATGGCAGATTTCTGGATTTAGACAGAAACTTTTCCTCAAGCATAACAAGTGCTGTTAAGAAGAGAGTAATGATGCTCATTGTTGAAATCACTGAATTTTTGAGTCAATATCAGCACTTTCAATGTAATAGTTTGTGATTATCCTTTCAAATCTCAAAGTGTGAATTCCTTCTGATAACTTCCAATTAAAAGAAAGATTCTTCTGTAACCATAATTATGATCATTCTGCAATTCAGATGATGTCTTTAACTATTCTTTCACACCATTCTAGTCCAGTTCCAATTTGCAAAGGGAACAATCAATGTGAAATACATCAAATACTGACTTTGGTTAGTTTGTGTCCATCAATTTTGCTTGCATATTATGACTCTTCCTCACTCTTTTTCTCCCAAATTTATAACTGGCAGAATATGAAGAAGACTGGCTTTCCCATGAGAAGATCCTTTCAGGTCAATGAACTGCCAGTGGATGTAGTAAGCTGCTTTAAATACCGCCTATTGCAGAAGTGCTCCAGGACTGCAAAGTCTGTGCTGTTAAAAATCAAGTGCTCATCTAGTTTTTGTGTTTGCAAATGGAGTGGCACAATGGCACCTCATTGATCTGCAGAGGTTACAAGCATGCAAATTGATTATCAGTAATGTAATGATGGTACACAAACCGACATTTCACTTGCCAGCAACGGAACCAAAAAAAGTCACTAGAATTCAGCAAACATGCTAAAATAGTCCAACAAATTCTGTAAATGAACATATGAGAGGTCATAGCTATCACAGCCAATATCATAATCTTGCTTCAGAACAGTACACTTTCCAGCTAAAACCCCAGTGGAAGGAAAAAAATCTATGTTTTTAAATCCTCACCTATTGGGGATCTTTTAAACTATTTTTTAAAAGACCTCAGGAAATCAGTGTCAACAGGTCAGTAGAGTGAACTAAAATGTTCAGGAATAACTGCAAGGTGTAGAAAGTACCCTTCAAAATTATTTCGAAGGAAAAGGTTGTGCTACTTGCTTAAAACTCAAATTAGTCATTTTACAATAGCTTTTTAGCTTTGTTTTCCCTACGTGTATCCTTTGGTCATTTTTTTCTACATAAAAGTACTAGTGTGAAGCTACATATGTATATGAGTACCACTGTTAAGAAGCTAGTCATAAATAATGCCTTTTTTTTGTATGAATTTTTATTCATCTGATCGGAGAGGAGGAATAATGCAGTGTAATTAGAAGACCACGAAGCCCCGAAAGAGGTAAAAGACATTTCAAATAATTTGCAATTTAGCAAACAACTTTTGCTGTTTGCAGTATCAGGATACAGCATTTCATGTCCTGAAAAAAATCTAGAAAACACTAAGTGTTTTGAGGAAAGACTTTAGAAAAGAAGGGTGAAGTCTGTTGAATACATTTCAACATAAACTGTTCATCCATTTCTATTTAGGATTTATTTCTTAGCACCCTGGTTTAGAAGGCTACAAGCCAATACTTGGTTGTAGTCCAACAACATCCCACATCCCCCAGGCAGATGATTTTACATTATAATAAATTAATATCTTTTAAAACAAAAGCTACACATGAACCAAAAAAACCATCTGCCAAATAAGGTGCCACTACTCCTAGGGCAGTATTTGGAACCTGGCACAGAAAGGTAAAGGGAACACTAATTTTAAGGAATATGCTTAAATTCAGGATTTTCTGGATTATCAGAACCTGGCACAACCCCAAATATCTGAAAGCTGCTTCCTCAGAAAAATGGGCTCCACAGTACTGACAGCGGGAACGAAGCCTCGTCTCCAGCCTGCGTAACGCAGTGTCCATCTGGACAGTGGCCACGGCAGCAGTGGCGGGGGCTACTGCAGGAGCGGGTCCAGCCTCAGGTCCCCACTCCAGTGAGCCGGTGGTAGCACACCTCAGCAGAGGAGGCGAGGCTGGGGCCAGCCAATCTGCCTCTCTGCAGTTGTATGGGCTACATACCATGACACCACAAGCTGCCAGGCTGCTGCCCGCGCCACTCTTCCCCGGCAGCGCGTGCCCAAGCCCGGCCATGCCTCCGCTCTGCGGTTTTACCCTCACCGTGCAGGGGGAGCAGGGGCTTTGTCCTAGAAAAGGACAAAAACCCCCTCAGACCTGTTGGACCGTTTGTTGCCAGCTGTAAAAAATGAAAGTAAGGAAACAAATGCAAACCTCATGGAGCAGTTCCATGGTTACAGTAACAAGGCATTCAATTTATACTGTGTCTTAAGACAGGCTCAGTGTCTAAATTCTTAACCTGCCTGGTGAACGTGACATTCCCCAATCCAACGATGCGCTGGGGACATATCTGCCACACAATCACAGCATTGCTTTCAGGGAGCACTGTTAGGTTTGTCGTATGTGCAATAATTGGCTTTTGTTTGAGCTACTTGGACCAGAAAAAAAAAAACCAACTTCTCCTGCGCTGACCCTGGGCGCCAGCCATATTGAAGAGTGAAGGGTTGTTGGCCTGCGGTGCCAACATACTCCACCTTCACGGGGAGGCCATGCCCCTCACGCTCCAGCAATGCCAGACGGCGCTCGGATGAGGCGGGCTGGGTCTGGCAGGTGGTGGCACAGGAGGTAGTAAGTGAGAGCAGCACAGCATAACTGGCTGGAGCGTAGCACTAGAATAATATCCTCGCGTCCTCAAAACTGTAGGAGTGATTTTGACTTTGACTGCTTCCAATACCTAACAAATATGAGATCATGGCTTCTGGCATAAAAAGGACGAGCTCGTTGCCATGCCAGTAAGACTGCCAGTGGTGGGAGGAGGTGTCACCTACCCTGTCCCAACAGGTAGTCCACTGACTTCAAACCAACATAAACTCCTCCTCTGTATGCTACCCCAAAGTGCTTTGTATTCACCCAGCCAGCAGCCATGCAAGCCAGCAGCTCCCCCAAAGGGATCCTTCATGTAGCAAATCCCACTTTCTTTTGAACTGGGACAGGCAGTGGGGTATGCAACCTCCTAGGCTGGCTTTGTTTTCTGTTTTAATTCTTTACGGTAAATAACTCTTTGTTTTCAAAATGTTCTCCTTCTAAGGAACACCGATCTATGGAAGCGAATGAGAAGAAATTGAAATGTGAGATCACAGGCAGATGAGCTTACAAGCACTGGGCCCAAACAGCCAGAAAACTTCCCTGTGCAATAAAAGTCCATGAATAATTGATTTCTCTAGCTGAAATGAAGATTCATTTTTTAAAAGCTCGTTTTGGTAACAAAAATAGAAATACACTGGACAGGAAAATGTTGCAGTGCAACATTTTAACGAAGTCATCCTCCAAAGTGTGTACAAACACCTCATTTTCCAATTATAAATATTTCAACACCTAACTTTTTCTTTTGCCAAAAAATCCTTGTCTCTGCCTGCTAATTTAAAGGAGAGCAAGTTTGAAGCAGGGGTTTGCACTCTGGGGGATCTATCCCATCAGTAACTGTGTGTGTGATTCATGGGTGACACTGCCAGAAGGCAGGATAAAGGGAACCGCTCTAAACTTCAGTGACACATATTGTTCTGTTGAATATATTCCCAAAAACAGAGGAGAGAATATGTGTATATATGTAAATGTGTGTGTAAAAAATATTACAAATTCATATCATTGTGCTGATATTTGGATTGTTTCTGGGATACCACTAGAAAATAGGATATATTTGAATTCACTGCAGTTATAGTGAGATTATAGTCATGACCTGTGCTTTATGAATCCTCCAGACCAATTTGGCCTTTCATCTGGCTAAACATTTGGCCAACACAGTTGTGAGATGCTGAGGTACAAGGAACATGGTCAGAAAAGTACAGGTACAGTAATAGCACAAGGAATGAGCCTTCATTTGTAATGGCTGTACTGATGTTTGCCTCTGAGATCAGGTTAGCAGCTGCATGATTCTCCTCTCACAGCTTGCATGGGAACATTCAACAGGAAAGCCTGAGGAATTACTTTGCACTTTAAGGAAGCACTAAAGCAAGGAGAGGAAGGGTAAGGTAAATGGCAGATAAAACCAATGAGATCCATCCATTTTGGAGAATGAGTAAAATGTGAAAAGACCAGAAAAAAAGTTAAAGTCTGCAGAAATCCAAAAGCTGTGCAGCTCTGGGTGCAGGTTTCTACATTTCTTGCACTTTACACTTTTCTCATCTGAATCCTTCTGCTGGTAAGTGTCATACATTATGATCAACTTTTATGTTGCTGTGGAGAAAAAGAGAGACAGGGAGTGAATGGATGTAGAAAGACAATGATGAAGAACATATTTGTCTTTGAAGGTACATGGAATCGTTCAAAACCAGCTCTTTTAATGGAAAACTGTCACTGAAGAGTATTTTTAAAGTAACACTGCAGCAGAAAAGTACATCTGAAGAAATTCCTTGCAGCTATGGAGTTACATAACTGTGGTTTTGGTCAAACTATTCTTCCGTTCTGGGGAAATATGCTAAAAAGGTGTACAATGATTTTTGCGGCTTATCTTCTTTGAGAATTCTCAGCTGAATGTCTTCAGTTCCTATGTAAGAAGGCACCAGGCTTTTGTTTCTATTTATAAATATAATTCCTGCAATTGTAATGTCAGATCTGATAAGAAAAATTGATATTCTTTCTGGATTATCACTTCAAATGGCAGAAGGCCTGAAAGGCATATTCTGTTCCTAGTTTACCTCCATGCAGTGCAACAAAATTGAGATAATCTAGAATGCAAAATGAAAGCAAAAATCCATTTTGTGCTGATATCTATGCTAATTCTTCATTGTGTATGAAAAGAAAGAGAAATCAAAGTGAGCCCTTCTTTTTGATAAAATTTGTATGATTCTGATTCAAGGCAGGCAAAGATGTGATGCAAAAGAAGGTTCTTGATCCAGAATGGAATCAAGCTTCATGGTATAGTGAGATTATCAGAAGTTTATTACTTCCCAATGGGAATCATGTCTTGTCTTGTCAGCATATTTACAAATCATAGAATCATGGAATCATTTTATCTGGAAAAATCCTTTAAGATCATTGAGTCCAACCATTAACATAACAAACCAAGTCCACCACTAAACTGTGTCCCTAAATGCCACATCTACATGTCTTTTTAAATACCTACAGGGATGGTGACTGTGCCTCTTCCCTGGGCAGCCTGTTCTGATGCTGAACATTCTTTCAGTGAGAAATCTTTCCTCATTATCCATCTAATCCTCCCCACATGCAACTTGAGGCCATTTCCTCTTGTCCTATCTCTTGTTAGTTGGGAAAAGAGACCAACCTCCACCTGGCTACAGCTTCCTTTCAGGCAGTTGTAGAGAGTGATAAGGTTTCTGAGCCTCCTTTTCTCCAGGCTAGACAACCCCAGCTCTCTCAGCCACTTCTCACAGTACTTGTTCTTTAGACTATTCCCCAGCTCCATTGCCCTTCTCTGGACACTCTCCAACACTTCAATGTCCTTCTTGTAGTGAGGGGCCCAAAAAAGAACACAGGATTTGAGGTCCAGCCTCACCAGTGCCTGGTGCCTGGGAATAATCACTGCCCTGGTCCTGCTGGCCATGCTATTGCTGATACAAATGCTGGCAAGTACTTGTATTTGCCTGAAATTCTGCACCAATATTTTTTTTCTATTTATAATATTGTATGTGGGATAATAACTATTTTATTGGGAAATAAGTTCTGGAGGTTTGACGAGATCATTTTACTAAGGTTGGGCTCAAGGAGTATCCTTTGATTATCGTGCCACACACTGGAGCTTATAGATCTGGTCTGGTATTTTTTGAAACACTACATTCATTGGGTGATGAAGTCCTGCAATAAAGAGAAACTAATGGAAGCAATTAGGAAAGAACACCTGTCGGTGGAAGACTGCAACCCCTACATTGACCATAGCCAGAAATTGCTCCCAATTGTTATTCACAACAATGGAAGACCTCTGGACTGTGAATGCAGGCAATGATGGACTGCAATAAAATTTGCAAATGAGTTTTCACATTGTCCCATAAAATTCTATGATTTTGTCAATCTGTGTTGACACAGACCAACACATGGCCAAGCAATAAAATTATGTAAGAAAGGTGCTGATCACTATTGTTGGTGAAAAGTATCTTTGCACTTCTGAAGGATCTGCAACCAAATTTCCCATTGTTCACAAACAGATCCGAGGGTATTGTTTCTGTCCTAATCATTGGTGGAAGTTTAGCCTTCTGGAGCAGGCTAGATCAGCTACCATCCTCATTCCATATCCACAATTACAACGTTATTTGTAAGTCAGCCATAGCAGCAAAGCTGTGAGAAAAATGCCTTTCTGCACTGCATAGTTTAGCCAGCAGATGACACAGAACTGCTCATTTTACTAGCAATACATGTAGACATAAACTGTCCACAAAAGGATCCATTTTTGACTTTAAGAACTAGAGGGATTGTTAGAAAAAGCTGTTCAGATAAAAGCACATGCTTCTCTTGCAGTTCTCAGTTGGAAAATAAATATTTGACACACATATTACTTGCTCAGTTTTCCCTGTGAAAACAGGGAAGTGGAGGGGAGGAGATGCAGCAATAGTATTAGAGAGTGAGGAAGAGGTGTGGGAAAAAAGAAGAGATGCTAGGAGGAGTCTGTTTGCAGTGGCATCCACAGACCCAGCACACTGTGTGTGAACAACATGAATTTGCATGTGAACCATGGAAGACCTATAAACATAAGATCTTCATGTCCTTCAAATGACCATGGTGTCAGCAAGGGAAAGAGTGGTAGGATTCACACAAGATCTCCAGTAGAAACCTGACAAGTCAACCAAATGTTACTTTTGAAACTCTTATCACCAAAACATGAGAGAAAAATATTCTTCCTAGTTTATAATTGTGTGACTGTTTTTCAGTTATTCTCCTGTAAAACATGTATATAACAATTGTTTTAAATAGAGCAGGCAATTCCCTTTCCCTTACTTATTCTTCCCCTTACTGTTCTAGTATAACTAAATGAGTCTATTTCATGCCTCCAAAAAAGCCCAACCACAAAATGAACATTTAATCAATAGACTTAATTTAATTC
The DNA here is from genome assembly GCA_013400955.1 of Drymodes brunneopygia. NCBI lineage: Eukaryota > Metazoa > Chordata > Aves > Passeriformes > Petroicidae > Drymodes > Drymodes brunneopygia. Next base: position 1,768,300 of record VZTZ01012523.1, read on the forward strand.
AGTAACAATGAGCTGGCTCTCTTCAGGGCCTAATTTTCTGTTCTCTACAGATAGCAGAACCAAATTTTTTTGTTACTGCAACTGTTTACATACAATGAGACACAGACTTGTATATAGAAATTGATTAATTAGAAAACTCTTAAAGAACTATAAATTGTAGTTTTTGCTTGAGTAGAATCTTGCTCCTATCATTTAAATGTGATTTTTCAGAAGGCAGATAATTACTGCCACGTTCTCTCTCCTCTTTTCTTCATCTTCTCTTTTTTCATTTCATTTTTCAGGAACCAGGTACAGGAAAGGTTTCTGCAGATGTGCTCACAGCCTGGTATATTTCACAGAACCTTCCAGTTCAGAAGACTACTTCTGCAAATATATTTTACTCATGATGTAGAAAAGCATCAGAAAGAGGTACCAAGACAGTTCTCTCTGTCTTATTTGTTCTCTCTTAATTATTTGTTCAAAGCCAAACAGTGATTTGCAGAAGAAATATACTTCTTAGTCTTAGTTCCAACCAGTCCAAACTAAGCACGTCAAGCTATACCTGTCTGGTGATTGTGTAATGTTTACACATAAAAATACAACACTTACTGAATTCATCCAAAATGTTGTCTTAAATTCCCACTCATACTCATTCCAATTAACAAATGTTAATTGGAATAAAAGTTTTCAGCAATGAAGACTTCAAACAAGAGATTTACTGAATGTTCTGTGGTACAAATAAAGAAATCTACAAGGTTTTTGTGTTTCCTCTGCCCTAGTCTTTACTTGTAGCAAGCTACAGAAGTGATAAATAAAAGGGAAATTAACACGTTCACCTCCTTCTCCAAAATGGGGAAATTTGTCACACATTTTGTGAGACAAGTGCACAAACAGGCAGCACTGCACCCATTGCACAGAGAGGTTCAGCCACACAGTCTGCAGAACAGATCTTCACAGTGCAGAGAAGCAGCACTTGGGCAACAGGCACAGGTCGTAACAAGGAAAACTGAAATGAGATACCAGGAAACAATGGTTCTCTGTGTAGGAGGTCAAACACTGGAACAAGTTACCAGAGAAATTGTGAAAACTCTTTCTTGGAGATACTCAGACCTGCCCAGACAAGGTGACTGATGCAAATAGCCTTGTGCTGAGGAAGGCTTTGGACCAGATAGGCGGCCTTTTGCATTAATTTTCTTCCTAATTTGCTCTTTGACTTTATGACTCTCTATAGAGTGACCTTGCAAGGTGTTGGAAAGGGGAAAGCCCTGCCACCACACTTCCAATAAAATTTCTTTTAAAAAATCACTGACATCACCCCTTTCTCGAGCCACTGTGAGACAAATTAAAATTACGTTTACAATGGAGCAATCTGCCTATAACCTATGGTCAGGTCCACAAATTTTGTTATAGTTAGGAAGAAGATGAAGCCAAATTACTCACTGCTAATGCTTGAAATAAAATGAAGACTGAATATGAAGCAAGACAAAATACAAACCTATGTCTTTTCCAGGAAGGGAGGTCTATCACATATCCCTGAATATGGAGCTCTATAGTGAGACCATGGTGAGAACACGAGTCATGATCTCCAGGATTCACTTTTTTTGTGAGAATGGTTCCTAAACCGAGACAATGGCAATCACATTTAATGCTAATTTCACTAAATTTGACATGTTTACCTTTTTTTTGGGAAATTCTCATCAGCAAACAAGCATGCAAAATAGATGGTGGATAAAAGACTGCATGGGTGCCAATACCTTATTATAACTTTAAAATGAAGAATAACCATTTAAGTTATAGGCAGCTGTTTTACCTGGGCCACACGATAAATAATTGTTCCTCCTGGGAATGTTTCCAGCATAAGCCTTATTCTGAGACATGCTTGCCTTCTTTGCATTCTGGCTCTTTTGTCTGATAAAGTGCTAATGAGCAACATGGATGGGGCTATGCACCTGGAGGTTGTTGAACATCATGTTAGAACTCCAGTCTTCTCTCTTAGGTCTGTGTCTTCCTTGGCTTAACCTAGGTTACAGCTGAACAACCAGGAATAGTTTCTTTTTAGTATCACAGGCTGGCAGCCTTATTCAAACTGAACAGTTCTTTCCTCTCACCGTGATCTAAAATGTGGAAACTCAGCTTGTTCTGCAGAGGTTGATCAGGACAAGGTGTGAGGTTAGAGCTTGAGGTGGGACATCTGGCAAGCAAGTGTGGAACAGCACAGTACTCATGTAGAGTAAAATTGTGTAGAGTGAAATTATTTGTGATTTGCTTCATGCACAGAGGTCTTCCTGCATAAAATCTTTAAGAAAGACCTCACCAGTTACTTGAGGAAACAACTAAAACAATGAGTTTTTATTTTCATCACTAATGTGTTAATATTTAGAATGTTAACTGATGCAGAAATTATGGCTAAACTCTTTAATATTCAAGACAACAGTTATCAAAATTTTATTTTAATTTTCAGCTAATGAAAGGGGGTGGATCAGGTGTGAGAAGTGGGAGAGAGAGGGGGCCAGGGAGAAGATAATCTTCATGTAAAATATTTCTTAAATAGGAAAAGGTTTTGCTAGCCCAAAAGAATAAAGAAATCTGGCAGTTGCACTGCAAAGCCGTATAAGAGATGTATACTAGGAATCAAAATCAAAGATTTTTGGTTATAATAACTGTATGTTCAGTGTAAGATAAGATAATCTTATGGAAGTAACAAAATTATTGAATCTGTCTGTATTTTGAGTTCAGTATATAAATGTATATGCAATACCTTCTTCAATTTAAATCTCATTAGTTCCTATACTGCATTTCTGAATTTATTCTTTGTGCATAATAACCAAGAATGATGTCAAAATTCCTCACAATACTGAGATGTCCCACTAAGTTCCTGGTTAGAAAGTATTTACTAGGAGTTGGATTAATCTCATCTGAGTATTAGCCATGTCTAATCAGTCACCCTAGCAATTGGAGACAATCCAGCTTTTCCAGTGCGTGTTTCATCTGGTCTCTAGGACAAGTACTTTCAAGTAAGATGAACCCCACTAAAGCACGACTTACCCAGTCTGCTTCATTTTGGACAGAAAGGTTCCTCTCATGTAGTCATCTAGCTCTCTTCAGTGGCTTCAGAGAAAGTCTACACAATTATTTGTGATTCAGTGTCTGACTTTCAGGTGACTGATGTATATGCATAGGTTAGTAAATATCCACCAAGCATTATTCCAAGAAAATCCCACATATTACCAGTTGTGGTAAAACCAAGTTCTGTTTCCAGAACAAAATTCATTATATCCTTAATATAAGCCTATTCACATAATAAATGTGATACAACTGAGCAAAGTAACACTAAGAGACAAATAACTTAAATTTTGCCAGGAATCACATCCAGGTTTTGCATTACTCTTTCAGTACCCTAATGCATGGAGCCCTTTCCAATACGTCTCCTGTCCCAGTTGCCACCTACTGCAATGACTGGCAGGCAGCAATGGCTCCATATGGCCTTTTCATTTCTTATTGTCATTTCTGGCATGCGTCACACTAATTTTTGGCCAACCAGAAAGGTGTGGCTGTGCTGGCATACAGCAGTAGGACAGGAAGAGCTCACTTTTGTGCATGTTGAAAAGGCCCCTCATTCTGGTCACAGTCACCCTGGGCATCTGTGATTGAGCAGGCTTTGTCAGAAGCCTTGGATCCACTTGCTCTGGTGTCCTATTCACTGTCTTTAAAAAAAAAATAAAAGAAAATTATTAGCAGTAGGAGTTCCACTATATTATATATTCATCCCCATAATAGCAAGATATAAATTTCTACAACCAAATTATTGCCCAGGTTTTGAAAACTGCTTGAAAGACTTGAGGTCCTTTTGTTTAATTTAGTTGGTGTATTTAGGTTGATCAAGAATAATATTTAGTATTTAGTAGAATAAAACTTACTTTAGCAGAAGGTGAGAAGAATTTATCCCAGGCATTGACAAACAAAGAAATGTGTAGAGGATATCCATGCACATGGCAAAATCTCAGTCTGCAGTTGGCCTAGTAATAGAGACCTACTGCTGAGAAGTCAAGGTCATTTCCAGTGTGTTAATCTCAAAGCATGAGGACAAGATCATGCTTTTAGTTTGGTAAATACGGAAAATCCACAGAGTTGTCTGGGTAATTAAAACATCGGATGCCCCACTGGTCATTCCTAGCTCAGTTATCAGCAAGAATCTCACTAATCATAAGTCAGGGATGAGTCTGTGCATGTGCTGTACATGTGGCTTTCTGCATATGTCTGCACATCATTTCACAGGAAACTATTTCACACTACACCAGCTTGGTGAGTAGCTGTTGTTCACACCCACCAAGAAATAAGTACATGTGAGAATAATACCTTTACAACTTTGAAATGTCCTTAGACAGACTTTTAATCTCCAGGCCATCAACCTGCTGTGAACTCTCCTCCTGACTTTTCACACTTACAGAGAACAGGAGTCAAGCAACACACCATAAGCCAATATGAAAAGACAGAAAAATTCTGGGAAGTGCAAAATTAAGTGCAAATAAAAATATGTCATCTTTTAAAAATATGTGGCTGTTTCATCATATATTTACGCATAAGCATGCATATACTGATATAAATTTGATTAGTAAATTAGATTGCAGTGTTCAAAATGCAAGATGATACTGATGTATTCTAACAATAGTCTTCAGCTCCATCTCCTTGGTGTCTGCTCCATATGTCATGGCTGGCACAAAAACACCAGTAGTTAAAACACCTGTGTTTTCACAGATTTCCTACCAATGTTAAGTTTAACCTCTGAAGGTCTTTTCATTCAGTCTGCTGCTATTATTTGTATATTGAATAAAATATATATCTCACTTAGCAAGGATATAGCACAACAAAGTTCTTGACCTCAGGGTTTTTCAGCCCAAGGCCTTGATATGGTGCTAGTATAAACCTTGATATCAACATCGATTGATCATTTTTAGAGACAAAAACAAAAGAAGAAATACAAGGCAATGCCTACTTACCTGCATATCATTCTAAAGAGAGAAAATGAAGGGCATATCATGCTGAGCAAGACAGTTAGTATTTAATGATAACAAATGATAACATTTGCAAATTTTGTGTTTAGATTTATCTTTTTCTGGTTTTGTTATTTCCTTGGTGAGAGGTCTACTAGTCCATGACATAGAGAAATGGTCACTGGCAAGTGAAAAGCAATAATGTGAGTTAAGGATGGATTTCAAAGGGGAGGGTCTTGGTGGTTGGCACAGTGGAAGTAGAAGGCTGTTTCAAGGACATGGAGAAAGCTCAGAAGAAGGATAATGGGAGGAGTGCATAGAAGGAGAAATTAAACAGAAAGCACACTAGTAATAAGAAACCAGAAATAGGAAGAGAGAAGAATCCAACAATTTGAGCCTGAAGAATCTTAGTCTTGAAAAAGACAAAGATTTCAAATGAAAAGGAAGAAACTGGAAGTCATTGTCAGTGGTTTATGGCCTTCAGAAAACTGGGATAAAGGGAAAGGGAAATGGGGAGCAGAATACTGTGTAGATGAAACAGGAGTGACCACAGCATCAAGAGGTGAAAAAATATGAGGCAATGTATTTTAGTGAGAGAATTACTGGAAGACTCAGTTGAAGAGTTGCGTAGCTAAATTTCAACAAAATTATTTATGGGAAGTGAGTAGGCATATATGCCATGTCAGGTTAGCTTAAAACCTAAATTTCTGTCTGTGAAGACAGGATTTTACAGAACTTATTTTCTTATTCTTCTGGGAGGGAGTGTTCTCTGTTCCTTGGTTTGCTGCAAGGGAGCTAATCCTTGCTCCTAAGACCCTTGATCATTAATATGATTGAGATTCACAAAACTAGAGGGGTAACTTCAATCCCTTAAACACGTTAACATCCGTTTGCTAGCTGAATGTTTTTGGGTTTTGTTTTTTTTTTAGTTTACTTACACAAGACAGCAGAAAGTTGAAAATATGATTACCAACCAAGAGCAGCCAGGTAGAACTGCATTTTGCACACACTACTAAATGCCCCAGATTCTTCAAACTTCTCATTTCCTTTCCTTTCAAACTGCATCATAACACAAGCTGCATCATGAGCAAGCCTGTGTCCCTAGAGGTAGCAGATGTATAATACTTTCTAAATTACTCAGTTAACCCAACATTCTGTCTAAAATATTTCCCCTCTTCCTTGCCACCATTGCCACTTGAATCATCCTGGTCTGGATACCAGAGGAAGTGAACAGAACATCTCTCTGCACACAGGGCATGGATGGGACAGCCCATCCAATTTAAAGATGTCAAAATGTCAGTCGTTTCCACTGGACTTTGGATATTTGCAAAGAATGCCGCTTGGTAGGGCGGTTTTGGTTTACTTTAAACAATTCACAAAAATTCTACTCTACAATTGCCTGCAACAAAATGTCACCTCCCTGTAAAGAGCGATTAAGACAGGCAACACTGAACTTCACAAACAGGCTGTCTGACAATCTTGCTCCGTCAATACATGCTAGGGAATCATCATCCAAACAAACTAGACAAGCTGTCTCTTTTGACATCTGCTCCTGTTTCAGTACATGAATTATCCTCTTGGGTTATCCCATTTTCAGCTGCTTCAGCACTGGTGCCATCTCACAACTTACCTATTCCAACAATTTGTCCATCTTTTTAACTGTATGCATAAAGGAAAAATTAGTATGGAAAGAATACCCAGAGAAGTATCACTGGCATTTTCTGAGATGACAGCTATTTAAAATGGGAGCACAGAGCGCTATGGGTTGGCACGGAATTCTTAAAAATTCTGTATATGTCATTAATAAAAAGTTTTAAGCAGCCAGTGCTAATAGTCTGTAAATAGTCTGTGAAGCAGTGAGTATATTCTGTTTATTGACACTGCACTAGTAATGAAAACCTCCACCCTCCTTTTGGTGTCTTTTTAAATTAAATAGTAAGGATTCTGTGCAAGGATTCTGAGCAAGTATCTCTCTAGTGCCTTGAACAGTTCCAGGGAATGAAATTTCAATCTCATGTTGACTTTTAGGTCCTGGCAGAGCTTAAGACTGTGTCCTCTTGTCCTTTCATTAGCTGCCTGTGAGAAGAGGTCAACCCCCACTTGGCTACAACATCCTTTCAGGTAGTAGTAGAGAACTTTAAGGCCCTACCAGAGCCTCCTTTTCTCCAAGCTAAACAATTCCAGCTGCCTCAGCCATTCCTCATTGGACTTGTGCTCCAGACCCTACACCAGCTTTGCCGACATTTTCTGGACCCTCTCCAGCCCCTCAGTGTAAGGAGGGGCCCAGGACTGAATGCAGGATTCGAGATGCAGCCTCACCAGTGCTGAGTACAGGGAGAGAATCCCTTCCCTGGTCCTGCTTGGTCACACTGTTCCTGATACAGGCCAGGATGCCATTTGCTTTCTTGACCACCTGTGCACATGCTGGCTCATGCTCAGTCAGCTGTCGACCTGCACTCCCAGGTCCTTTTCTGCCAGGCCACTTCCCAGCCTCACTGCTTGTAGCACTGCAGGCAGTTGTTGTGGCCAAAGTGCAGGTTAAACCTCATGCTGTGGGTCTCTGCCCTCTATCCAGCCTGTCCAGGTCCCTCTGCAGAGCTCTCCTACCCCCCAACAGATCAACATTCCCACCCAACTTGGTGTCATCTCCACATTTGCTGATGGTAGTCTCAATCCCCTCATCCAGACCACCAATAAAGATATTAAAGTGAGCTAGGCCCAAAACTTATTCCCGGGGGACACCACTAATGACCAGATGCCAACTGGATGCAACACTGTTCACCACCACTCTCTGGGCCTGGCCATCCAGCCAGTTCTTAACCCAGAGAATAGTGCACCCATGAAGCCATGGACTGCCAGATTTTCCAGGACTATGCCATGGGAAACAGTGTCAAAAGCTTTGCTGAAATCCAGATACACAACAGCCACCGCCCCCACCTCATCCACCAGGTGGGTCACCTGGTCATAAAAGGAGATCAGGTTGGTCAAGCAGGACCTGCCTTTCTTAAACTCATGCTGGCTGGGCCTGACCCTTTGGTTGTCCTGTATGTGCCATGTGATAGCATGCAAGATGATCTGTTCCATGACCTTGCTGGGCACCAAGGTCATGCTGACAGGCCTGTAGTTCCCCAGGTCTGCCTTCCAGCCTCGCTTGTAGATGGGCATCACATTGGCCAGCCTCTAGTCTGGGAGCTCCCCAGTTAGTCAGGATTGATGATAAATAATGGACAACAACTTAGCAAGGTCTTCCACCAGCTCCCTCATCACCGTAGGATTAATCTTATCCCATAGACTTGTGAACATCTAAGTGGCTCAGCAGGTCACTAACTGCTTCCTCCTGGATTACAGGAGCTCCATTCTGCCACCTGTCCCTATCTACCAGCTCAGGAGGCCTGAGGATAACCAGCGTTACTATTGAAGATGCAAAGAAAGTATCAAGTACCTCAGTACCTCACCTCATCTTTGGTGACTATATTCCCCCCTGACACCCAGTAAAGAATGGAGTTTTTCTCTGTCCCTCTTTTTACTAACGATGTATTTATAAAAAGACTTCTTATTATCCTTTACAGAAGTGGCCAGATTAGGTTCTAATTCAGATTTGCTTTTCTAGTTTTCTTTCTGCATGACCTTTTGACATCCTTAAACACTTCCTGAGTCACCTGCCCCTTTTTCCAAATGTGATACATTCTTTTTTTCCCCTCAGATACTGCAAAACTCACTGCTCAATCAGAATGAACTTCTTCCTCGCTGGCTCATCTTTTGACACAGTGGTATGACCTGCTCCTATGTTGTCAAGACTTCTTCCTTAAAGTATCCAACCTTCCTGGGCCCCTCTGTTTTTAAGGGCTGCTCCCCAAGGGACATTCTGAATAGGTGTCCTTAATAGGCCAAAGACCACCCTCCAGAAGTCCAGCCCAATGAGCTCTTGCAGCCCAGAAAGCCAACCAATCCTGGGATGTACCACCAGCCAGCAGGCTGGTGACTCTGTCCCTCTGCTCTGCACTGGAGACACCCCACTTGGAGTGCTGCATCCAGCTCTGGGGTCCTCAGCCCAGGAAGGACATTGACCTTTTGAAACAAGTCCAGAGGAGGGCCAGGATGATCAAAGGGATGGAGACAGTCTCCTATGAGAGAAGACTGAGAGAATTGGGATTGTTCACCCTGCAAAAGAGAAGACTTCAGGGTGGACAGAAGGATTCCACATCAAATTACAAAGGCAGCAGTTTCGCATGCTAAGAAGTAACTTTTCACGGGAGTAGGGTGATCATTTTTCTTAGGGCACAACTTGGCACAGAAAGATGGAGAATTTGCACATGATACAGATGAAAAAAGTTTAGAGATTCCTCTGAAGTTTTATCCATATAGATGTACAATGTACAAAGCGATAATAGTTTCTCCCATATCTGAAAAATTGACCAAGATTACTGATCCACAGCTAAGTGAGTTCTGCAGGGCTACTTAACTCAATGGACATCTGAACGATCAGGTCTGGAAGCTAAAGTTAGCAACATCCAAAATTAAAAGCTTATATTTTTAGCGCAACACAATGTGCCTCACAAAAGGCACTGATACTTCAAGTTACCTCTAGCAGCTGAATGACACAGTAAGCAGGACCATTAATAAAAAGTGCTTTTTGACCAGTATCTACAAGGTCCTTGACCATTTTCACAAATATTTTTGAATTTGAAGTTAAATGATAAGCAAAAGTAGTGGATTGGTGAGTTTCCATTGCAGCATACCTTAACATTTTCCAAGGGGAAATTGTTGCTTTTGTACAATTGCAAGTAGCAATCCTCATTAATAACCTTGCCAGACAAGTGACCCAGCCAGAATGTGTTACCAAGAGAGCTCACCATGCAGCAAAAAGTTCTCTTCACATTTAATGACACTCAGATGACTGGTAAGTTATTGTCATTTTTCACTCAGTTTTCTTATTCTGGGGCACTAAAATTTGGAAAACACTGAGAGCTGGAAAAATCCTCCTTTGTGCTTTTCGGGAGGTAGTTTGTCTTCTTTCTTATTATCCTTGAAGTAGACTGCAGGAGCTAGAATACCACAATTATTTTTTGGCCATGAAGTATGCATGGCTGAATTAAGAGTTCAGGAGATGCTTTGCAAAGCAAATCTAATGAGAACCAATATTGGTCTATTATTTTTCAGCTCTCTTTTCAAGGAATTAAAATCTATGTAGCAAAACTACTTTCATTTACATACACTTTACTCTCATAGTCATCGTAGACCTGGAGGTGAAAATTCATTTACAACAAACATTTCTGCTTTAGCATCTGTAAATTTGTGCAAATGCAATTAATTCTGCAGCAAAAAATTTCAACAGTCTACAAGGCATTATGGAGAAGTAAAAATGGAAAGCATATCCAATGCACTCCCTGAAATTTTAAGTCCCTGTGATGAGACTTTTTAATTTACAGCAACCAATTGTTTAGGATACTTTTTCCTTCCTTGGATAATCAAAGAACTTTTATACTAAAAGTGCAGAAATACTGTCAGATTTTAATTGTAACCAATGACCAGATGAATAGTGGTCTTTATTCCCCAAGAAGTGACACAAGTTAGATAAGGGAAGATGTGATTGGTTTAGTGGATGAAAAATGCAAACATTTAAGTTAAATGGATAATTGTGTGAAATACTGTCCATTTCCTGGAAAACAAATGAATTTTGACAATGTTTATTTTCCTATTTCTACATTTTCCTTTATCTCAACAAACTTCAACAAGCAAGATCTACCACTGCCTAGAGCTCATTGCCCAACCACTAAGAAGAGGAAAGGGAGCATTAAACCTCGAAAGTGTAGCAGAGCTGGCAAACAATCCCCAAACCCCTTATGCTGAATCCCCAAAACCCAATAATTACCACAGCACATGAATGAGAGATTCAGCAGGCTCTGACTGCAGAATGCATGAAAGAAATATCCTCTAAAAGTGGCCAAAGATTTCTAAAAAACAGGATTATTTGGTAGTGTAGTTGGAAATATTTCTGAGAGTTACAAAGATTCAAGTACACCTGAAACCACACTGTGTAGAGGAATGTTTCAAAGTCACAGGTGGACCTGGCTTAGTACAAAATCAAAGATGTGAGTTTAAGTCCACCTGTATGAGTTGACATTACCATAAGTTTTGCTCTAATTCTCAAGAAGCACAACCCCTGAAATAGTCTCACCTTGCTGTGACTGAGAGGAGTGCCATGATCTTTATAAACAGGAAAAGGTCATGGTGTTTCTGAGATGCAGTAACAATACAGGTAATAATCTTAAGTCTGAATGTTATGAGCCTGTCCATTTAATATTAAATTGCTAAAGACTGAAGTCTTGCATTGATTTTTTCATTGTTTCTGGCTATTTTCTTGATTATTTCCCCCTTGTAGATGGGGAGATTGGGCCAAACAGAACAGAAAAAGCAGAAATCACCAATATAGAATCAAATTTCCAAAGTAAGTCACCCATAGGGAGCAGAATACCAGTACTCCCTTCTTCATTCTCTTAGCATTAAGAGATTTATATTTTTACAATCACAGATCAAGACCAATTATTAGAATTAGACTGGAAAAAAAACCACAACAAAGCACTCATTTCATTTTTTCTCCTTCTCTACAAGACAGTTAATCATCTGAGTGTTCTTCACACTCCTTTCTTATTATTTTTCCTCTGCAATGGCATCATTCTGTCCAACACTAGGCACACCTTACAGTGTGAAATAGGATCACAACCAGAGCTACATGGGATTCAGAGTTCCAACAGAAGGACTGAAGCCAAGCATTTGATTTTTGCCACTTGTGTTTTAGATGGAGGCTGACACTGTCAAATGCAACCTTCATGTTAGTGAGAGACAATTTCATTAGACATAGAGATAGTGCATTATTCTGGCACTGAGCCAGAGTGCAACAAGAAGTCCATTCTGCCCTCACAGAGAGGAGTACAAAGAATAAAAGCTACAATGGAGTTGTAACAGTGCACAAACTAGTGTGGGGTCAGAATGGAGCCAGACTTTCATCAGTATCTCTGGTTTTACTCTGTTGGGTGCAAATGTTTCTACTGGTTCACATTAGCACATAACCTGCTAATGTTCTAGTACAGAGGAGATCATTATTTTCTAGCTTTACTTGGCTCCTGAAAACTTCTGTACTGCTTTCTTGTAACTGAGTACAACTTGAGGTCTTTATTTAGCACTCATTCAATCACCCTATTGAATAGGTTACAGATATCAAGAGTTTTTCCTTTCTCTTTTGAGCCAGAACACAGATTCTTGGGCTGCTATGTGGGTTGAGAGTTTTTACCGTGCAGTTATAAATGATGCAGAGCAGTCAGACTGCATCAGAACTAGCAAAGTAATTCTCTTTCACTGATCATTTTACAAATTACATCAGTCTCTTTCCAGGAAGCTCTGTATATTTACTTATTTCCAGTTGACAGTCTCTTGAAGCCATTGCTTGTGCAGTAGCTCTGGAGCATGTTCTGAGCTGGGTGCTAGCCCACGATTCCAATGTCAATCTCTCACAAAAGAGATTTCCTCCCTTAGACATTACAATGTCAGTGACAAATCTGTAGATGTTTTTGATCTTCTATTTGATGACAATATTTCAAATTGAAGAACCACAAGGTGAGGCCTGATTAAGGTTTACACGTATCTCTAGAAAAGAAATGGAATATGAACAAATAAATGCTCAGAGAGATATATGGGCATATATATTCTGACTTCAATCTTACTTGAGCAATATAGCCAAATACAATGCTTCTGTTCTTAGTATAACTCAAAATCCAATCTGCAACTTGTGTTAAATTTTATGTATTTACTTAATTGCTATTTCCTTTTTATAGCACTGAATTCCTCTTCAATTTTTTCATTTCTCCCAATTTAAATTTCTGTTTAGAGAACTTTATAGGCAGTCTTTACATAAAATGGTTTGCTTACCTAAATCTAAAATTATGTTTTTACCACCTTTTAATATCCAAGTTATATTTTTCCAGTTAAAATGAAAATTTTCTATATTTATGATTTTAATTTTGATACTAACAAAGAGCATCATTAATATGAACCTATAGACATGTTATCACAATGGAAGAGGTTACAGACAAAAAAAGTTGTTATTCTTTATACCAAAACTGCCTTAGGAAGGTTAATTATCATATTCTACTGAATGTGACATGTAGTGTTATAATGAGAGTGCCTTGATACTAGAGGATTAGAGTACTGTAAACAGCTCTAGCAAGCAGAATGAATAATTGAAATCCAGTGCTTTTAAGCTTCACTGAAAAAAAACAATATTTCATGGCACATAAAGTTATTCAGCTTATTTGCATTAAGGTTGAATGATCACCACTGACCAAAACAGAAGCAATGATGGTACCTTGATGTAAGTGGCAAAGAACATACATAAATATTCTTAGGAAGCAAGATGTACCTGCATTTAATCAGTACTTATTAAAATTTTATTCCCTATAGTTATTCAACAGGATCTGTGGTATAAAAACATAATTACAAAAATCAGATTTGAGCTCATTTGACAACAGAAGGGTTTTATGGTGACCTATCTCCAAATGTTCCTATTTGTAATTAAATGCAGCGATCAGCAGTAAGGATTTTGAAGCTGTTTTAGTAGTTCCGCTATTCTGCTTAACATGTGGCACCCGTAATAATTAAAATGATACTAACACATGCACAATTTTATGGCCCTTATGGTGCAACCCATTATGCCAAATAAGGGCCTCTGTTTTCACAGCATACTGCACATGGTCTCATTACACCCACTTTTCTTTTCCTGTCTTCACACTAACAACTGTTAAAGTGAATCAACACACGAAACGTACTATAACAGCTTAGTGTTTATGATATGTGTGCTGTTAGTCAGTGAACAGGAAAATCTAAACATTTACTGTTTATGTAAAGAATAGCGTTAGTGTTAGTGAATTGCTTGGGTCTGCTTCCTTTATTATCTGGATCACAAACATAATGATGGGTGTCAATGGTACCTATATTTCCCCTTTGCTTTGCTCCCCTGTGTAGATGTCTATGAGAATTAGAGCAACTTCACATTTGCAGTTCTAGAAATGTTTTCTATTAAGTAGTTTTCCTTTTCTGCATTAAAGTGCAGGAAAAATATTTCTATAATAAACTCCCACCATATAAAACATATTCCCATACATTTTCACTTCCTCTTCACCAAATTGTACTTGGACCAGTTTGGTTTATCCAAGGTGTTACAAAGTTACACATTTTTTCTGCAGTACCTCAGGAAATTCTACAAGATACTGTGAATTCTAGTTTAGTGCTTTTTTATCATGAATAATTTTGCAATTACGCAGCTACTCAAAGACCTCCTACACTCATTTTACAGTCATCAGTTCGGAATGGCTTTTACTCTCTTGGTCTGGGATTCATTCCAAGGGAAGTCCCATAGGTGGGACACCAATGGATTGGACTAAATCTATCCTCTGCATTTCATGCTTTGTGTGAACATTAGTTGAAAGTTCATATAAAGAGTAACAACCTGTCCTTTCATTTTTCCCCCTTATTCCCTGAGGACTGCCACTTATTCCTAACAGTTTCAGGAATTCACTGTGTTATCAGTGCTAAGGGGAAACTAAAGACTCTGAATGCGAATGGCAGAGCAACTCTCCTGATTTCAATGACATTAAGTGAAAATCCTCACAAAATTATAGTGGTTGGGCTCCAGATATGATGAAAACAGAGAAATCAACCAGAAAACACTCAGGTATATAATATATAGGGGCCATATACACACTGAAGTGCAGCTTTTTAAAAAGTACATCTTGAACCATGAGATTTCAAACACCAGCAGCAGTGTCATAATGCAGAAAAATGGAGTAAAAGCCAGAACTGGACTCCTTTCACTGTTGTCCTCATGTCCAGTGGTGAGTGATACTGTGCACAAAACTTGCAGATTTTCTCTCTGAAGATTCAGGAGGAGGACGTGGTGGAGGACTTTTGAGGAAGAGGGCCAAGACAAAGAAGGACAATACTCATAATGTTGTAACAACTTCTCCTTGGCCTGTTCCAAAAAAAAACCTTGCTTAAAAAAAACCCCAACCAAATAAAAAAACCCAGAACCCAAAACACTCTTATCACTGACATTCAAAAAGACTAAGGAAAAAAATCCACTTGATAATTACCTTCTGTCTGAACTTCAGGAAAGTTGAGTTCCACGATCTCTTTTTCTTTGATTAAAATGAATGTTTGTTATCAGCATTACTATTTACTACCCCATGATCAAAAACAAATAACCCACTTTGTTTGTTTCTTACTGCAAATGAATTAAATTAGACGCCATTAGGAGCACTAGCTGTTTATATCCTTGTTTCAGCAGTGGTAGTATTTGAAGTTTCCTGCGGTAAGTTCATTACTCGTATTTTGTCCAGAATTAGTGAAGCGTGCTGAAAATTGCTAATGACAGATGTTTCTCCACTCTGTCACACTTCTTGTATCATTTGATTTGGAAAGCAACATACGGTGTTCTGCTCTATCAGTATGTCACAGACTGTCTGTAAACAGCTGGTCATAACTCAGTTCAGTGAAAACCATTACTTTCCAATGAAGTGCTGGACACCCTCCAAATTGCATTTTGGCATGGCCTGAGCTGCATAATGCACAAAGTTCTTCTGTTCTGAGGTTACCTAAGGAAGGATTTTTCTCCCCCTTCCACTTGTTTATTGTGTTTCAGGAAACAAAATATATTTTCAAATGGTTAGATAAGGGATGAAAAGAAGAGGAAATAAAAACATTTTTTCTTCTCTCAGGAACCCATAAAAGCTGTGACTGGTGCTGTGCTAACAGAAAAAAAAATGCAACCCTACCTCACCATTTCTGTTTGTGCCTCAGGTTGAATGGGGTGTATTATCAGGGTCAGGGCACACAAGATGATGACAGATTGAAATGTCTCCTATCAAATAGTTGTGGCATTCTAGCATTGATATGACTATGGGGCTATTCCACAGCTCCTAATCACAATGAATCCTATTAAAAACACCACCCTGCGGTTTATGCATTGGTCAGACGCAAAGAAATCCGTTTCACTTATGCATGTGAGAAGCACAAAATGCAGAGGGCAGATTTAATGCCACACACATGGGGGATATAAGGGACAATCTGCTCTTTCTTTCTAACAGAACCACTGCCTTGGTTGTTTTAAGATGATATTGTATTATACATTATTAGCACATACTTCACCAAATATATCATACATTTCATTAATACCAGTATCTATTTCTGAGACCGAGAGAGTCTGGCATAGTTATGCTATTTATAAAGTATAAAGCATGTAGAGAGCATGTGTTAATAACTGTGTTTACTCAACAATAATTACCATTTGTATTATATTTAAATGAAATATTTACATATATCTTCTTGGTTTAGATCATGACAGTAGGAAAAGGCATCAAAGCCTGGAGACTTCTGCAATGCTTGTGCATTGCCAAGCGAAGAGCATCAGCATCTTTCCAACTACTATAAAATGATGATTTTGACGCTTAAATGTGGGACGATAAAACAAACATTTGGAATCAAGAAACCTGAAACTCAAAGATCCCAGTGGAAAGGGTAGAGATGGATGTCCAGACATCCAATCATTCCTGCAGCCTATACCAAGGTTAACACCAAAATAGATTGGGGAAAACAAAAACAACATTACCAATAAATCTGGATTTTCCAACATTTGATAAGATAACATAACATTCCTATGTCCTATCATAAGATGTTGTCAAAAGTTATCCTTGAAGAGGAATCCACTTAGAAACAAAAGAACTCTCATGCGAGAAATAAAGTCTTCAGGATACTAGCACCAAGGAAAAAAAAGACATCTCAGTGTCTCTTTTATTTCTTTGTAATGTAGCAATCTATAGGAAGAACAAGGCCATTATATTAGGTTTGGGTTTTTCCTTTACATGTAGAACAGAGATGAACAGATGGTCTTTAGCGATATATATTCTTACAGAAAATGTTCAGCTGAGTTTTGTTGAAGAGGATGCGACTTCACTTTTGGTGTAGGACTTCTACTGGACTCAAAGTATAAGCTTGCTTTGAGGATCTGGAGGATTGTACAGTGAATAAAAAGAAAGTAACAAAAGTCTCTACCTAATTTTATACCTGTCATACACAACTTCTGCAGAGAAATCATGTACAATATTTCACAGGCCAGTACAAAACTAAGGACCCTACCCTTAAGAATTTATTACCTCAACCAAATAGGCCATACAGCAGCACCACAAAAAACAGAGCATCTCAGTTTTGCCATGTGTTAATACATTGACTAATGCATAAGCTACCAGCATCTGTTGATTTAAAGAAAAAGTTTTCTAATTGCTATTTATTTTAACTCAGTAAGTAGACAGGGAAATTTACATTATCAAAAATGTAAATAAATAAATTCACTTTTCCTTGTTAATAGTTGAGTAGATGTTGTTCATCATTACACAGGCTGCCTAGAATAGGATTATTCACTCCTACAGCTTTTACCTTTTCAGAAAATGTCAGAAGTTTTTCATTTGTCTTGGTATTCCATCCCACACAATAGGTCAGACATATCCTTTAACTTATTTTATAGTTTATAACTTATGTTGTACAACAAAATCTGGTTAAGCAACTTTACTTTCTTTTACAGCTATTTTCCTGTTAATTTTGTGACTGTGCCCTCTGGCCCAAGCAAACTACTGTAACATTTGTAATCCAAAACCGTTGTAATTTCTGTTCATCTTTTCCATCAAAAATAGTTAGTCATGTAGTTTTGAGGAGTTACACCAAAACTGGGGTTTGGGCAGAATATTTAATTATTGTTTTGGAACTGCAGTGAGTTTGTTTCACCATCAAAGTTCAGTTGTACCAAAAAAAAAATGCTCAACATTCACAAAATACTGGAGAAGCAGATGCCACAAACTCTGTCTCAGGCTCATACCCCAATGCACACCAGTCAGAAGCACAAATAACAACCAATCATGGCAGAGTTCTGTGCAAAAGAAATTAAAACTAAGCAAGGACACCCAACTGAAGGTCTCTTAACACTTTACTAAACCATTCACTAGACTGTCCACTTAACTCCTTGGATTTCTGCCGTTCTCCCACTTATTTAACCCTCCAGAACCAACCATCTTCTCTGAGGGTACTGAAGAGATATCATTTAATGGCAGTAAATGCAAAAGACCTGGTGACTGAGCTGTCAAACCATTGCCTGAGATCTCTGCAGCTCTCTCTTCCATGCTACCTCCAAGCTTGACTAAAATAACCTCCAATGCTACAGTATCACTGAGTCTCCATAAGTTTTGATCTAACTAGGCTGAACACATTTAGGTAGCCAGTACTATACATTACTGGGCTGAGTTTCAAGTTCTTTGTTCACCATATGGAGGCAATCATAACAAGACACAAAAGCATGCAGAGTAAGGGGGGGCTGTCTCATATCTCCAATAAAATTTTGCCAAAGTGTGTCAATCTCAGCACAAGTTGCAAAGACACATAAAAAGGAAACATATTCATGAGTGCACCACAACAAGGCAAAGCTCGGATGATGTTGATACCAAAACAGAGGTCTTTGTTGGGTCTGTTGATCAAAGCAAAATTCTATAACAGATTGGCTTTGTGAAAATGGAAATAACCAGTCAAGTAAATTTCAAACTAGATACTGGAGCTAAATACATTATCATCATTCTAAGCACATGCAAAATTAGGATTGACCTCCCAGTACTGCAAGCAAAGCCTAAGTTTTCCTCATAAAGCAATCACAAAAAGTATACAGGGCATAGAAAGTACAAACTCATACTGGCACAAGATATCTGTTGAAAGATATAAGATGAAGAGAAGTGGTATAACTGTCTACAAATCAGTGTTCAAAAGCTATTCTTAAAGAATCTGATGAGGCAGTTAGCAATCTGCGAGGCTCTAAGAATATAATATATCACAGTTGCAGAGATTTCAGTGTGCCATGAAAATGCTTGCTCTGTTAGTACTAGGAGATTGAGTCTGAACTTGAGTGAATGATAAAGTGAGAAGTTACTGGGCACATTCACACATCAATCGGCTGGAGTAGTAGTTATGTTGCCATAACAAACCTAACAGTTAAAGATTGTCAAAATCTATAAGATTCCAACATGATTATCAAATATTATCATTAGCCAATAATGACAGCTGATACGGAGTAGACCCTGACACTCAAAAATATTGTGATTTCCAAATCCAAGCCGTAAGTAGCTCACACTGAGGAAAAGTCACCAAACTGAGCAACTTCCCATGTCCTCCTGGTATCTGCTTACACAGAAGACTTTTTTCAGACTTGCACCAGTCTTGAAGGTCGCATTCTTATAGAGGTGGATTAAGTCCTACCATTTGTTGTTTGAAGTCTTAATTTCCTGATTTTCATCTGTGTAGTAACCCAGAATACTTTGTATAAATAATTACTACAAAAATGTCCCTTACTCCAAAAATGTAAAAGCTTTTAAATAAGAAGATACTTGAAATTCTCTAATACAGAAAAGAAATTTTGCATTTGCTGTGTCTTTGGAATTTTTGATTGTCCAAAGCAGACACATATTTGATCCAATGTTATGATTCAAGCCAACTTTTTGAATGCTAGACTTTTGTGTCTGTGCTGTAATATGTACCAAACTGGGAAAAAAAAATCTTAAGAAAGGAGAGAGATGCAAAACAAAAAATCCAAGAACAATCCAAAAAATGTCGTATGTATATTAGCTCGTATTTATGGAGCATGTCTAACTATGGAACTTGAAGAAGATTTTGACCTAACCTTGCATTTATACTAGGAGAACAAACTGCATGTGACAGATTCTACTCATATTATTTAATGCTCTAGGGGAAAACTCAGGTACTGAGGTGCTGTATGTGGTAAAGAACCTGAACAGACTAGGGCAGCTTCAAAAGACATTTGAATTAATTCTACCATTATCCATAACCATAGATTTTTATGCAGTACCAGGTCCAGCATATCCTATTTACCTTGTAAGTGAGGGCATTGCCAGAAGAAAACCCAAAATAATGAACATTACATGGTGGGGTCTGATTGTTTCACTACCATAGAGATGTATACATCCTTCTTGTACTCCCTTCTTGGATTTTTATGTGGTCCATTATGAGGGGATCAGATGCATGAAATTCCCAGGTAAGGCTTTCTTCTGCCACCATGGCATTGTCTGAAACATGCAACAATTTTCTTGGTATGAAGAACTAGTGAATTTTCCCTTAAATTATTTGTACATTTTATCTAAAAGCTGTCAAATGGTACTTGGCTCAAGAAAGCTACAGCAACTCATTTGAAAGGAACTCCTACTCAGAATGTCAGGTTTTATCCTTTTATACCCTACATTTTGAAAGAGCAATAAAAAAAATTTCAATAGAACTTATGGAGGAAAATACTATGAAAAAAATCTGTTAGCAAATGTTTCTTTTTGCCCAAAAACTGAACAAGTTCTCTCATTCCTCCTTACATTACAGACCACTGTTTCAAGGACGATTGCATTAGGCTGTTTTGTTCCCTCCTTAATTACTGTTGCGTATAGTTATAAATAGCAGACAGAAGGTGAGTGGAAAATGACAAAACAAGTTTATTCTGAAGTCTAACATAAAACACTACAGGCTAAATATGTACAGGGAATTACACAAACAAGTGTTGAACTATATACACATGTTATAACAGAAGGAAAGGCATTTCATACATGCAAGGAAAATCTTCCCAAAATAGCTTCACCAAAAATGCCTACTTATCCTTAACTAAACTAGTGATCTAAGAGGCCAGAGAAAGCAGTAACTTTCTCTGGAGACTAACATCTTCCTGAAGGCAGTGTCTTGGTGGCTTCCCAGCCTCTAGAGGGTTTTCTGCAAGCTTCTCTTCTAATCTACCCTCCCAGTCCTTTTGACATTGCTCAGGCATCTGTACCCAGGTAGGGCTATCTTGTCTCTAGATATGCAGGCAATGTAGATGAGTTTGCCAAGCTGTGCTGGATCCTTCCTCAGAGCAACCAGTTGTACCAGCTGGTCTCTTCAGGCACCTTCCAGGCCCATATTTCAATTATTCTGTTGTCCCTTGTAGAAGATTGTCATTTCAACTCAGTGACTCACAGCAATCAACCAACCTCTTAGGCTGGATTCCTGGTACAAAATAAATGTTACAAGACTTGAACTATCAGATACAATGATGCATTGAATCTGCCATCCTCAGTTTCCATAGAGATGCCATACGGATGCCTCCTCAGGTCTGCTGGTCCCCAGCTAGAGCAGCATTCACATTGCAGAAATAAAACTCTATTAAATCTGTGCCTTGTTTACACAAACAAAGCAAAGTCACTAGGATCATTTAATCTTTGCTTTCTTTTGTTCAAGAGGGGAAGATCTTCACAGAGTTTTGACTACAGTATGAAATACTTTAAAAGAATAGACATAAACTAGCAGTACAATGGTGCAGCACTCAAAAACTTTCCAGAAAACCCACTGATTAACTTGACATGAATTATTAAGCTTGGAAAATGCCTTCTCTGAGGCACAAAGTAAAATGACAGAAAATTTCTTGACTAGGAATCAACTAGTTACACAGCCTTTGCAATGACATATGTAGACTCATTTCCTATGATCAAATTCTCTTTCCAGATGTGATTCTGCTTGGAGATCGTAACAGACCAAGGTCTGGATAAGACACATTTGATACATCACCTAATAAAGTTTGTAGAAAACAGACTTCAGAAGAGTGTCAGAAAATGCAGCAAAGCAAGTTAGCAAGATACAATTTTAAGAAAAAATTGTTTTCAGGCTCCATCAGATTTGGTGATAGAGCTAATCTATGTTTTAAAGTATGAGAACTTTATCTCTCAAAAAAAAATGCTTACATGCTTAATAGAATTAGGTCTATATCTATAAACATGAATCATCTAAAATCCCAAATTTGTACACTTACTAATATTCTGCTCTTTTGTAATAGCCTACACTCAGATGTGAGTGATGCCAAAAAGCCTCTTATGTCAGATTTAAATACATCACTTTTCATATCTGTTAAATATCTCTTTTGCTATTATGAAGGAAGGCAAATGTGAATGTCTGGTCTTCTCGTAACCATTCATGACTTACAGATATGTAATATTTTTGCTTCCATTCACCTTCCCAGGACAAACCCAGGCATCCATTCCTTTGTCAGATAGAAGCTTGACATACAAATAATAATTTTCTTCATTTATTCCAAGACCTAGAATTTATCTCTTAGATCTCTTTTATAATAAGGTTTATCCACTCCCTTTGTGGTAGGGTGCATCAAGTGGTATATATGTGGATCTAGAAGGTTTCCCTTTTTTTTTCTCTTACAATTACTTTTATGTGCCACCATTTTCCTTTGCTATAATAATGTATCAATATCATATATTAAAGAGAAGTTTTCATTAATCTTTTACAATTTGAGCCTGGGTATGCAAATTAAAATTCTTATCATTCTTTGTGTTATATGTAATTTCATATTTACCAAAACAGCTTAAAACTGGTATTTTTCATGATTCTTCTCAGATTTGTCTATATTTGATTATTTTTCTGTATTTGATTATCTAAATATCATCATCCCACTTACTCTCCAAATTTTGCCACAGGACTCAGATTAAATCTGACCTAGTCGTAGGATGAAGCCCAAGGAAAAAAAGTGATCCCAATAACAAAAGAATGCATGTTAATGTCTGCCCTTGGAGGTGCCACAGCTTGCCAGACAGCTTTAGTTCTGACATTCAAAATTCTACTTTGCAGTGCTAATAAAATTCTTTTAAGCCAGGGGGATTTTTCTGGAACGCTTCCAACCAACTCCCCCAAAATGTCTGAAGCAAATGCCACAATGTGCTTTCAGAAATGGATCCTAGGAAGGGCTGCAGTCCACTGCACAGACCTTCAGCTCACCAGACGGTGATGGACATGAGAGCAACAAAATCTTCCCACGAGTGCACAAGCACAGGGATGACATTCTTAACAAAGGACCAGATCCTTCACTGACTTCTTCGCCACAGATTCTTGCCTACAAAACAAACCTGGTGACACTCAGGAACCTCACTCCAAACATAGTAAAGCAGCTGTAATGGGGGCTTCCTCTTTCCATTTCTATTTCTTTTATTATGTTGATTCACCATTTGGCAAATTACTTGCAAAAAATATGTTTGAAAACAGCTTTTACAAAACAATTGCAAATTATTTCCTGAACAATATAGTATTCAGGCTGAAATCACTTACATTGCTTAATGTTCATGTTTTGTCTTTTTTCTTAATTTATGAAACACTATGTTAAACCATCTCTCCTATTTCCTAGATTGTGTCTTTACTCACATTTGTGCTTTTGGGTGGATATCAAAATTCAATTAACAACGCAGAAAATTAACATTGCAGGTTTATAGTAGTAAAAGAAAATTATTTCAAATATGCAGTATAAAAATATAAATACTGACTTGCATTACTGCATGACTAATTTTTTATAAAAAGGGTTGATGATCTACACTTAGAAATCCTTTAAGACAAGAGAATATACTGTTCTTAGACTCTTAGGCCAATTTTTTAAATCCTGTAAGAAAGGAATAAAATATAACATTTCCCAAAATTACTTTTATAAAATGTTCATCTTCTTAATAGTTTTCTAGTTTCCATTCTGTTATTAAAGAATTTCAAAAAATCTGACTATATTGAAATCAAAATTGTACACTCTCCATAAAAGGGTACAGCTCTCCAAAGCAAGCAATTTTTTCCAATTTCTTGTCAGACACAAAATTAAAATTATTTCTCCTGGTTTAATAATCTGATTTACTTTAGAGATTTGCTGTTTAAGTTCTACTCATCATAAGTTATTTAAATAGATTATTGGAAGTTATGTCTAAACATATGCTGTCATAATTTCAAGTTTAAATTTTAATATGTTTACATTTGCAGGGAGAGATGTATGCAAAGGCAGTCGAATTGCAGTAAAACACATATCTTAAATAAGTGATTAATTTATTCTGCTCCACAGACAGCAGTTATGGCACAGACTTGCAATCAGTAGTGCAGGCACAGTGATGTATGGAAAGACCTCTACCAAGACACATTTAGTAGGGTGGCCTCAGTTGTATATCAGCCTCCCTAATAGAAATCTAGACACTAAAACTATTCTAGTTAACATACTTAGCTCAAGAGGGCATCTAGTTTACATATCAGCTCAGTTAGTTCTGTAAAAGATAAGCTCTTTATCTAGGTTTTTCTTTAAGCTCAAAGAGTGACTAAAAACAAAGCCATCTTGCCAGTTTTCTAAGAGGTTCTTAAAACTATTTCCTGAGAAACAGTAACTAATTCTGCTAACACTTAAGTATAATGATTTTATGATATTTCCATTTCAGGACAGGAAGTTACTTTTTCCAAAACTTGAGCATAATATGGACTTCTTATTTAGAATCTTATTTTTGATGTACTAAAACACTCAGAAATCAAACACAAAGACCAAAAAAGGAACTAGGACACTAACACTGAAAGAATATAATTTATTTTAATAGTAGGCAATTTGTCCTCATTTATTCTTTCCCAAGCCCACAATATTAAAAAGAAACAGCAGAAATCAAATGTGTCCTATAAAAGGCAGTTTAAAGGACAAGTTGGAAGGTGTGGCTTCTGTTGGAATGAAAAAATGATTTATTATTTGCAATGAAGTTGATCACATTATAGAAGTGCTACATAGAAATAAATAATCAGATTTAGGAAAAAAAATTAAGTTATGGAGGTTTGCTCCATGGTTGCTCAGTACAAGATATTCCACTGTTCAGTACAGATGATTTAGCACATAAAACCATGGCCAAAGGCAGAGACAAGCTGAAACACAAAGCCCTTTGTTTACTACAATTGCAAGCACCTTGAGTGTGTCACCTCTTGGGCCAAGCATGCTAAAAGCAAATCACAGTCACTGTCTCATGAGGCTTCTTAGGAGTTGATGAAAATAGAAATTTCAGCCACTAACAAAAACACCATGGCAAAGGGACCTTGGAGACAACAGGCAACATGACTGCAAAAATTAGGATTTTAGTTCTGCTTCTTCTAAAATGTGGCTCATCAGCAGCTGCAGAGCTTGCCTTGGTATCATGCACTGATGTACTGATCTGGTGCCTACAATGACAGCACAGGAAGTGTGAGTGATTCCATGGCCCAAAATTTGTCTGATGCAAAATGGTAGGGGAGAGGGAAGCAAACCAATGCACCCATTTTTCCTCTTCAGGACTCACAAAGGGCTGAATTTGGAGCAGAAGTGTACCTCTATGCAGTGGTCTATTAACATATCTGTTATAGCAAATAGCAGTCAATATCTGGCAAATAATTGTCCTATCAACCCATCCAGTGCTCAGCTTACACAAAAAAATCCCTTTTCTGTTTGGGCATGTAGGAAAAGCAAGATGACTTGAACAGTTTCATTTCCTGTGTGATATCAAAGGTAAGTAGCCCTCACCTGCACTCATTACCACAGCATGTTTCTGCTTGACCAAGAACCAAGTGGTGCCAATCTTATCCCTGTGAAACAAAGCACGTTTGCCCCCAAGGGTGCTGCATCCATTCCACCACCCAGAGGACACATCCCACCCATTCCTGCAGGAGCCCCTGGAGCCTGGACCATATAATATCAAGCACACTGATGTGGGAATGGGATGCTTAGGGCTGGGTGCCTGCTCTGGCAGAGCAAAACTGGCCCTTCAGAAATCTGCTCTGCCTGGGTGTTGCCTACTTGTGTCCTTGGCAGGGATTAAGGGGCTGGGTACAGAGCTGCACAGATGTAACCAAGCTGTTCCCACTGATGCATCTTCTCAGGCCAGGCATTCAGGTAGTTAAAATCAGCCTGATATGTTTGCTGAGGCAAAACAGATCTATTGTAAAGCCCTGTGTTGTCATCATCCAAAAATAATAGTGTCACTTCAGAGACAGGGTTGACATGGAGAGGAAAACTTTGTGCTCACTCAAAAGAGAGACACTCCTGGGATAGAAAATGAAGAGTTTAACTTTTGATACCCTAAAAGCAAATGAGTATCATTTTGGGTGCCCCATGGAAATGTTTTCTCATGCCTTGCATTGGACATATGGCCTAGAGAGACACTGTGCTCCCACGTTACACATGGAGTGAAGGATAGCCCTGGATGTTCAGTGACACTTAGCACCCAGCTCACTCTAGTTCACATGTTGGGGTCCTGGCAAGTTGAGAAAAAGCTTGAGAGAAACTGTGATCCTAGAATAACAAAAGGAGCGTCTTCTAGGACACCTATATACAGTGGGAAAGAGAATAGCACAGACACCCTAACCCCATAAAACCCCAACAAATGAGCCTGCATGACACAGTGGAGCTAAGCAATTGCATCAGCCTACATCCAAGAGAAATTTAGTCATATTTGTGCAGCTCTGTGCCCAAACCATGAAGCTCTGAATACCAGTATGACCAGATGGCTGAGAGTAGTCTGCAACCACCAAAGCCTTTACACACACTTGTTTTAATCATGCTGATGAGATAAGTTCTCCTCAGATTTTAAAGAGCTTCAAATTTGTCTATATTTCCTGTATCTGCCACTTATCTTTTCACAAGACTATTCCCCCATGCCCTCCAAGGGCTAAATCCATTAAAATATGCAGATGGATTGAACTGATTCTCTGATATTCTATTTTCAAGGAGACTGCAGTCCCAGGTCACCCTGTAGCCATGGATATTCTAGGTTATTGGTGAGCACAGTTTTATGTGATAATGAAGATACCTCAGTTTGTCCAGAGATACTCTCAAATAATGGAAATCAACACAGATCCTCATTCAATAAAATAGAAATTGTCACCATTTTACTGTGCTTCCGCCAGAGCAACATATGGTAGCACAGCTGACAAATATAATCTTTTCCTTTTTTTTTTTTTCCATTTCACATGCACATTTCATTTTGCAGAATACTAAGACTTTACATAAATTGCCTGTTAACCCCTTGTAGTCACAGCATTTGGTGCTTGGGCTCCCTTGAGCCCTCAAATATTTGAAAGATGGAGTTAAAATGCAGTCAACAGTCAGGAAACTGTTCATGCCTCCAACATACAGCCTACTAGCACTTTTCACAAGGAAAATCTGCTCTTTTTTACCTTCCACCATACCCAATCCTTCTTTTTAACCAGAAAAAGCTATCTCGCTATATGAAAGCTTATTGATATAATAAATTTATACTTGTTTCACTTGATGCTTCTTTAGGTGTTTTTCAATGCCATAAGCCAAGTCATGGGTGCCCAGTGACTTTACACTGATGTGACTCATTTACACAGGTTTTAGGAATTTGATTGTATAAAACTGAGCAGTGTCCATTTTCCAGTACCAGTTCAAGATACTTTCTTTATTAATCATTACATCCACATCAAGATTAGGTTTTTCCCATTCTGGGCAGATACATCCTGGTGCAAAAACCTTCCTGGTGGCCTTTTCTGCAGTGGAATGCTTGCAATGAGTTCTGTGTCTAGAGAAATCTCATGGGCTTTCTTGACTCTTCCCCAGAGCTGTTTCATTCATTTTACTCATGCCAGTTTTCAGCTGTTGTCCAGCCGTCCAGGTGGTGAGCTATGAAAGCTCCACTCATAATTGCCATGGTCTCAGTCAGGATTCACTTGAGTTTGACAGGGGGAGAGAGGTGTCTTTGCTTTTTCACAAGACTTTTTGGCACCCAGTAATAAGGCTCAGGGCTGAGAGAAAGTATTCACACTGTCTCACTGGAAGTAGTGACCTGGTTGTGTGAATTAGCCTAAACTAATCTATTTCTGCTCTGAGTCACTCTATTGAGGATCTCTGCTGAACATATAGGGAAACCAGCCCCTAATTTCTGTGTTGTACAAGGAACCTAAAGCTGGGCTAAACGAATGCCATCTCACAAGGATGGCTGCCCTCAGAAAAGGCAGTTGGGTATGGGAGAAGCCTTAGAGGACTCTGAAATGGGCTGGAGTGACTGTAAAGTAGAGAAGATCACTGTAAGGTGAAGCTGCTTGCTCCAAGGATTATTAAAAAGAATAAAACTCTTCATTTCTTTGGTTTAAAGTCAGATTAACCCACATTACCATTGGTTTTCTTGGTGTATCCTTGCATATATACAAAAAATAATATCTTGACACAGATAAGGCATAAATCATAGCTCTGACCACTTCTTAAACACATTTGTGTTCAATTTGCGAGCAGAAAAGAAAAACCTGCTTTTCACAAATGTCATTTGCTTCCTGACAGTTTGCAAAAGCACACTCCAACAAACAGTTGCTTTTAAGGACTGAGAGCACCTGCACAAGCTAAAAGGGAAGAGTGGGGGTTGAATAACAAACTTCTGACATGCATGCTAAGTATTCCTCAATTAAAGGCTAGCACCACACGCTCCAGGGCTGCTAATATGAAGTACAACAAAGAAAGGTGAAGGAAAGTCTATTTAAGCTAAAATCAAGAGCCAAATATGACTTAACCGCTTGCCTAGATTAAGTGAGTTTCACATGCTTTCCTGCATTCAGGTTTGTCCAGCAGCAACATCATCACATGAAGCTGGATGGGGGCCTTTGGGCTGACTCGGTGTCTATGCTCTTACGAAGTGCCAGTGCTTTGGGATACCTGAAAACTTGAGTTCTCTGTCCATTACCTGGATTTTCACCTGACTGAAGCTAAGGTTTGCCTAGAGTAGGAAGATCTCTGTCACAGTAGAACACAGCCTCATTAATGACAATCAACATCAAAATATTGGACACTATCAGAAGGGACCCATTTTAAGGGGAAAAATATTGCTGCTGAAGCCTCTGATTTTCACTTGAATAAGTGCTTTTGAACTTGCCATTTTGTTAGCTAACATATCCTGAGCATTTGCTTACTTTTTGTGCTGTTCATTTCACAGACTGATACTTTCATGTTATATCTAAACAAACTATCACATTCCATCTCCATGAAAAACTGTATCATATTTTATTACATACTGTAAGCAAAACCTTTGGGGGAATAGGCACATTATGTCTTTTTCAAATCACTGCATTTTTCCAGATGTATGGTATGTTAGAAAACTGACGCAAAAGATGTGAATTGAGTTAACGAGCCCTGCTATATTTCCACCAAAATGGGCTGTTGGTTCATTTGAATAACTTTGACCTTTTTTCTGTTTATTGTCTTTCGAAAAAAAAAAAAAAAAAAAAAAAAAAAGAAGAGAAAAGAAGAACATGAACCCAAAAAACCTACAAAAAAAATCCACAGCCAATCATTATGATGACCACAAGTCTACTCAGGCACCTTGACAGCTGAATCACCATCTTGCATCAAGAGATTTAGCCTTGGGCATCCAGCTGAGCTGACACACATTAGTTGGTCCTTTTTACACATTAAATGTCTTTACAGTTTTCATATTTCTCCTGTTTTTACACTCTCCAGCTCTGCATTGTTGTAGAAAGGGAACCTAAAATACACATTGCACAATGAACACCATTAACATCTTTCAATTCTTTGTGGTCATTAAAGAACTAGACACAAGGAGGTTGCTTAAATTTTAAAAATACCAAAAAGGATATGTACCATATATTTAAGCAAGAACAGAATGAAAACAGCAAACTGATAAGAGCCTAAAATTATACAATTCACCAGAGAGTTTCCTTTTTAGTCACATTGCAGGAAAGAAAATTGAGAGAAAACCTGAAAGGACATTATGTTTTCTCCCTTCCTGTACTTTGCATTCCCAGGCTTTTGTTGTCTGGTGCTCTAAAAGAAGTTTTTTTTCTAATGAGATGAAGAAAACCCCTGTGGGACACAAAAAGATTTCACACATGGGCCTGATTCAGCAACCTGACTCACTTCACATGGGAATAGTCCCAACTGGTTTCATCGTCTAGTTTTGACTTCAGAGATAGCCACTTTAGCTGGTTTACTCATGCAAACAAACATTATTCCAAGTGAGCAGAGACTGTAGACTGGAAACATTCCCCTCTGAGATATGGCCAAATAGAAGAGAAAATGGAGGGAGGCTGAAATGTGAGCATTGAAAGGTATTTTTGAGGCAAAGCTCAAGGGGATTTTTCAATATAGTCAGAAATCTATTTAGCAGTCTCTTTGCATTTTAAAATCTTTGGAAGGAAAAAGTAACTTTTCTTAGATTCTACCTCCTTGCCAAGATTTGTATATCAGGAATAAGAAAGAAAACAGAGCAGAGATAAATAAATGAAAATCCTAGTGCATCAGCTTGGTCAGGCCATATTTCCTGACTGTAATCATCCAGGTTTTTTGACCTTTGGAAAGATTTTACATTAAAACTCACAAAAAATCTTTCCTTTTTCTCCAGTGGCATGGTTTTCTCATCCATAACAGTGTCTTTTGCAGTCAAAGCTGGAGACTGCAAGCTGAAAAATGCCTTGTGGTTTTGATTAACTGAATTAAGTAACAAATATAAGTACCAGGAATGAGGCTGGCAAATTTATTTACCTGAGTTTATTAATTTAGGCAGAAGGCAAACTACACTCTATTTCTTGAAAGTTAACATATCACATCCAGCTGATATGGCATGGTTTCATCTTGGACTCTCTTTAATACCGGGTATGTGTGAGTGAGGCAATGTATATGGGATTATTATTTTACTCTCACAGGAGCAGGAAGCAGAAGGCCAATGGCATTTTAGACCTTTTCTGATTTTTAGTACTTCAATCAAACTTTTTCAGTTGATGTCTCTATTTTGTGTGGAAGATGTGAATAACATAAAAGCAAACAACAAATTTTCAGAACTGAGGTCCAGCCTGTTCCAATTTTAACTGCTCTTCTTAGATAAATGGAAAATACTTCCCTAATACAACATTTCTCAAAATCAACAATATATTTTTCTTGACAGCATGATCACAAAATTACGAGACAATCAATCCAGGGCAGGAATAAACTGTCTTATTTTTCTAGTAAATTCTACTGCTATTTTCCAACTTGGTATGATTACCAGAGAGAACTTAGGCTAAATAAATATATATATATATAGTTAAAATAAGCCATATAGACAGCAGGGGAGTATTTTTCAGGCACCACTGGAAACTTATTAAAATATTTCAAATGAGAAAGCCCAAATCATCAGCCAAACGCAACTACAGGAAATATGTGAGACTATACAAACAGCTGTGATTTTGTGTTTGTGATAACTTTCATCTGTTTATTGTGCATCTAGGTTGTTCTTCCCCCAGTTTAACACCACTACAATGCTCAAAAGTCAGTCAATGTGCACCCGTGGAAGCTCTGCAAGCACAGCCGCTGCCTCCTTCCTGCTTCAGGTGCATCAGGAGAAGCTCCCCCGTGCAGCACTGCAGGGACAGCACCAAGGGTAATTGAATTTCCACGCCTATTGAGCCCCGGTGTGCGCGCTGACACTGCCGGGCTCCAGCTCCGCCTGTCTCCGCAGGGCTCTCACCGCGCCGGCACCGAGGGCGGCTGCCGAGGGACGGCCGGCTCCTTCTCCTGCCGGGAGCGCGCCGAGGAATAAGAGCTTAACCAAGACAACCAACACATTGCAGGAGAGCTCTTTGATAGACATGGTACGAATGATCTGGCTGCTACTGACTTCAGCTCGGTTTAAGTCTAAAGGGATCTGAGGGACCGCACGTTTATTCTTGGTTTCTGTGGACCACTCGTTCCCCTCTGCGTTGCTTGTCCCTGTGCTCACACACCGCATTAGATTTTCTTTTCCATTTTCATAAACCTGCCAAAAGAGAATCCAAAAATTTAAAAGAGCACTGTCATTAGGACAGTTGAGTGATTCACACTAGACAGTGATGTTTAAAGTTTAGCCTGTTAAATAAATACTTTAAGGGCTAAAGAAAAGCATTCTGTGCAGATGAAAAGGGACGTCTTTCTTCCCCCTTAGCACCATGGCTAAATATCCCCTTTTTGTAAAACAGTTGAGCTGTTAAGTTCTATGCTAAGGCACGTACACACTTTGGAAAGGTAATTTGAAAGCGAGTTGAGCCATGACAAATAGGGACAGCTGGCCTAATTGAATCATTTGATCTAAGACAGCTCAACTTGGTTATCCTCACTGCAGCCCACATTGATATTAGCGAGTGAATCATTAGCCATGAAATCATGTCGACTTTCCCGATGCAGCGTTCTTGACATGACAGGGAACGCAGTCTGCCTTTCATTACAGCACCAATGAGTTCTTCAGTCTGTCATGAAGGGAGAAAAAAAATTGAAAAAAGAAAAAAAAAAAGTGCTTTGTAAACTTTTAGGCTCAGCAACGGAAGGCTGAGGTTTTAGGCTCAGGTTACCTATCATCCTCAGCCTCACTCTGCCTCCTGTGGCAGTCACAGTCTCCAGCGGGACAATGGGTCACCATTTAGCAGCTATTTCCTTATTTCCTACGGCTTAATTCCTTTCCTTGTGTTTGTATGGATGAGAGAGCCTGCAATGTCATATGCACTTGTACAGGCTGTTTCTAGGAGCAACTTCTTATGTCATAACTCTTTTCTGGATTAATTAACAGCAGGCTAGAGCTGCATCTTTGCATTTGGACCACAATTTTTGGCTATTCTGAATGCTAACTGAACTGCTCCCAATCTAACTCTCATCTCACCTATCCTAACAAAAATAATCATAACAGTTATTTTCCAAATATCTCCAAAGTATTCAGGAAGAAATGTCACTCTTTAAAGTCCTTCCTTGATTTGCAAACTAATGGGCTCATCCAGCTGCCATTGCATGGAGTGGAAATTTTCTATGGACACAGCCAAAGCCAGATCCCAAACTCTTTTTACAGGCATAGGTGGACAAAATTACCTCATGGTTTAGGTCAGGCTATTGGTGGCAGAACCAGAAAAACATCATTTGTGCAAAACTAGGAGTCTGATGAAATTTGTATAATGTCCAACTAAGGAAGGGCAACAGAAGCAGATATTTTTTGCAAGTCAGAGAGCTGCCAGTACTGGATAGGGATGAGATTCAGACTGTGGAAAAGAGAATTACCATAACTCATTCTGCCAATAGTGGTCTAAATGGTATATCTGCAAACTGTCAGGGAAGGAAAAGAAAAAAGGAATAAGCATGAGGGCAGGGGCATTTATAAATCAAAATTATATTGTCCTCAAGACAAAGTGAAACAAATTGCAAGCCTGAAAAGATACCAGAAAGCCTGATAATGGCCCAAAAATCTTATTTTCTTTGTGGGGGGTTGCTTAATAGGGGTTTTTCTTCCACTCAAAATATGCAAGATAGGTGCAAAGATTTAGCTTAAGAACCTGTTTTCGTGTAACAAGTGGCTATCAGTTTGGTAAGCAGGGCTCTTTCCATCCCAAATATGGAGTTACATTCTATGTCATGACGGTTGGGAGGTGATCATTATTTACCAGAAGGGGAAAACCTTGTCAGTCTGCCTTCTGGAGAGATGGAAATATAACAGTAGGAAATGGGTAGGAGCTAATCAACACAGAAATTAGATGTACGGAAGAGGGACAGATCTTTTTTCAAAGAAATAACATAGTGAGAAGTTTTCAAGTCGTTGACACCAGTGCTCTTCTCAATTTTTGCCTTAAAATAACTTTGTCAGTGTGGTTATTCAGGTTCAGGGTAGGATTTCTGTTCTGTACAAATCCCTGAATGCTTAGGAAATTCATTTGACTGAGTTAGTGTCCTAACTGCTTGGATGTAATGGGGTAGTAACCCTTAATTGAGCTGTTTTGTGTGAATAAGTATATAAATCATAGAGAAGGCAGCTATTTGTCTATTCTGGTGATTAAACTAATCGCCTGGGAAGTGGGAAACCTGTGTTCAGGCCTCCCCTGTGCCTGATAAACCATGTTTACACTTCAAATAGCATTCATATATCCCTGTGGTGCTTTAGAGCGTGTGGGGGCATGGACATGTGGGGTTTGGGAAGTGTTCCTGGTGTTGGACTTGAGTTCCTAAGTCCTACATATGGGCTGTGCTGCAGCCAGCAATTCCAGGCTGTGCTCAGGATCTCAAGCTTGCTTGGTCCAAGCAGAGATGCTGAAAGTCAGGTATCTATGTGCCATACCCCACTGCATGCATAAAAGCGAGATCAGCGCTATGGAAAACCACTTTCAAGAGATGTGTGTCGTAAAAGCCTTCAGAATTGGAACTACTACATGTCCCATATGTAAACTACCCCATGCTTATCCCTTTCTCTTGTTAGAAAGGTTTATTCAGTCTGCAGCATGTGCCTCAGCTGTGCAACAGCTTGAAGACTGTTGTATTTCCCCTCAGTCTCTCAAGCGAAGATGAATACATCCCTTATTTTCCCAAGTACTTGGCAAAGACAGGGCTGAGGTAAGTTTGTAAATCTAAGTTATGCATTTTTAAAATAGTCCGTTGTTCTAAGGTAGAAAAAAGATAACATATATCTGCTAAGTTTTGGAAAAGGATTACTTCTTCACCCTTTGCAAGCTGGGTCTCTAGTGAGATGTACTTACAAGTTTCCTGCCATTGCTCACACTTTCTAGCAACTGATTAGCTGATGTGGTATATTTGTTAGGATGTTAGGTTATCTGCAAGAAAGGCACAAAGATTATATGTAGGTCAGCCCAAATGTGTGTCAATGAAACTTTCATGGCATCATTGTCTTGCATTCAGTAGATGTCAACATGCCACAGAAAAGCTGGTCCTGAAAGATTTTATTAGCTCTGAAGTTTTTCATTAGCAGCATATACATGCGTGTCTGCAAAATATGTCAGATTCTCCTATTTCCTAGGGACAGGAAAACATATATACGTCAGAAATTTCTGGAATGGTCTCAGGTGCCTTCTTTAAACATCAGGATAGTGACAGTTGCTCTCCTGAGCTCTCCCAAAACAACTTAGGCACAAATCTTTTATGTTTGAAAAGGAGATTTCCTGCCTTTCTAAAGCACAGAACAAGACCATCTTTTCACTTTGGATGTTCAGATGGTGATAAGACTTATATCCATCCAAAACCCACAACTATTTCCCTGTCTGAACTGCAGCACAGTTTTTTAGTGCCCACGGCCAGCTGCAAGGAAAAGCATTTCTCAGCCAATCCTTTCAGAAACCTCAATTTGGGTTAGTTTATGGTGAATGAGATGCCTAGCCTGCACAGATCACATCACTGTCATCCACATGAAAGCTTTCATGAGTGCATGAACACATGTGCACCTTCATAACAGAGATGTATTTCCCACTGCTACCAACTCCAAACATTCAAATCCCAGTCATAAGACTGGCTAAAAATTAATAAATTTTATTTATGTCTAAACAAATATTTGGCTTTATTAAGGAATAGAGCTGAACCTTCAAATGAATGAAATTGCTTAATTGCTATTGACCTTTTATGTGGATGTTGCTGTTGGAGAGCACTTCCACCAATCCAGCTCAGCCAGCTAAGCTCCTGTTGATTTTTCACCATCATAGAAGTAGAAAATTATTAGGGTAGAATAAACTATTCCCTTCATGCATATGTTGCACAACTTTTCTAACACTTGCTAAGATTCCATTTGATTTGTATTTCCTCTGAAAAACAACAGGTACTAGTTTCCTGTACCTTTCTGCCCTCCCTCTCTATCAACTTTCTGGTTTTTAAAAGCTATAAAAGAATGTCCTCAACAAATACGATTTTCACTATGTGTTCTCAAAAGTACATATAGCTTCACTTCTTAGATGCTAACAGTCAGCTATAAAACTCAGCCAATTTTAAGGATTTTCTTTAAACACCTTTCAAAATTGCAGAGAAAACACTAGCCCTGGTTTCTTCCTCTGTCCAATTTCTTCTAACCTAAAGATGTAAGGTTTATTTAGTACTTAAGAAAAGTGAATGTTCCCTGTCTTGGAAGAGTCTGATTTAGTAGCTTGTTTCAGCATGAACCACAGTAATGTAAGGCTTTTATTCACTGATGAATTTGAGCAGCATAGTGTTAATCACTCTCACTACCGTATGCCACTTGAATAATCAACAAACCCCGATGATTCATGTTCCCAGATCCTGTAGAGTGCCATTTATCACTGACACAGAGCCTGTTTATTCTTGACATGTCTTATCTGTGCAGAATAAGCAGAGAATTTACTGCATAAATAATGTTAGGTGGTTATCATTTAAGCCAAAATACAGGAGCTTTGAACCTCCTTAGAACCAGATATGTCTGAAAGGGATAGAAAAGGTGGGGAAAATGGAACTTCAGCAGTAATCATAGAAATCCATTTAATTGATTTATAACTTTCAGGAATGAGCTGATGAGCTCTTTAGGGCGGTTCCTACAACTTGTGTGGGTCATCAGCTATCCCATATTGGCAGTCATAAATGCAGTTCAGAAGAAAGTCTCTCACACAACCAGTCTCAGCTTTTACGCTTCATTGTGGGGTTTTTTGTAATGTCATTTGCATATCCTTGCCTGTGTGTATAAAAATGGTTTTATTCTTTGCACACTTTTGAGATGGTGGCAGGCCAGTAAAAGAGCCATCAGATGACAGGATGGGGACAAAGGTGACAGTGATGCTGCTGCCCACCTCTCACACTGCCTGATGCACAGGGCTAAGCACACGGATGTGCAGTCTCTGTGTCTGCAACCCCTCCACCCTCCAACACAGACCACAGCAGATGCAGGATGTCACACACTCTGTGTGTGTTGTTTCTTAATCTCCTACTGGAGTTAGGGTCCAGTCTCCAGGCTGGTAGAAGCAGTGAAAATCAAGCTCCAGCCTTCTGTCTGCTAGGGATTTGAAATTACATTTCAAGAGGAAACGATGCAAGATATAATAGTATCTGCCTTAATATTGAAAAGCAGCAAGAGAGGATTATGAAGCTTTGGCAAAGTGGCAAAAGTCAGGTAAATTTAGCCAGTTTTACATGTGAGTGTGAAATCATCCTGTATGGCAACAGGGAGTATATAACTATACTAAGGTGACTCATCAGGCACAAAACAGCAAAGGATGGAAAAATATTGAAACAACACATTTGTATCACCAAAACCCCTCTAAGCATCTGATTGAGACATTGCCTTTAATGAGCACAAATCAAGTATATGGTAATCCCTCAGCATCGGTACTCTCACATTTGTTTATGTCAAATATTTTCTGAGGTGAAAGCTGGCCCAAAATCTCAAC
Organism: Drymodes brunneopygia; assembly: GCA_013400955.1. Lineage (NCBI taxonomy): Eukaryota > Metazoa > Chordata > Aves > Passeriformes > Petroicidae > Drymodes > Drymodes brunneopygia. Next base: position 1,805,310 of record VZTZ01012523.1, read on the forward strand.
CTTTCTATGTCTGAATCATGCTGTAAGCCTAACAAGGTTACTTGCAGTTAATGAAAAGGCAGAACTGTGGAAACATGACCAGCCTATGAAGGGGCAGCACTATACTTCCATAGTTTTACTGAAAAGTCCTTCAAATGGTCTTGAAGAAGTCTTTCTACAAGCTCTGCAGCCCAACCTGGGACAAAGTAGTTCATCCTGCCACAGATAAACAACTTTATTTAGAAATTTGAGGGCTATTAAACAAGGTGAATTTCCCTAGTGGATCAGCACAAATTTATTAATCCAGGTGTTACTCTAATTGTGATTCATTGGGGATAGAAACTCTGCTCAATGGTCCTCAAACTTGCACTTCCATTTAGTTCTGTGCTGGAAACGCAGCACTGGGAGCTGCAAGCTGCCTTAAAATCCTTCATATTTCCTTCTATTTTGCCATTATTTGTACTTAATTGTTTTCGCAATTCTGTAGCAATTGTTGCAGCAATTCTGGTTTTGTTTGCCTAGTTCTAAAAAGGTTTTTCAGTCAGGTTTGCTGCTCTGATGTCTTTTACCTGCAGAATTATACTTATCATTTTTCAATATAAAGAAGGAAATCCTTTTTTTCCTTAAAAAGAGAAAAATCAACACCCCATCACAAAACAACACTCAGACAGACCTCAGTCAGTTAGAGCAGACTTTACTATCACAGACAAACATGTAACACTAATCCAACTGCACTTGAAAACCACATTTCCTGTTCCTTCCTTTGCAGTGGAAGACTGTTTTAAAAACCCATCCCTGCTCTAAGCATCTTCTCTGAGTTGCCGGCTATGACTTTCTTACCATGCTGTTGACTCATTATAATCTCTGTCTTCACTCTTTTAACAGCCTTTCCCTTGCCCCCTTCCTTTTTTCTGCCATGCCAAAGAAGATGGACAAAGTGGTCACTTTCAAAAGCATCCTACAATGCCACTTTACAGTGATGAACCTGCAAAACCTGCAAAAAAAAGTCTACAGACACCACAGAGTGGGAGCAGATATCACAGAACATGATTACTCCGTGTGATATTACTTCATATGTGTGCAAAGTGATTCAATGTCCTATTTTCCACATGCATGTAAAATGTTCAAGAAAATTATATTCAAGGGAGATGTAGATGGGTCTACCTTGCATATGCATACTGATATTTAAACTAAATTAAAAATAGAGTGGCATACAATGTGTATGACAATTCTGCTCCATTGGCATCACCTGTACAATGCTTCACAGAGCTAAGCACCATGGAAATGTCAAGCTTGGAAAAGTCCAGCTGGACACAAGCATTTACCCAATAAGCTGCAGAAATCAGGCTACTGAATAAACAGATACATTCATGTGGCTTTTCTATTGCTCACCATCCATTTACTCCGTAAGCACTGTGTATCTATGGGTTTAATTTTATTTGCTGAAATCATTAAACAGGGAAATATATGTATCTGGAATGTTTGTGAAGTAAAGACAGAGATTTAGCACCAGTGTCTTAAAGATAAGGAATCACCACATCTTTTAACACCACCTCTCACTCAACTTGAATCTGTCCAGCATAGCTGTAACTTGCTGCTCTTGAGAATACACTTCCAGATGTAGATGTTTTGAGTCTCCAGCACAATTTTCCCTGCCTCAAATGGGAAGCTTATTGCAGTATTATACTTGTCACTCTCAATGATTCATCTATATTGCTTAAATGACCTGCATAGGAAATTTATTAAGAGTACAGACATACCTACCTAGGTTCAGCTCTACAAGCAAGGCAAGGATAACTGGTGCTCTTTGCTGAAATAACTACATGGTACATGGAATAACCATAAGGTAAAATCTCCCATATCAGTGCACTCAACTCAGTGTGTATTAAGGGGCTCCATCTCTCTGTAGTTTCAAGCAGCTTAACACTTCAGGTACTAGTTTCCTTCGTGTTGGCTTTAAAGTTGCTAATACATCATGAATACACCACAGAGTGAACTCTAATTTAATTCCTGGAAACTTACCAAAGATATCCCTCCTCACCTTCTCTCTTCAGTTTACTAGAAAAAAAAAAAAAAAGGTTGGTATAAATTATCAGATTAAAACTGGCAGACTTAAAAAATTATCATTAATCATATTTGATGGGGTTCATTTTGAAATCACCAAGAAAAGGAAACATCTTACAATTGTTTATTTCCTCTAACAACAGCCAAGATCACAAATCATTAAGATTCTCTTGAATACAGTGGGGCTTGACATGTTTTCAGAGGTCAAAAGTTAATCCATTATATTTTGGTGTGGTGGCTGTAGAATGACTGGAAGTGACCAGAACATCCAGGCTAAGATGAGAAACACAAAACATTCATGAAAACTGCCCACAGCATCCCCTAAATAAACACAAAGGTGGAGCCAGGCAGCAATTGCTTAGCTCTGAACTATGTTCGGCTGCAGAGTGTTTGGTCTTCCACCTCAGCCATGTGTGGATGAAACAGGTAAGGGGAAAACTGGGAGAAAGATGCAAGGTGTGACAGGAGAGCTTTGCCAGCTTTACCCTGGGCTGTATCAAGAGTAGCATGGCCAGCAGGTCCAGGGAGGTGATTCTCCCCCTCTACTCTGCTCTTGTGAAACCCCATCTGGAGTACTTCTGTCCAGCTCCAGGGTCCCCAGAACAGGAAAGACATGGACATGTTCAAGTGGATCCAGAGGAGGCCAAAGATGATCACAGGGTTGGAACACCTCTCCTATGAAGGCAGATTGAGAATGTTGAGGTTGTTCAGCCTGGACAAGAGAAGGGTCTGTGGAGACCTTTGGGCATCTTCCAGTGCCTAAAAGGAGCTGAAAGAGAGCTGGAGAGGGACTTCTGACAAGGACACAGAATGATAGGACAAGGGGTAATGCTCTTAAACAGAAAAAAGACAGGTTTAGATTAGATACTAGGATGAAATTCTTTACTATGGGAGTGGAGAGGCACTGGAACAGGTTGCCCAGAGAATCTGTGGATGTTCCTTTTCTGGAAGCATTCAAGGCCAGGCTGGATGGGGCTTTGAGTAACCTGGTCTAGTGGAAGATGTCCTTGCCCATGGCAGGAGGTTGGAACTAGGATGATCTGTAATGTCTGCTTCAACCCAAACTTTTCTGGGATTTTGTGAAACCACTTGCCTAAAGCACATCTGTGGTGATTGCTGCAGTGTCCACTTGGTCAGCCATGTATCCCATTTGCCAGCAGATCAGCGGCCTCAGACTCCAGCTGATAAACCACTTCTGCTTCATGGCTCATAGTTACGCAATAGCCAGGACAAGGCAGGGGGGTCTCTTGCCTCATTGAAGAGTTTGGGGTTTTAGAAGAATTTGTGAAACATGAAACACTGTTGAGTTCCGCCCACAGCCTTAGCCTCACTGACTCCACCAGATTAAAAAAACAAATTATTTTTTCTAAAAGTGGCTTGTGGTTTGATATATGGTTCCCAAAGTCTAGGAAGAGGGAGATGTTTTCAGAGGAGCTTACAAATTCAAATGTAGAAGTGGAAAGCCAGAGAGCCTCAATAGAGGAAGAGAGAAATATGGAAAGGCTGTGAAAACTGAAAGTAAAATGACACACATGATTTTTTTTGTAATGTAATGTTGCCTTTTTAATTAATTTGTTTTCATGCAAATCCCCAAAATCCCTATTGCATGGGGTTTTTTTTCCCATTGGCAATTTTTGCCGTTTGTATTTCTTTGTTCCTGGTAAGGAAATAAACAGGATCTTTATTGGAGCTACATTTTAATTATATCTTTTTATGAAGTTCCAAAGGAATTTTCTAAGCCTGAAACAGCTCACAAAGAGAGTCATGTGCTCAAAGCATACTGCAAGGAAGTCTAAATGAAATTTCTTTATACAATATTAGCTAGTAAAGAAATTTGCATTCAACTGCTTCCACTTTCCATGATGAAAAATCTCCCAAAAAATTAGAGGTAAAAGTCTTACCCACTTATACCATTCCCCTAAAGTGTAAGTCTTAGAAATTTGGAGGAAAATTCCTACTTTTCCTTGTCATATTCCCTGTAATTTTTTAGATCATATATGACTGAAGACATTCACTTTCATTTTGCACACCAGCCAGAAGCTGTAGCTGGACTCTGATCACATATTGCTGCAAAATTTTAGATATATTTTAGTTTTATCAGTCACATATTTTGTTCCTTTAGAAAGTTACACTAGTTTATTAACACTTCAGGATCCTGCTAAGTATTCATGTAAGACCAAGGATGGAAGGGAAAAATCTGCTTTGCCTTCAGCTTAAAGGATAAAAAAAACAGAAGTGGAAGAAATTGATCCTGTTTTGAATGTTTTTCACCACAGCTAAGATGAAAAGTTTGATGCTACTATGAGTGCTATAATAATGATTCAGCATAACACACAATTTTTTTGTTATGCTACTTTAAACTAAAAACTTTTCATTTCCTAATCAAACTTACTATCACTGCAAAACCTAAACATCAATAGCTCTATTCAAATCTCAGCTAAATGAGGTTTAACATCCTAAAATTTGAGGGCTTCATTAAATATTAATTTAATGTGGGGGGGTTTCCAGATTAATTTCAGATTAATTTGCATATAGGTATTTGTGTAGCTCAAGCAGTATCTTTCCTTTCTGTCATTTCCATCATCTGATGGACGGCAGAAAGAAGAAAATGTATAGGGAAGATATACAGTGATAAAGTAAGTTGAGGAAGATTTAATTACAGACTGTTATTGCATATTCTGCCTTGGCAAGCATGCAAAAGGTAAGAGAGCAACATAAATTTGCTAATGACTAGAGTGATAGAAGATACTGGAACATCTTAGGCAAATAAATTGGGCAGTTTGAAATAGGAGAGCAAGGTACATGACTATTAATGCTACTGCACTCTCTGTTGAAGTTTAGAAATGGTTTAACAACATAGGATGCTTTATGCACATCAAATGAATTGAATATTTCTACTAGCACAGTTAAAAATACATAAGAAATTTCAGAAAGTGGGTTTATGGGTGTCTGAGGGAAATCACCACAGATGGGTATGGGAATTCTGAACTGTTCTGAAAATTGCTAACACTTGCAAAATACTAGCTGACAGAAAGCAGAAAAATATTCTTGCAGCTCCCAGCATAATCATTTATTTATTAGGGACATGGCATTTGTGTTTGGAACTTTTTCATATGTTTCCAATAGAGTATGTCTACAGGGAGGAGTTAGAATGGAGTGAGTTAGGGCTGAATATATAATACAGTACAATTCAGATTCAGAATCTTATTAATTATTTTTTAGGGGGCCTTGTAAATCTGATCTCCATACCATGGCTTGGATTTCCATAGGTAGCAATAAAACCCAAACTCACTTTTGGGTAAGTTACTTTTGGATCACTTGCCCCCTTGCATGTTCATAGAATGCAACCTCTTAGATTTCTGCCAGGTACTTCATAGCTGGTCTTCAAGATCCCATAGCAGGTAAATGAACTTGTTATTGACATATATTGCAAAAGAGATCATAAGTGCCCAAGAATAACAAAATTAGTGTTTTGCCCATTGGAAATGTCAAGGATGGGCACCACTCTAGTGGTTGTCCTTGAGCCTCCCTTACAGAATCTTGGTGCAATGGTGATCCTCCATGCTTGGGTATCAACACTCATTCCATCTCTACCATCTTCAAGATCAGGGCATGAAGTAGAGCAAGAGTTGCAGTCCAGAGAGCCACATCATCACTTCCGTGTGAGGGTATTGCAGACATAAAACCAAGGGCACAGGAGGGAGCTCTCTCAAGAGGAGAGAAACAGTATGGTTTGCCCCGTAAGGAGAAAATCCAGCCATGTGTGGTAGGAACAATGGCTTAAATCACCGACTGCCTAGAAAAACATCGTTTTGACTGGGGGTTACAAGAGAAGAGCATAAAGCAAAAAACATTAAATAGCTAGTGCAGGGTGGTAGCTACAGCAAAACAATCTGCTAAAAATGGAATTCAAGATAAATAATTTTTACCATTGTACCCTATGAGCTATCTCATCATAGCTCACAAAATAAAACATTGTCAATCTGAGTAACGATAAAACAAACAATGAAATCATACCACAATATTGACAAAATGTAAGACAATCAACAAACTATTAGAATGGGCCTGTTGACTCAAGCAAATGGAATGTAGTAGAACAGCTGTTCACTTTATCCTGCCCATAAAGGAAAACCTTGGTGACTCATTGAGGGCTTTATAAATTACTGGCTTCTTTTTTTCGCTTCCCTGATATAAATACCATTCTTCAGTCTTGTCTCCTGTGTCCAGCCTGCACCTATCTCACCTCTTATTGCCATAGCAAGTGCTGTTAAATACTCCTACCTTACACAAGGAATTCAGATAAGAAAATCACTAATCTATTTTCAAGATTGTTAACAGTGAGTTAAGTGATTTAGCTTCCACCAACAGGCTAAAAAGAGCCTAAGAGCTTTTGGGAGCCTTTTCAGCTTCCACATCAAAATGTAAAGAGGTCCAGTGGGAACAGAAATGAGGTTTCGTTGACTCATGCCAGAAAATATTCTTATTTGTGTTTTCAGGAGGATGGTATGGTAATCAGCATGACTTAGGGGAAACTACAGCCCAAAGAGTCAATTCTAGATCATTGCAATGATCTCTATCATAATTTTACCTCATTCAGGAACTTGAAATAATACAGACATTGTAGACCAAAACAGATGCTTACAGTCACTCCTTAGGGACTATGGACTTTCTAGATTTTTTTTTTAGAATTGAGTCACAGCATGGTGCAAAGACATTTATTTCCCCAGCAACTTGCACTTTCTAGAACAAAAAAAAATGTTGTTTTTATCATTGGTCTGACTACTAAAATGACGTTTAGTATGCTGTGTGCAAAGCCACTCAATCGCTAAGACGTTGCACAGCAAAATAGAATATATCTAAATTGTTCCATCATTGCAATTATAAAAAACTGTCATGGTAGGAAAATTAAACTCGAGGCATTCATTTATATAAGCATGACTGCATTCATTTTTGATGGCTGATATTGAGTAGCACAGTGAGGATCAAGCCCAGAAAAAAGCAAGGACCCAGCCCTACTGTTTGAGAACACTGCTTTGAGATTTAGCCCAGCAGCTTGCATGGGGAGCTGTGAAGCTGAACCTAACATTTTAAAAATTAAGGGCTTGGGAAGAAACTAAGAGTCCAAAAAAAACCCACAAAAAAACCCCTCATAGAGCATTGTAGCTCATAAAGTAACTGAAAAGGGGGAAAATTCTGCCAGTGTAGGATTGAAAAAAAAAAACCTGAAAACCCAAACCAAAAACCTCAAACAATTGACAAAAATTACAAGCAAAATACTTTTGTGAATATTTTTTTAATAACATATGTAACATTTATAAATGTTCTTGTTCAGCATGTGCAAACAATTCATTGATGTGTGTTAGCTCATGCACTAAACCTCTGTAAGGCTCAGGTGAGACTCTTCATCAGGTAGGAGCAGCCAGCTGGGTTACGAAACATGTCATCTTCAGAGCTTCACCTTTCCAGCCATAGCCAGGGTCTGCTGCTGCCATGGACAGGTCAGACTCGCCAGCCCAAGCTAACAAATCCTTTTTCCCTGGATAACAGCAGTCATTTCCAGCAGGTAATTTCCAGGAGTTGTGGAAGCCAGGCAGGGCTCCACCAGCACCAGAGCTGGGTGGCTGACTGGCACGGTGCCAGTGGCCAGGCGGGACCATCCGTCTGGCAGTTGCTAAGAGACAGCACATGCCAACGTGGGTTGAATGGGAGACAGCTGAAACGACAGGGCTGCAGGATGGAATGGCTCACACCCGGAATACCAACTCCTGGCATTCTTTTTCTGAGCTCCCCACTGGCTCCTTAGCGTGGTGGGAGCCGGTTTTGATTGGGGAGGCCTTTCTGTGAGCAGCAGCGACTTTGCCAATTCGCCCCAGTCCTGCTTCATAGCACTTATTGATAATAGCAATGTGTTAATTATAAGAGATTCATTCACGGACTGTGAATCTACAGGAAGAAACACACTGCAGTACAAAATGTTCCTCTCGCACCAACATGCACACACCCACCCACCCACCTCTTTTCCTTCCATTTGAATTACTTGTCTCTCTATATTGCCACTTGTCCTTGGTGTTTGCCAAAGAACCAGGGCTGGTTGGATGGCAGAACAAGTCCTACAGATGAAAACATCCCCAAGATCTCTCCAGTATGAGGGTGCTGGGAAACACTCAGGTAGCTCAGAGAGACTTCATGAAACTCAAGAGTTCCTCAGACTTTGGTCTCAAGGCTGGTCCTAAAAGATAAACCAGAACCATTTTATTTCAAAAATTCAGGCATGCCAACAAGAAATCCACTCATCCGTTCCATTCAGCAAGCACATTGATACAAGCCACAGCTACTTGCAGAATAAACATCAGTATCATTCTATTACAAAGATCTTTCCAACTGCTGCAAATTTTAGCCAAGAACGTTTCTGAATTTTTGAACTCATTCACAAATGTGCTAGTGCCTACTGCAAAATACCTGTTTGGAGGGCAAATTGCAACAGTGGAAAAGTACATAAATAAAGTGGAAAAAGTATTTTAAAATTTCTGTATACTATTCAATACATAGTTTACTGCTGATCAATATTACCCTACCATTAAATTTTATGCAACTACTATTTTTTCTAAGATGCTATGTGCCCTACTGCATCAAAAACTTAAAATACACAAAACTTAAAATGCAGAGTCTTAAAACAGATATAATAGACATTCCATTAACAAACCTCTGTTAATGTATCTGTATAATCACACATAATTCACATAAGGCTATCCAAAAGTAAGGCTTCCTAGGAGCTAATCTCTCACTCACACACTCAATCATTTTTTAGATTGTTTAAAAGCCTACAAGATAGAAGTTTTAAGAGCTTTAATAGGCATTTCTGTCAGTGTAATAAAAAACCTTTTCCGGATTGCATATCTTCTTATAAAATAAAACTTTAAAAATACAGACTAAATGTCCAGGCCTGCAATTCTTTATCAGAGCAGATCCATTGACATAAATTAAATGTTGCAGTGGCAATGAGACAATGGAATGGACTGTTCAAATCTTATGAAGGCTTGCCCTGAAAACACATTTTCTAACTTTATAGAAACACAATCTTTAATTCAGCCTTAGTTTGGTAACTTCCCCCAGTGGTGAGAGTTACAGAAAAAATGACAGTGCAATAAGGACATAGTGGCAGCTTTATTTCTGATTTCACTGGTTTTTGTCAGGTTTTGTTACAATATTAGAATTATTTAAATCTGGGGTTAGTTTTTCTGTGAAGCAGACAGGCTATTGACACTGTATGACATGGGTGACTGGGGGAGATTTTGCATGTCACAATATATTTATTCTTTGACTGTTCTACCTATAGATAGATCTGTTTTCAAAAGCTTCAGTTTATGCTATGTTCCTGCAGGCCATTTCTTTGAGTTGATGAAGCAAATAATGGGCATTTTTGGCTTTTTTAACACAGCTTTTAAGGGGTTGTCAGAGAAAGGCTGATGAGGGGTTAAGAATTTCTATTTGAAGTTGTACAGAATTACTAACTAATGAGTTGATTTCTTTGATGCGTCTTTTATATTTGGCTGCAGCTGCACAAGAATAAACCACAAAGGGATCTTGATTTTGTTCATCGTTAATTCCAACTCAACAGATGAAGTCTGGCTATCATTGTCACCTTCTCAGTTTGCCTTTGTATTATGTGAAGCTCATGTACTCAATTAACAATCTGATTAGCAGGTTCTTACATTCTTCAAGTAGCTTTCTTTATTACTGCCAACATATCGGGTCCTTCAAGCAGGATTTAAACCCATAATGCTTTTTTGGCTATGACACAATTTGTAATGCTAACGTTTAAGATACTGAAGCACACAGGCCAGGAGGGGAACCTAGCAATGAACTTAAGAAAGAAACTAAGAATCATGAAGATTTAAAGAGAGTTGTTTCACTAAAAGCTGTAGTGAATCAATCACTTTTTCCTCCTTTGTACAGAAGCAATGACAAATGAGGATTTTAGTTTTGCCACTTTTGTTTAAATTTTTAAGGTCTTACAGAACCAAAACAGAACAAGAAGGATCTGATGTTCTGGACTCGGGTGCAAGTTTAAATCCTGCTCTGGGTTGGAAATAGGTACAGATGACTGCTTCACTACAAAAAGATGACACAATCCTTTTGGCCCCTCTTTTCCCATCTGAAGTCTGGAATCATTGTTTCAGAAGTCAGACCAAATGGAAACAGTGAGGCAATGGCTGAACTTGACATAGTGTACAGCTTTACTTAAAATTTGCCTGTTCTAAAAATAAGAGTAAATATCCAAATACTGAATAGCATTTTGTTGGTATTTAAAAATTATGTCAGACTTGTACCTAGAGGATGTACACTTGCCTAGAGAGAATATGCATTAAAATATTTGGGTTCCTTTTTTGAATCACATTTAGCCACAGACAGAATCAGCAGCAAATGCACAAAAGATGTTTATGATTTTTTAAACCAAGTTATCTTATTGCAAACACACAAAAAAATAAGAAAAAATCATGGGATTGAAATCCATTGCATTTACAACTTAATTTACAATGATGTGTTAATGTTTATGTTTTTCTATATCATATCTAGCAGGTACAAATAGAATTATTCCATTTCTTTTCTCTGATTAGCTGGAATTTTTGCATCTGCTAAATTCTACAAATATTCAGAAGCTCCTGTTGATCACTCCTGCAAAATAACACAGCATAAGTATGGAATTTCTCTCTATTCCCTTTGTAGCATCACACCATGTTCCCATAGCAAATTATGAGGCTCCCCTGCTACACTTAGTGTCTCTAAGTTTAAATTCACAAAATTTTAAATACAGTGCAGTGAAAGCAGTCTCTTCCTTCACCCTGTCCTCTGGAACAGGCACTGAGATGTGATGCTAGGCTGGACCCTGCATGCTTCAGAGGATGCTGTATCCCTTGGAGAAACATGAAATGACAAGCCTTTCTAGAAATATAAAGGTGAAAAGAAATCATAGTTTTTCAAGGAAACACTAGCACTTTTATTACTGCTTCTAAAGGTTTATATAATACTTTGCACTTGAATAGCACTCTCTACTCAGTGATCCCAAAATCCTTTGTAGTAGTGTATTTCACTTTGTGACAGCCCAACGAGATAGGCAAATAACACCATCTCCTTTATATAAATTGGTCAGTGAGTCTGAGAAAGTTAAGCACCTAATTCAAAGCCCATTAAGGCAAATGAAAAGACTCCCAACAGGCTTTTGGTCAGTTGTTAATGAGACATCTCAGGTCATACAAAAAATTTGTGACAGAGAGCAGAACTCAAGTGTCCTTATTCCAATTCATGTGTCTTAGGTAGGTATCATCCACCTTCCATATAAAAAAGATTTTTCAAAGGGCAGATTTGTGGCTGTCATAGTGAAGTGTCAAACCTGTAAGGTGATATTACACCTATTAAAAAAATAGCTACACAGCAGAAGGTCCCAGGTGGGCAAAGAGGGGTCTCTCAATGAACAGCTATCCAAATCACAGTTCCAGGAAATTAAGGCCATATTTCACACCAAAGTGACCCAAGTGTGTGCTGACCATTTTTATAAGTACAGGAAATCTTCACCAACTGAAGCATGGAGAAATAAGAGGAGAATAATAATCTGATGGGAGGGGGTAAAGGCAGCATAGCCAGACACTTCTTAGAGATTTCCAGTGACAGAACAGGAGGCAATGAACACAGATTGATACGCAATAAAATCTATGTAAACACATGAATTTATTTTTTTACTGTTAGAGAAGTCAGTCACTGGCATAAGTTGCCCAGAGAGGCTCTGGAGTATCTATCCTTTGAGTTAATCAAAAAACTGGGCAGAGCCCTGAACAACTTGCACTGACCATACTTGTACAGGGCAGTTGGACTAAATGACCTCCAGAACTAACATGATGATCCAGGGGTACTGCAGTGCTGCAACTGAGAGACAATGGAGTTTAAAGATCCATGCCTGAAGTGACAAATGTATTGCTCATATCCAGCTACAATGAAATAACTCTCTACTCAACCATTTTTCATAACATTCAAAATGGAAAACACTTTTTCAGATAACCATTTAAGAGACAGGTAAAGAAATGGTAGGGGCTTAGGAGAAGGAACTATCTTATATTTAATCTGCCTACATTTTAACTGGAAAGGTTTGTCTTTCCCTTTGCAAATTCTGAAAGACCTGCTTTTTGACAGCTTTTATCTTCCTGTATATCTTGCTTCTCATGTTGCGTATTTCAGAAAAAAATCTTTCCTCATAGCATGTATTCCCTTTATTGAAAACCTTTTAAGTTAGGTTGACTAGGTACAAGAAACCTAGACGAGTTCACGCTTTGTTTCTAAAACTTGTCTAGTCCTTTCTCTTTGAGAGACAGAATGAGTTAATTCCATTGGGGATACAAATGTCTTTCATTAAACTGTGGAACTTCTGTAGTGACAAAGCAGTTTGTAGTCACTGCAATGATTCTTTAGTCCTTTTCTTAGGTGTATCCTAATCCTTTCCCTCCTGAATCAAATATAATTTTTCAGTAGAAGCAGAACCTTTCCTTTCCTGCAGTCTGACCTAAGTTTACTTTCATCAGCATACAGCTTGAAACCAGTGATCTTTACCCATGAATGAGCATATCCTATATGATACTGCATAAAACCCATCAATTTTGTATTTTATTTATGAAGAGATGTATGAAGCATATAGTTATAAGGAACATATTCCTTAGACAAGAATTCTGCTGACACTGTATCTCTGCAGATATTAGGTATATTATTAAGCTAAGGAGAAATCTCTTTGCTAAAAACATAAGTAATTGGTATGCTTGCATCTGCTTAAAGCTAACTACAACTATACAACAAAACGCAGCTTTTTGAAAGTCATGCCCCTACCCCTCGTGTGTGTTTTAGTCACCACAGTCCCATACTGAGTGCTAAAGGTAGAGTTAAGCAACACATTTCCCTGAAATGGCAATGAAGTGCAGCCAAAATAGAGATAATTATTTTAATTAATGGTAATGATTTTAACGGTTGAACATTTTAACTAATTAATTATGATTGATTGCTTGTTACTAATCAGGAATGTGATTCAAAGTTCTAATTGAAAACCTGAGAGCAACGTGCACTAAAATATGATATACTTCTGCAGAGAGAACAGGCATTTATTTTTTATAGGAAACACTTCCAAGTAAAATTCATTTTGACATTTAAGATGGTCAGAAAATAATGTATGTCTTCACAGGAGGCTTTTTACCCTCAGACACAGGAATCTGAAAATACCTAGATAACCAACTTGAAAAAAACAGGGTAATGTTTCAGATCTTGTTTGAAATCTGTTTAACCCTCCTGTCTTACATCCCATGTTGTTCCCTGTCAACATGGCATCACACTGTTGTACTTTAATGCACAGGGGAGAAGCTAACTGCATAATATTTATTCAGGATAAGAACTCACTGAAGTGGCTTTATAGATCTGAAGCTGCTCTAAGGATCTCAGTGAGGCATTTATTGAATTAAGTAGCCCTGCAATCCATTCTCACAGACACATCTCTCGCCAACACACTACTCCTGGCTTCCTCCAGCCTGCGTGGAGGACCACACAAGTAGATCAGCATCTCTCCTACCCAAAAGTCTCACATTGCATCTGTACACCTGGTGGCACAGGCAGCACTGTGCCATGTGAGGGGATGCTGTCCTCCAGAGCCACAGAGATGTGTGCCAGGGACCAGGGGCTACAGTTCACCTTCCCACTGGTGGCCAGGACTCTTGGGCAGTGGTAGGGTTTACAAGTGACCACTGTCTGCCACACCACTGCTAACCAGAAGCCTGGGCTGCTCCCAGAGCAGATGCTGGACCACCACAAATGACAGCAGGTTGTATCAAGGAAAAACAACCTCAGCACCAGGCTTTCCAGAGTTGCCAGGGCTGGCACAGCTGAGCCATCTGTCCTGCAGGCTGGGCACCACCATGAGGACGGCTGGACGAGGACTGAGAGCCCTCCATCTAAATTCCTAGACTGCAAGGAGAGGTAATCTAGTGCCACTGGGAACAGTTTGACGTGGTTTCTTTTGTGTAAAGGCAGCCTACCTCTGAAAGCCCTGCTCACACAGTTATCTTGGCCTCTTTTCCTCTTCTCCCAGCTTTGCATTGGATCTAAACATCCTGTGGCAGCAGGGCAAGTGATTTCAGTATTGGCAGATTATTTTGGGGAAAAGAAAGACTAAAGCCACTGTCAACAGCTGCCTATAGTCAATGGCTTAGGTGGAGCAGCCAAATGCCAGCACAGAGGACAGCTCACAAGAGGCAGCAGCCCCAGGAACAAACACCTCAAGCTGCGAGCAGGAAACGTTGCAGATTGGGAAGGTCAAAATCAGCCCCCTTTCCAGGAGTGGGCCATCAAATGCTGGGCTGAAAACAGATCCTCTCTCAAAAACACAGTCAGAAAACTCTCCCTGCTACCAGTGCTTCCCTGCTATGCAAATCTGAATAAATAAATAAATAAATGGTCTGGCCTGGGCAGAAGGGAGTAAAGCAAGAGTTGTAGTGCCACCAAAATGTTTACAGAAGAACCACGAAGCTGTTACACAGTTTTGAGAGAGGATTTGTTCCCTTGTTAGTTCATTTTAAAAAAGGAAAGTCCCCAAAGCACCACTTGTCAACTACTATAAATAAATGTTGCAGACATAATACTGCTTTCTTCTTCCAAGAAACCAGTACTAGTTCACAATGTATGTACGGGTTAGAGACATGGAGAGCTGAATTAAGAGAATGTGACATTTTAAACACAGCCTTGATGCTGCTGGTACCAGTGAGGTGGCCTGAGGTGGGCAGTGCCTGGTCTGAACTGGTGGTGGCTGTGGCAAGGCATGATCCAGTCTCACACCAGGTGGGCAATGCCATGGGACTGCACAGCACTGCTTGTGAGCATGCTGACAGCTGGACCAAGCACCACACAGAGAATGGAAACATGAGGACTCTGGCCACCTCCATCCTGTAGCCCAGCTCCCAACTTTGGGTCATGTTGCCTTTTTGTCTGGTTCAGGGGACTGAGGGTGCCTAATTCCAAGTCCAGACAGACCACTGCAGTAATTTACCCTGGGAGCTTGACTTTAAGACTGTTCTGTCAACCTGAATGTCATTTTAATTGAAACAGATGTTTTCACCATAGACCTTTCATGTGTGTTGTGTGGAACAAGGTGGAGCAATATGCCCAAAATTCTGGATGTTTTAAGTCATCAGGCACTTCAGTGCAGACCCTGAGAATCCTCGGGCAGTGAGCTCCACCTAAACCTTCCCAAAGCCCAAACATTGTCAGAGTTATGCTTAATTATGACAGTAAGTATTCTGGGCTTTAGAGGTTTGACTGCTCACACGTGCAGGTGTCCCATGCCCATCATGCTATGCCATCTGGGGATGCTTCACTTGCACCCCAAACCCAGCCAGGAGTGGCAGCTCAGGAACTGATTCATGCGTGGACCACACATCTTTGATTTAGCCATAGCAATTTCCATTAATGGAACACAGGCAGGAACAAGCTCATTCACCTTTATTTCCCATCATAGTTGATCCAGTGCCCTGAATTCAGCCCTAGAAGTTGAGAGGTTGGATTCCACCCCGGACACTGCACATTTACCTGCTGTGTTAAACCATTAAGTTAATCCTGGAACAAAAAACAAAAAAAAAAAGAAACCCAAACTAAACCAAACAAACCCAAAACAAACAACCAAACAAACCAAACAAAACCCCAAAACCAAACCAGACAAAAAAAATGAAAAACAAAACAAAAATAAAACAAACAAATAAACAAAACCAAAAATAAAAGGTAGACAGCTTGCTGAAGAAGAAAAGGGAGTCAGTCTCAAAGATAAAACTAGCACCTACCTCTATTTACATCACAGGCAGAGAGTATGTAGCAATTCAACCATGCAAATATATTTCAAGATTTTAGCACATTTCTTCCTTAACTAATTGCATGGTAGAGGGATGACTTTTCTTCCACAGCACTCCTATGGCATAAGTTCATTGGCAGAGCTGACTAGCAGAGAACAATACACAATACAGCACTTGCAATTTTATCTTCAGGAAAAGAGAAAGCAGAATGGATTCTTTCCTGACATTATTCCACTCTACCTCCAAGCAGCAAGCTGAGAGAACCACAGCTCTAAGTAGCATGGCTACCAGCTTTAAAAGAGAGAGAAAATGGCAATATAGCGTGGAAAGGACCATGCCCTTCAGTTTACTACTTGCATGTTGAGCTATTTAGCTGGGAGGGGGAAAAAAGTCGTATTTGCTGATTGCATAAATAAGCCCCAAAGCTGCAGCCCTATGCGTTCTGCTCCTTTGAAGGACTGCCGTATCACATTAGCAGTCATCAGAGGAAACCATGCCTAGAAACTTCTCTGAAAGCTGCAGCACTTCAAGAAGGATCAGAAAGAAATGTCACCAGGCAATACTTCCTCTCGCCCCTTTAGCATAATGGCTCAGGAGAGGGAGATTACAACAGGTTTTCATCATGAATATTGTGTGTTCAAGCAAGGAGCAATTTCCTGACAGCTTTGATTCCAAATTTCAACATTATGTCACTTGCTGAAGTATCAGACACATCATTAACCAGCTCTAGCAGGTTTTGTTATGATATGATGAGTCAATATCTGCCTAGAAAATTTAACCCATTTTTCTCTCCCACACACATTTTGAACAAGCTCCTGAAAATGCCTTTCTGAACAGCATTTCATCTGAGTCATAAAATACCCTTTGATGCCTTATTATTTACCAAGCACTTGCACATGCTCATGCCTTATTCTCCATCTTTTCCATGAAGTAGCTCTACACAGGATTCAAGGTACATTCTAGATTTACCTTTAATTGTATTCTTTATTTTAGGCAACTAAGCATTATCCTCCCTCCCCTAACTTCAGAAAAAGGGAGAGAGCAGTGTTATCTCACTGGCTTCTGCTGGATGGCTGTGGGTTCAGGCCCCATGAGTGGGCAGCTGCTGGCACACACAGCCACGCCAAACCCCTCTTGTTATGTTCCTGAACCACCTTTTCTTTCTCATTGCACAGTTTCTGTGCTCTATCCCAAATTAAAGGGGTTGACTTGCTGGATGATTCAGTTAATCTAGCAATTGGTATGTGTTGCTATGTACAGCCCTTTGCAAGACTAGGACCTAGGACAGGTGTTTTTTGAAACTCATGTATTTTGAGTATGAAAAGGGCTAGCTGAAGACAAAGACTATTCATGACAGAACAAGATCCATCAACATAGCACTATATCTCCCTAATTTATATTCTTTAAACACAGTTTCAGCCAGGCTCTGTTGATTTAGGAGCAGGGACGTTGTCCAAAACAAGGGGTGCTAAATTACATTTTCCTCACTATTTGTGTTCATTTAGTGCATCTTTTCTGTTTCTTTAAAGCTACTACATCAAACATTTTCATCAAAATATGTTTGTCTGTTTAAATGCTCTGGAATGTGCTTAAAGCAATACACTTGGGTTTGTGAAGCTGTCAGCCCAATTTTATTTTCAGCAGGTTAGGATTATTTAGAGAACTGCTTTCCCCTTTCAGAGAGGGTTTGGGGAAGGAAAGCCTGGGAGGATTTTCTCCTGGGAATCTCACACACCATCTTTCAGACCACCATAGCCTGGGTATGTGTTGAGATAACATTGTAGGTTATGCTCAGAGAGCACAGTCAGTTCTAGACCATTAGTCTGGAGTTTTAATGCTACATACTTTTGCAGAAGAAGATATATATTTTTAAATGAGGCTGCCCGAAATCTGAATTGGATATGAATTTAGCTTCAGGTTCTCCCTGCTCTTTCTTGTGTTGTTTCTGAGTAACATGGTTATTCACAAAATGCACCCAGAAATATTTCTTAACTAGTAGACTGAAATGTCAGTGCAGCAAAACAGGATTTGGGCAAATATTTTTCAAGGTTTTCACATGTTTTCTGGCTCCAAATAAAGCTGGTTTTCATTAGCACTGTATTCACTATATTTATGAACTTGTTTGACCTTTCTTCAAAATACAAATCAGAAAAATAGAGCCAGAGGTTGTAAAAACACAAAGCTAGTTGTAAGTTGAAACATCAGCTTTACCAATATCAGCTGCTCTGCTAAAAGATGTTCCAAGCATCTCACCCCTTAAATGAATAGTGAGTAGGAAGTTAGAGGTAGAGTGAAGGCTCTAGTTCAAAATTTATTCCTGTTAGGTTACACCTACATCTGCTATGTCTGTTAATCATTAATTAATATCTCTAAAAGTAGTTACCTAAATTAGTTTTATTCACAAAGACAAATGTAATTGCACAGACTTTTTTTTTTTAAGTTGGCATTCATTATGTCAAGATGTTACAGAAGAATGAAAAATAGGTTAAGATTCAACCTGATGCCCTTTCTCTCTTACAAAGCTGCCTTGAAATGGGCTTGTTCAATACTGCAGCAGTCTAGCAGATCTCAAGTTTCTATTGAAAACTGCCTTGGAAATGAGGGCCAT
This sequence comes from Drymodes brunneopygia, assembly GCA_013400955.1. Classification (NCBI taxonomy): domain Eukaryota; kingdom Metazoa; phylum Chordata; class Aves; order Passeriformes; family Petroicidae; genus Drymodes; species Drymodes brunneopygia. The sequence continues at coordinate 1,823,826 of VZTZ01012523.1, forward strand.
ACAGCAAAACCCTTGGGGAAAAGGTGAAATAGAGATGGAGGAAAAAACTCTGCATTCACTTGACCATCAAAGCGATAAGAAGTCCTCAGACTGAAGCATTATTATTTAAGCAAGTGACTGGCAACTGAAACAGAAAACAACAACAGCTTGCTGCTAGCCTCAGTAGAAACACTGATAATTCAGCATATTAAAGCTGCCTTTCAGCCTTACTGGTGACTCATTGCTGGGGAAACTGAGGCACAAGACAGTTTATTGCACGAGCATCCAGGCCAGGAGGAAAAAAAACCTTTCCCAGGCTACTGGCCTGGCTTCTTCCAACACAACACTGAATATTTCCATCCCTCTTGCAGCTCCCTGCCCCCACAGGACTGGGAATTGTTCCAGCTGGTGTCCAGATTGTCACCGGTTAACTGAAACTGGGTCCCAAAGGTGCAGTGGTAGAAGTCCATGACTGTCAATAGAAAGCCATTTCCATTTTGTTAAACCTAAACTGTGAACTTATTCTGATTTTTTGGGCTTTTGTTTTGTTTTCCTCACAGAATATAACAATACTGAGAGCCTTCGTAACTTCTGTATAATTTGGAAAATTGTCTGTATTAGCTAATTCTCTGATAACTATATTGTTAAGTCAGTGGGATGTTACCGGCTTAGATCATCTCCTCTAAAATATTCCAGCAAGAAAGAGAGGAAAGCAAGGAAAAGAAAGCAATTTGGAAGGAGAGAGAACTTACTGTGAAGAATGCAGAACTCTCTTTGACTGTTTAATAGATAGGAATGAATGCTGCTGTTTAACTAGATCCAGCCACTGAAATATCTAATTAAAACTGATGTGCTTATTTAGTTTCCAATTCATCACAGGTGGGCCCACATTAATGTGAAAATGAAAGTAAATTACCAGCATTTGGCAATCTCACTGAATGTCATTCACATTATTAGCTCAAATCTCAGAATGCATTTTAAAATACTGTTCATAGGTAATAATGTGCCTGAGAACCAGTGAAACCTGCAAGTGTAGATTCAAACTTTACTGGGGGAGATGCCAAATAATGCATATGATGTTCTGTACGTAAGTGCCTTTAGGCAGAATGTTCTGGGGGAGTTTCACCCACTTTCCTACCACTAATATCACTTGGGAATGGCTGTTTATATTGGCCCCACTCCTACCCGTCCCCCTCCAGCTAGAAGCTCATAATAACTTCAAGCCATTTAATTGTAAACAGACTTCAGGCTCACACTCAGATCACAGAGACCCTGCATGCTTCAGCTGCAGCGTATTCAGCTTCATAAAGGCAAAACACAAAGGGGAAAATAGGCTTGAAAATAATGTGTTTTCCTAAAGCATTTGATTTTTTTATTAAATATTATATTTACAAATTTTATCTATCATATGTGCTTAAGATGGTTGGAGAAGGAAAACTAAAACACATTTGAGTTTGACTGAGAAAATCTCTGCAAATCCTCAAAATTTGTAAGGATGCATTTAAGCCACAGGTTTTGATAAACTGAATGTTTACCCAGAGCTCAAAGGGGGTCTATTCAGAAATACATATATCCCTTCAAATCCAGTTAGTAGGATTCTACTAAACTAAAATCATTATCTGTCTTTGTTTTTGTTTCGGTCAATGCAACCAACAACTCTTAAAATGAGGTGCTATAATCCGGGATTTACCTCAGGTGCTCAATGTCTATGAAATATGGTGATACCAGGCTTTGGATCACATTTCTCAAGTTCAGAGAACTTTATTTTCTTTAACATTTAATCTATTTTCTTTAACATTTAATCACAGCATTGTCTTGAGTATTATTGTCAACTTAGAACCTTAACACATGGTTACTATAGTGAAAAGGGAAATTTCTGTTTCTATTTTCTAATCATTTTTCCTCTGCTGCTTTCAAAGCCACCACTTTTCATTTTAGAAAATAATTGCAAAAATATTTTTACTGGATTTAAAAGATACTTTTTCAATCTTTTCCTGTTTTAATAGTCTTTCCCTCTATCCCTTTGCCACTAAAAAGAGGAACTTAAGGAAATTTAATAAAATATGGGGGGAGATATATAGACAAATTTCTTCACTAATCAATTGTTAATTGCAGCATGTGCTTTTACTAGAAAAACACTGTTTTTTCCTTGGCCAAACTTCTGTGTCAAGGCACTGCAGCCCCTTGCAGACACCATTTTAAACACTGTCTCCCATTATCAACCACAACAAAATATTTCCAAGACCTATATTGCAAAGCCAACCAGGCTACTAAACCTCTTTTTTCTCAGACAGAGAAAGTGTTGAAGGGCATAAGATGAGCCAGAGCACACAAAAGAAGAAAAAGGAAAGGGAAGAGAAAGAAAAGGGCTGAGAATAAAAAGAGTATACCAAAGAGAAATCAGCAGAAACTTGGTTTAAGGAGAGAAAGAAAAAAACACACAAACAAGGGTATTACATCACCTAAATAGTCTGGGAACAAAACCACTATGTGGTTTTAAAAGCAAAGAAACAAAGGAAAGATATAAGATCAGCAGATTATCCAAGGGATGTGGTGGACCACCATTCTGTGTTTGACAATGTAGAGCTGATCTCCAGCTGATGAGTTGCCAGCCAAGCCTTTCAGAGTGCGAAGTGGGAGCATTCTCCAGCCGTGACAGGAAGTGTAGTCAGGCTGCTGTCAGTCTTCCAGCAGCGTGAGGAGAGGACACCAACATGCCTAGGAATGCTGACTGAACAGCAGCTATGGATAGGCTTTCTGCCTTCACCCCACCACAGACTGTGCTTTTAAGGACTCGTTTGCAGTATATGCAAGGAGAGGAGGAGTAAAGCCAAGAAACTGGTGGGAAATAATAGGAAAGAAGTGCTGTAGTTTGATGAGGATAATAACCTTTTTAACTGTTGTCCTATCATATTAGGTTCCCCATGAAATTATTTAAAACAGCTGGGAATCAAACATCCCCACATTATTAACCTCTAGCTCGTGCTTATTGAAGAAAATCAGGCAGATATTTTATGGGTGGCTTCCCAGATGATGCCACACAGCACAGTGAGGATCAGGACCAGGCTCTCATGCTGATGAGGATCCCTCTGTGTCCCAGCTCTGGTGGGCTGTTGCCACCCACAGGCAAGCCCAGGTTGCCCAATGGCCACCAGAACTCATTGCTCCCTGCCGCTTTCTGAGCAGCTGCTCAGGGAGCAAGGTTTCTCCATCAGCTCTGGGAAGGCGAATACCCAAAAGCAAGTGTAATCCTCAGAAGCAAAGTGTACACTGTGAATCACAACACAACACCAGGGTGACATCAGACCTGGCTGTCAGTCCCCACTACTCTATTAGCTCAGCTCTTAACAAGGCATTTGAATATGGCTTTTAGGTAAAAACTAGTCTTGTGCTAAATATTTCAGGGAAATTATTTTTAAAATCAAATGAAAACCATTTATGAAAAAAAAGCAGAAGTTTCAATCCAGAAACTGGGCAAGCTGGGAAACCAAAGCATTGCATCATCCTTCTTACATCACTTGCATATCTTCCAGTGCGTGACAAAAGAAATAAAAAAAGTAGCCACCTTTAGATAAGTCTGTGAATTTATATCATCTGAAGACAGAGCTGAATCATCTGAATGATAGGCTCTTCCTACTTATTCACAAATTGTGTTGGGAAATAATTTAGCACCTTTTTTTTAAATTGTAGTCCTCCCTCAGACCAGTACGTTGCTTGGCTGGGGATCCACTGCTGGTTTTTGTGTTCAAACATTCTATTTTACTTAAATGCTTTGTAGGAAATTTTTTTTTTCTGTTGCCAAAAATTCTTTTCTTCATTCCCAGCAAAACTCTTATGACTGTCTATTTTTTCAAATGCTTATGTTTATTGACTAAACCTGCACTTTTGTAAAATACTAAGGAATTTAATACAAAAGAAGGCCATTGAAACGCTACTTTAAAATATTTAAACCTTCAGAGGGCAGGTTCGGTTTTTAAGGGTTTATTTTTGACATTTGTGAAGATATGCATACATAAATTATTGGTAGCACTGAATTCCAGCACTGGAAATGCAGCGAAGGACCTTGGCGGCACCACAATGAACAGCTGCTTGTGACGAGCCTGCCTTCCCAAACACCCAGAGGAAGGTAGGGAGCACTGAAGTGTTGGCTGAATACTCAAAAACATTGCAAAGAATAAACCTCACCATAAAGCAAAATGTGAGGAACACACTTCTGTTCCTAACACCCCTTGGGCAATGCTGCAGGAAGGACCTGGCTGTACATTTTACACCTCTGCTATGCGTTCATACAAACACGCTCTTCTAAAAAACAAGAAGAGCCTTATTACTGTTTCAGTGTCTCTGCAACAGCACTGGTGTCCCATAGAAAAGAAGCATTTCCTGTGTACAGCACAGCATAATCGTCTCTCTGCACGGCTGGAGGTATTTGCCGTCTCCTGAAGTGTCACTTACTAGCCCTGGCAGGACTACAACTGGCAAAGCAACAGGAGGATTCCTGTGCAGTCGGCTGGATGGTTCGAAGGTGCTGGGGTGAGATGAGTGAGCAAATTCCAAGAGCAAATGCAGTTTAGCATTTGAATAAGAAGTGCAGGAGAATTTTATGGTGGTGTAGGGTCATTTCTGAGAGGGACATCACTGATCACCTTCAAGCAAAGAGTTGCCTGTCCAGAACAAGCACTGTCATTACGTCTGGGGCTACGTGCACACGCCACAATAAAGACAGATTCCTCCACAGAGATTTTACAAGCCAGGTTTATGACCAGACAACATACAGATGTAATACACAAACACAGAGGAAGAGAGGAAAGGAGACAACAGTAAAGTGAGCATTCATTTTTCATAATAGGCAGTAATTTCATGGCTTAATTTAATCAGTGGTCTAACTTAGTGCAGTACCTTGCTCTTCTCCTGTACTCGTAAGTTTTAAGGCCTCATTAATATGGGATGTGTATGGAATATCTTATGGGGGTCTTATTCCATTTTAAGTGGTGGGCCCAACAGGAAGTATTTACCAGCCATCATTTCAAGAGGTAGGTGAAGTGTTCTGCAGTAATTTACATTTTCTGTAGTAGGAACAGTGTATGAGTGCAGAATTTGTAACTCTGCTATGTGGCAAGTACAAGCCAAAGCTTTTAAGGACATCCACAGCACTCTGTCGTCTGACTTTCACTTACCCCATGTTACATCTGGAAAGGGCTTTGGGAACTGCTGGAAATGAAGATGTTTGAGCACCGTAAGTTAAGTGTTGTTGTAATAAAACCTTTGCCCCAGAGAAGAGGAAAGTTAAACTCTAATCCTGAGGATGCAGTTCTTGCTAGGGAAGAGTGCTCACCATGTGTCATTGTTTTCTGTAGGAAATCAGGCTCTGTGTGACTTAACAATAGGTCATTAACATGAATATATGTACAAGATGTGGGGCAATAGCCTTTTAAATTTGTACACTGTCACTATTCCTATTCTTACCTTCCATGCAAAGATGATCTCCCATCTCAGGCTTGCCTGCACAGCCTGGCCAAGAGACTGCCTATGGATATATATGACCACACACCTTTAATTTCTTTTCAGAGGATTACGTAACACATAAGGAATTTTTAGTAGCTATCTTGATAGGCCCACAAGGCCCTTAAATATCAGAGGAGGAACAATCATCCTCCTACCTGTGTTGAGACCAAAATACACATTTGTGCTACCAGAATTTATTTGGATATAATTGAAATTCATCGTGCAGGTTCAAGATCCAAAGAAGTTGGAGCAAACTCAAATCTGGTGCCAGCTGAACAGCACAGCAGAGTTAAAAGAGAAACTAATTTGGCCCAATTATTTTAATGGGAATTTCCTGCTCTTGAAAGACACTGCATTAATGATAGCACTTTATTTATCTTTAAGAGCACAACATGAGTGTCGCAGAGGCTCCAGGGAAAGTGTTTGCATCCCCTTCATCACATCCACTGGCATCTTTGGGCTTCCAGGTCTCACCAGCAGAGCCATCATTTTATCAGCATTTTTCACACAGTGGAGACTTAGGCTCACAGAAGAGAAACTAGATCCACTGTTTTGTAAGGGCTGCTGAAACATGGCTAGGTGACAAAGCCTTTCCCTTGTAAAAGACCACAAAATCTCAGAGCTACACTAAATCATGAGCACAGTGGAGGCACATTTCTCCACAGGTTACCACTTTCAGCTTCATGGATGGCTCTACTCACTTCATATTGCCATTAGTGAGAGCAACAATGTAGCTGCAAGTTTCTGAAGAATATCCCAAACTTCTAGAAACTTAATTGGAACCATGTCTCCCCTTCAATCACAATACACTGGCTGGTCCTTTAACAACATTAACAATGAGGTTTTAATAAATAGCACTTCATAGCAGAAATTTCATTTCCAATTACATTCCATCAGTCTTCAGTGCAACTTTTGGAAGAAACCTACCGATTTCTTTAGATTTATTTTTTTGAGAGATCTCTTTAAGGAAATATGCATGAGCAATTATGGCACATTTTGTCACAGACAAGTCTACAGAGTTGATACTGCGTGTGTTTGGTGTCTACACCCATGATGCACTGCAACAGAAAAATGTACATGTGTTTGGCTTAGTGCTAATGCATCCAGGTTCAGACAGACAAATCAAAAACTAGAAGCAGTAAGTCAAACACCCTCCCATGATATTTGAGTATGAAGTTCGGTAAACTTTTTTGCACTCAGAATAGAGGGAAAGGAACTCCCATGTGCCAAATAAGTCTTCCAGCCACTCATTTTTCTACCATGGAGAACAATTCTTCACTCAAGGCTCAGAACTTCTGTTTCCATGGGAATTTCTGGGTTTCTGTAAACCATTTTGCTCAGTATTCAAGTCCAGCAGTTGTGAAATTCCTCCAGAGGAGTGCTGAACAGTACAACCCATTTTTTCTTTCTGTTTTCAAATTTTCAGAAAGAACAAAAAGACTACAGAGACACAGAAGTGTTAGTCTTACATTAACTTTCGTGCCGTTTAGTCATATCTATCCAGAGGATAAAGTCCATTATGTAAATTTTAAACTTTCCTACAAATTGAAAACATGAGATAGGATATAGTCCCTTATGACCATTAGGAAAATTAAGTACCCAATTTGAGATCATTATAACTTTGGCAGAGAATTCCAGACCTCAGAATTTCTAGAAAATCCTATGTATCCTGAGTCTGTGGTCTCATTCCAGTTACACAGAGAACACTTGCAAGCGTCTAAACTGGTTTTAGGGCTCTATTCAGTATCTGTGATATTCATCACTGGTGAGCTGTAATTATTACACAGCTGAAATAATACTCATAGTACTCACTGGATAGTGCAATAGGCTTAAGAGCACAATTTATCTCTGGGATTTTAACTAATTTTAAATCAAACTTTGAATTTCATGCCCACTTTTCAAACAGAAGGGTGTTATGCACTTTGATTATGTACTAGATTAGGTAGATGTAGCAGAATAATACACATGAAATGCTTGGCTTCCTTACTTCCACACATTTCCTCCTCGTTTTAGCGTTAATCATTCACCAACAGAGACTTTAGCTCAGAATAGTGTGTTTTCAATTAAAACAAACAACAAAAAAGAATCATCATCAATAGCGTCATCATTAACAATCTGCAATTACTGTCTAGTTACAACACTTGTTCTGGCTTTGGGGCAGCGTGCATCCCCACGCTGACGACGGCGATGATTGCAACAGCAAAGGTCAGGCTCACAGCCTCTCCGAAGCCAGTCATCCAGACGATTACCATCATTGACAGCTTTTGCCAGAAGCACACTTATTGAAAGCAATGTGAATGCCACAAGGCCTGTGTATAAAAATAGAGGAAAATTGTCTGCAGTCTTCCCTCATCTCCTGGTTGCCAGTTGTAATTAGATCTTCGGGCTGCTTTGTAATCAACCATCAATTCTGCAGTATAAAGACCTCCGCAGCAGAATATGCACTCTATGTCTTTATCATCAGAGTCCTCCAGTCACTCAAATGGCTTACAGTATAAATATCTTTTCCATATAACTTAGGACATCCAGGGAAAAATAGGAAGCTGAGTATACCAGAGCTGCTTCTAGCAGAAACTAGAAAAGGGTGTCGATTGCAATTACTGTGCAGCATTTCCTAATGCAACCCTACTTTAACCCTACAGTTAGCAGAGGTACCAAAACAAGGTCAGAAAGAATCTTCCTTTATACACATAATGTTCTACTCCCTTTTGCCTATTTCAGTACAGGAGATTACATCCCCTCATGCAACATATTTAATCTTTTGTGTGTCACTAATTTAATATTCTTAATTCCAGTCTTTTGAGGCATCTAGTCTCAATTTGGTTCTACTGATATAAGCAAAAAATATACAAGTGACCTCTAAGATTGCATTCACCTACACATTACATGATGTTTCTGCATCATTTTCTCTCAGGTAATAAATATTTTTCTTACCTATAAGCTGTTGTTTAAGTAATCTGAATTATAATCGTATTGATTTTAAAAAAGACATGTTCATAATCCATTTCCACTGTGTTTAGTTGTTAGATGCACACATAGAAGAATATTCATCCTGTTGACCTATAATCTATACTCTTTGTATTTATTGCTCTTAATGGAATCTATATGGACAAAGACTCTGATTTACACCTTTGCACCAGTGTGCTGCTTTTCATCATAAAGAATAGTGAATAAATACTTGTTTTAAGTCCCTCTCAGCTAATTGTGTTTTAAAATCTATTTAATATGGCAGAAATCTCTCTCAGAGCAATAAATCTTCTACTAAGCAATGCCTGAAATTACAGTAAGATATTATTTTTCTGTCTCTGAAAATGCTGCTCCATGCTTCTCTTTAGAGGAACTTTAAGAGTGGTGCAAGAATGACTACTGTTACATCTCATAAAGTCACAGACTATCAGCACAACCCCCTCCAAGGTGAGTTTCAACCACTCTGTAGCTACAGAGGATTTTCACCAGCAGAAGACTTCAGGGTACAGAGAAAAATTGTCTGCTGGGTCTGGTTGTTGGAGCTGGCAAGTCCCATCTCCATCTTCTCAGATGCTCATCCCATGAGTAGAAGAAAGTTTCCATAGTAAGGACAGTTCTGGTCAACCTAGACATAGATGCCCACTGCAATTTTGAAAGCTGTTTCTTCACTAAATAGGAATAATAATGACTCTGTGATGTGGAGTCAATATAATAATAATTATTTCTGTGATGGAAGTTCCTGCAGCTTTATCCTTACTTCTAAAACCACTGCAAAGAAAGAGCTAGTGCTATACTCCCTTGATTTTACCTTGTCTCTCTGGATGAAGGAGATATTTCAATTGAAGAGATGGGGGCAAAACTTAAGAGTAAGATATTTAAATAATGTTTCATGAACTTTGGAAAATGTAATACTGAGCTTCTCAGGTAAAAATTGAGTTTCTATGCATTCCAATCTTTCATTATGCCCATCTGACTCTCCAGATTCATTAACTGAGCAGCCACATTTTCTAGCAAGTTTCCTGCAGTGATTGAAGTTTGCAACACATCTATATCTGCATATAGCAATTCCAACACTTCTCAAAATGATCCCTTAAAGTCCAGACTTGTGGCAGATTGTCTTTCCAGCAGGACACTACAAGATGGGCTCTGGTATGTGTCTTGAGATGTAATGGTAATGCATGTTGAAATAAATTAACTATTTATACAGAGCATTTCATCTTAGAATTGTATGAGCTATCTACCTCACAAACCATGCATAAAAGTATCAGCCTCCAGAATGAGATAAGGAAGTTTATGCAGGTCAGGATCTTAGGTACTGAGAATACCCCATGCAAAGGAAAACCTGATGAACTTGGGTGGTTCTGAATATAACAGTGATGTTATACAGATCACTAAATGTTGTGTAGAAAAGTTTCCAGGATCAAGGGCTAATGGTTCAATTTAGGCAATGAAATGCAGCTTTGTACCTTAGAGCAGAATGACCTCTAGGCATGACTGGAATGTTCTGCTTTTTTTTGCTAAGAACCAACAGTTGTAACCAACCTGTATTTCAACAGTCATGCATAGAATTAATTAGAAAAAGTCCTCCAAGTTCTCCTAAATAATTTCGTTCCCTCCACCAGTCTTACTGTCTGCTGTGGCTAAGTTACAAAAAATAGCTGGCTAGCAATTCTACAGAATCACATCAAGCAAAAATATTTTAATAGTTTTGTTATATTGTGACATCTACAATCCACAGTTAATGGTTAATGAACATAATTCTGGGGGGGCTTTTTCACTTACCTTCTCTCACGCTTACCAACTAACAGTAGGATGCAATCAGACTTGTTTCTTGCATAACTGCAGCCAGCTGAACCTAAGCGACCTTTAAAGAAATGCAAGTCAGGGCAATAACATGTGAAATTTCTTTTCAATTCCTGTGTTTCCAATATAAGAAAAACAAAACAAAAGAGGCTAAGACACAGACTTAGTGCTGAGCACTCAGGAGTTGTACTCTCAGAGAACATCCTATACAATGAACATCCGGTTCTAATTCTTCCTTGTCTCCTTTTGTCAGGATTAATAATAAAATCCTGGTTGGGGAAGACCTCTTAGATCACTGAGTCCAGCTATTAACCTAACTCTGCCAACCAAGTCTACCACTTAACCACGTCCCTAAGGGCCACATCTACACTTGTTTGAAATAACTCCAGGGATGGTGACTCAACCACTTCCCTGGGCAGCCTGTTCCAATGACTGACACCCTTTCCACGAAGATATTTTTCCTAATATCCGGTATAAATCTCTCCCAGTACAACCTGAGAGCATTTTGTCTTGTTCTATCACTTGTTACCTGTGGCAAGAGAACCTCACCTTGCTACAACCTCCTTTCAGGCAGTTGTAGAGGGAAATAAGGTCCCCCTACGAGTTTTCTTTTCTCCAGGCTTCTTCTTTTCTCCAACCCTAACTCCCTCAGCTGCTCCTCATGAGATTTGTGCTCCAGACCCTTCACCAGCTCTGTTGCCCTTCTCTAGACTCACTCCAGCACCTCAGTGTCTTTCTTACAGTGAAGGGCCCAGAACTGAACACAGGAGTTGAGGTGCAGCCTCACCAGTGCTGAGTACAGGGGGATAATCACTGCCTGGTGCTGCTGGCCACACTGTTCTTGTTACAATCCAAGGTGCCATTGGCCTTCTTGGCCACCTGGGCACACCGGTGGCTCACATTTACCCAGTTGTCAAGCAGCACTCCCAAGTCCTTTCCAAGACCAAGAAATTTTACAGCCAGTGTGCCCCAGGCCCTCATGGGGTTGTTGAGACTGGAGTGCAGGACCTGGCACTCGGCCTTGTTGAATCTCATACCATTGGCCTTGGCCGATGGATCCAGCCTGTCCAGATCCCTCCGCAGAGCCTTCCTGCCCTCCAGCAGATCTGCACTCCTGACCAGATTCATGTTGCTTGCAAAATGAGAGTGACCTCAATACCCTCATGCAGATTATTGATAAAGATACTAAACAGGACTCGCCCCATTGCTGAGCCCTGGAGAAAACCATTTGTGACCAGCCAGCAACTGCATATAACCCCCTTTGCCACCACTCTCTGGCCTGGCCATCCATCAGGTTTCTTACCCAGTGAACAGTGCACCCACCCAAGCCATGATCAGCCAGTTTCTCCCAGAGAATGCTGTGGGAAATGATGTCAAAGGCTTTACTGAAGTCTAGGTAGAAAATGTCTACAACCTTTCCCTCATTCACAAAATGGGGCACCTTGTAGTAGACAGAGATCAGGTTAGTCAAGATCATAAATGAAGGCTATCATTGGTACTGCAGTCCATAAAACACAATGCCAAATTTACCAACATTTTTATGGGAAATGACATTAAAGCAGCCGCTTCTGTATCTCTGGTAAGCTCCACATATTGTACAGACAGCTCTGAAGTTGCCTTTAGATCTGTCATATGGTGCAAACAGCTGTCGATGAGCCATGTGAACTGCTTTGACCTCCTGCATGCCATTTTCCTCTGGCTTCCTTTGGCTTTGAGCACGCGGCCTCTTTTACACAGCTCACAGAATTGCAAGGCAAACGTTTTTTTCCCATTTGAAGGGAGCAGTGGTTTTTCTTGGAGAATACAAATTCAAATCAATAGTTTTGACATAAGGGAAACGCTTTTTTTTTCAATGAACTCCTTTTTCACCCCTGAGACTTGTACAAAGCAACCAGAAGAGGCCCCATTACAGATGCATGGGGGATTTTAAGACTCTGCTTCACTTGCCCCCACTTTCACATTGTCAAAACATGCAAAAACAAAGGATTTCATTTCACTTACAAAAGACATGTCAGTAAGTGTACAGCTTCAGAAGAAATTAAATTACATGGTGAATTCAGAGGTGACAAGGTGGTAGCATTTGTATATATAAAACCTACCTGACTTTGTATATATGAAACCATCAAGCTTTCAGAAGGATTTTTCCTTCAACATGAGGAAATTAGGTCTACTATGTCTCACATTTATTTAAGATAAAGAACTCCACTCAGATGAGCACATAGGACCAGGGCTGACTGAACAGGCAGCAGAATGAATGCAGAATGTGTCCCTTGAACTGCACATTCCCTTTCTCCTCCTGGATGCCACAGTGCTGGGTTTTTGACATGTATCTTTTTTTAGGTTCTATTTATCTATTTAATATCTGACTTCTTTAGCTAGGAAGTAAAGTCATCTTTACACAACATGCCTCAAACACCAAGTGGTCTCCTAGGCAGAAATTTCATCAGAAACCTCTGCCCTTTAAATTCCTCTTGTAGAGAAAGAGGCAGCATGAAGCCATAGAAATAGAGGAGAGAGCTGTTCTGGGGAGCATTACCAAGCCATGACCCTGGGTACAGCTGGAATTAGGAGCAGTGGGTTTCCTTGTGGGCACTTTACATCAGTTCGGGGAAAACACCACATGCCCCAGCTCTGCCCCACCTTCTGCCATGGGGGAAAACGCCCCAAGAGGTTTCAGTGCCAAAGTGCTCGAGTGACATATCCTATGCTTGGGGCATTATTGAGCAGGATATGACATCAGATGTAGGCCTGGAACCCAAATTTTGCTCCAATAACCTGTGTGGCTTGCTGAAACCCTGCAAGTTTTATGCCGAACTGTGCTGTTTAAGACCAAAGACAAAATTTGTTTTCTTTTGTTTAGACTTAACAGAGCTACATTTAATTTCACATTCCTTATTTGTACAGCAAAGAAGCAGATTGATATTTCAAAACCTTTTCCAAATGTTTATTTTAAGCAGTGATACAGGAACTCTGTATTTTTACATATGGTTAGTGGTGCTGTTTGCAAGTTATCAGTCATCAGTTTAACTTTTAATCAAAGGGTTTAAAACATTTGTGTATCTTTGAAAGTTTCACACATATTTAAGTGAAGCTTGATAAGTAGCAAAGTTTTAATTGAGCAGGTGTTCAGGGATGGATGCACACTTCCTGATAGCCTTTCTTGGGGCTATCCCTGGGTAGCAAGACACTGAGTGGCTGACAGTATAGGTAGCTGAGAATAGGTGTGCTGAAAACACACCTTATTTAGTACAAAATCTCTAAAGCAAAAAAACCAAACAGGAAACAAGGACCGGCTTTGATGATTATAAAAGTTACAAGTTCTACAGCTACCATTATGTTTTTCACATACTGCATGAATTATTTTCTTTGCCATTATAGAAATCCTCATACATTCAAGTTTCCTGGTTTTTTTGTTTTGCTACTGCCACTTTCTGATGATTGTCTTTGGTTGTATTACTTCTTTTGAGTTGACTGTTTATTCATCTGCTGCTAGAAACAACAGAAAAGGATGTAAATAGTGCAAGGAAATAACCTAAGCATGGGGGTCTAAAGACCAGAATTTCTGATTCCTGTTACTGCTCTCCACTTTGGGTCGCATATATAATATACCTGCCATACACAGCCTGAGACTTTATTCTTATTAGTTAAAATGTCATAGATTTAGTTGCATACACATTACACAGCTAGAGAGACAAGATCAGGTACTAAACATTCACAGATAGAGACAAGGATTTAATTACACAAGTGGTTTTTAAGCCTTGGAGTCAATGTACACATACACACACAGACACACATACACATAATTATGTATACACTTAAGTGCAAAGTGATATTAATACTGGATATTGTTTTCTAAGTGACAGTAAAAAATAAGTATATGTCTGCCACATTTAAAAGACAGAATTCAGTTCCTCTAATGAGTTCAAATATAAATACACTGAAAAGTAAAGATGTACAACAGATTTAACATAGGAAGAATTAAAAAAGCTTAACTTCACAAAAATAAAATATCTAAAAGTGGATCCAATTATTTAAAAGTTTCTTGATGTATATAAAATTCAAAACTATTAATAAATATATCTGATAAATAATGATGATAGTCTCCATATTTCTTTGTTTAATTCTCAGTTTTCTTGCAAGATCTTCTTGAAGTTTGGTTGTAATGGATCATTACGTCCATAATGTGCTCAATGTTGGAGTGAATTTTGAACAGTTTTTCGGCTGCATACTGTTTTCTTCCAGATAATTTACTGGATTAAAATTAGCAGTGTGAAAAGCTGTAGAGAAATCTAAATGCCTGCCAAATCAAAGAAATAATCACATTTTTATGAATATTTAATATCATAGTCATGGCAAATAAGGCAAGTAATTAGTACTTACCATAAATTTGCAAAGTATTATTTTATGTAAATGTTACATTCTACTAGTTTGATATGAATTATTCATTTTATTACCAGACAGTGACACAAACCAGCAAACACTAAAATCTATGTGTTATTAGTTTACTTACCTTTAATGATATTGTTTAGAGGGTATTTTTCTGAGATTACTATTTTTTCCCAAATGGGATGGAAACAAGAAGAAAGTCATTTAAAGTCACCTACTGCACATTTCAATGTTGGAGAAACTCAAGATGCAAATTGACAAAATGCAAGTTCTTTCATGTGTACAGATGAAGAGCTCTCAGCTATGTCTCTGATTGCAAAGACTGCACAGGCGATTGCTATTAATGAAGTATGGTAAAAGCTGTTTATAAAAATAATGGATGTGGGAGAAAAACACACATCTTTACAGATAACCTCACAGTCAAGGGGCAGAGCCCTTGGGTCAGATAACTAAATGATTAAGAGAGAATCTAGCCCTGACTATAACACAGAATACCCAAAAAGCACTTCAGGACAAAAAGAGCCCCCTCGAGGTATCTACAGGTGTGGTTTGACTGCTTGACTGCTAATTTTCCTCAGTTCCTACAAAAATCAGTTCCTTTTCCTGATGTGTGATGGGCACCTACTGATCCCTGAAAAGATTAGTCCTCATTGATGCTTGCAGTGTTACAGTGTATTAAATGGCCAAAGCCACTTAAAACTCTTGCTCCATCTTAAATATAATTTCCTTCTCCTTCTGGTGTTACTAAAACCTTTCACTTTATTGTAACGGGCAAATTTTCACTGAAACTCCTTTAGAATCACCAATATAGAGTTACTCAATGAATTTCTAAAACATACACCCCATCACTTTATGATGTGAAAAATAACCAATAACATCCTCATCTATCTTTCACCTACCAAACTATTTTATTGAACCCTGATGAGCAGCATCTGACTGTTTTTCTCATACAAAGCAAATCTTCTCCAAACAGTAAATCTTTCAGTCTAAATAAATTACATCCACTGTTTGTCAGCTTGCTCTATAACAAACTTACCAAAATTAAAATCAGCTTATGCCATACAGCCTCTCCTTTGGTAAATCCATGCACATTTTTTGTAGACACTTTTGGTCTACTCTAGTATTCATCTATCCTAGTATAAACCAATTAATTTTTCATGAGACTCAGACTAATTGGTTCTGGGGCCAAATTCTTACAAAAAGAAAAATCTGGTATTTCAATACAATAAAAAGCATATATTGGTCTTTTGGATCACAATTCAACTTAGACCTCCCACAATACACTCGGGATCTACCAAGGGATATTATGACTTTCAGTGTCTGCTTCACTCTTCACCTCTCTGGCAGTGTCTTAGGGCAATAAGGTTCACAGTACGCAGACAAAAAATAAATGTTCTCTTTCAATTTTTTTTTCAAATTTCATCCAAGCAGCGAAGAGTTTTCTTGTCCTAATAGAACTCTGAATAATGAAAATGTGAACCTACATACAGTAAAAAGCAGTACTACCATCTTTGGACAGAGGTTGGAGCAACTGGAGCAGTTGTTTTACTTATGGTAAGTAAATCAGATTACAGACTGGTAGAGGTAGTTCTTTCTGAGCCTTTGGCACCTCCAGATCAGGAATTTGCAAGTATGAGCAACACTGGTCTAAATTTTGTTTATTTTATTTAAATACAGCTTTCCTTATGCAATCTTAACTCTGTGTTACTCATGCTTTTCACTGATTGGTATCTGGAGTTTTGTTCAGTAAAGGCAACCTTTAGCCTTTCATGCTATCACTACAATGTAGGTGTGATTTTGAATAAAGTCATGCTAGGGCACTGACCAACCAGAATGTCTCTACAGCTTCTGGTGCATTTCACAAAATCAAAACCACCCCATTTCCAGAGAAGTAAAATACAAGGATTTTAGCTAGGGGAGAAGATGAATATCAGATGTGGCTTCATAAAAATGAACTATTTCTAAGTACAGAGGAAAAGGTGCTGTTACAATAGCTCCTCACTATGAGTTCATGGTTTCATGCTGTACTTGGGAAAGTGCATCAAGGAACTGGCAGCTAAGCTTCCAGTATTAGAGCAGTTTTAGAAACCACAACTCAGTATCCCCCATTTTAAATAAAAGCTTGCCAGCTGGCAAGTGGGAAAGAAGGAAATTTCTTGTCCTTGTGGGTGGTTTGGACCGTGCACCAATAAACCATCAGTCTTCACCCTAACAAAACTCTCATCAGTCCTTGGAAGTTGCATATTTCCTCTTAAAATCAACCTTGTGTAATCTAACTTATTTAGGTTCAAATTTGCTTCCACCTCCAAGCAAGCAAGTTAGCAGGGTCTGTATAAAAGCATAAAGAAACAGATGCAATGATGAAAAGCCCACACTGAAGAATCCTTCAATCCTTGAGTCTTTCACCCTTTGGTATAGACTCTCCCTCACACCTGCACCCCACTCTGGCCTCGTCTCCCCCCGACCATAATGATAAGCAACGTGTGCAAAACATCCAATTAAAAGTAAAATTTAAAGTGATGATAGAGAAAAACACAGCACAATGGACAGCAAAAATGTGGTTCACATAAATGTTTGGTTTTAGCTTTAATATTTTAAACAAACATTTCCTTCCACTTAGACTCATCCTAATCTGCAATCTCCACCTGGTGTTTTTCAAACCAGATGGAAATGTAAATTATTTAAAATCATGAAATTCCATTAGCAGTTGGGCTTAAGTGCTTAAAAAAAAAAAAAAGAGGAAGAAAGATAACTTTTCAGGGTTCCAGAAGGCGACTGCGCCACCCGTTGTGTGTGGCTATGGCCACAGAGCAGGGTCTGGGAGTGCTCTGCTCCATGCATGCCCTGGCTGAGCTCTGAGCACGGGTGGAGAAGCCCTAGATCCAAGTTGTGGCTGAGATTTGCACTGCAGCAGCACCTGCAGCTCACTTGTTCCCACAGCAGAAAGAGTGTGACCCCTGGAGAGCCTGCAAAGCAAACATCCATTTCACCTCCCAAACTGCTTCGAGCAATGCTACCTACTTTGCTTCTGTTCCATGGGGAGAGAGAATTTTCCAAAATTTTTTTTTCCAAGTGCAACCAATGGCCATGATGATGTCTGTTCATTCCTGCTTGTAGCATAAAAGCCTGTGAGGAAATCCCATATAAAGAACATGCCTGCATGAACAAATACCACAGTGAAACGAGAAGGACCACGAGGAAGAAAATACAAACCAACTTCATCTTTCTATATGCAGGATTTTTAGCCATGACAACTAATAACAAAAATTACATTTGGGGGCATGGTGTTCTTTAATTTCTCCTCTTTATTGAGGTCTTGTACAAAAGGTGACTAACAAGAAGCAAATGCTGATGTTGTATCAGGCAACTCATAGCTCTCAGGTGCATCACAAGACAGGAGCCTGCAGCCACTAACACCAACAGGCTGAGTCACAGGATCCTCCCAGCTCCCATCTTCCCTTCCTTTAAGTTGATTGAGTTCTACCAACCAACATCACCCTCTGCTGAGCTCCCTATTGTCCTGCACAGCAGGAAATCAAGCAGAGACCTCTTCATCACTGGCTGAAGGACTTCCTTCTTGCACTTTCAATATCAGTTTTTGTGAGGTGGGAGCTCTCTACTGTTTGCTTTCATATTCTAGTATTTGGCCAGATCATACTGTAAAAAATATCTCTAAAGCTCAATAATATTAATTAATATACAAGAACTTTAAAGTATGTACAAAATGTGTAAGAAAGTGTATGTACAAGAATATATCCAGTGGTATGGATATATTCTATTCACATTCAGTCGTATCCTATATACATGTACCATTTACAAAATTCACACCAGACATACCCATTCTGGTTCTATCATTGAACCCCAAGCATACCATTCTTACCCAGATACTAACCTCCCAAATTCAGCTAGATGGTAACCACACCTCCATCTTTAATCCCACTTTTACTGACCAGGGAAGAATGGCTGGATTTATAAATTGTTCATGGACCAAAATCACTGAAGGAGATTTAGGCACTGTAACATTATCCTATCTGTCTTATAATGAACCCAGAACTCTGTGAGAGATGGCTATGGCCCACTTGCAAGGGAGGAGAAGGATTTGGTTCTTGTGAAGGGAATTCACAAGAATCAGCACACTGAATGACTGTTAGTGCATCCCTTAAACCCTAGGTCTCTCAGAGTACTGACCTGGTGCAAGCATCCGCCTGAGGGGGTCTCTCTGCTTGGTTTAGACCAGAGATATGAATCCTGGTCTAGTCTAACTGAAAATTACTATATAAGAAATCTTAAGCCATACAATCAGAGGATACAGCAGATTGTTAAGTGCATTGGATATATGGGAGGCATGTGAGCAAGGAGCTGGAGTCCCAGGTTTGATTTTAAGTTCTTTGTTTGAAAGTGGTGCCAGCTCTATGAGATTGGCCTTCTGTTTGCACATTGCCTAGCTCCGTATGAGTCCTGTTTGCTGCAAGTTTATATGCTCTGTGAAACGCAGAGAAACTGTGTTAATAATGATCATATTTACTCTGGAAACAATCACTTTGGATATTTTCTTGCTTTGTTCCTTCACGCCAACTCTTCTGCAAGTCTTTTATGCCTTTGGTGCTTCGGCCAATGTAATAGTAAGACTTCCCTAGAAAATCTTGTACCTTCTTCTTACTTCTAAAATTTTTGCATATTGGCTAAGGAAGAAAACTCCTGAGTCACAGATATGACCCTCTATAGGGCACTATCTACCTACAATTCCTGATATTTCACACCATTGGGAAAGAAAACTCTTGTTCAGAGGGAAAAAACATTAAATTTTGTAGCACTAAAAGCACCCAGAAGTGGCAATGTAATCAACAATCCAAATTTCAGTGTCTCCAAACAAATTTCAGAGCAGCTGCCTTACTGAACAGAGGGCTGGTTGATTCATACAACCCTGCTCTTCTCTGCTCTGCTCCTTTTTCTCATTACATCATTTAAATTCTGGAGATGTTCATGGCATCATGTCATGGTGTTTTCTCTTTCTGATTCCAAAGAATGAATCTGGGGCTTCTGATCAGGATGGGGAAGGAAAGAGAAAAAACATTCCCATAGGAAGGGGAATCCTTTCGAAACACATTTTAAAACAAGCAGTATTTTATAGGTATACCTATTTTATAAGTATACCTATATTACATTTGTTGCAGTTTGGACAGAGAGAGCTGTATTCACCATATGGATCCTGAGGTTGATAGCTCTTATTGCACAGAAATTGGTGGGACTAAATGTTCCAGTGTTTGTTGAGTTCCTCAGAAGGGCTTTGCAGCCAACATGGAACTCTTTTTTATGCCAGCAGGAGCATCCAGGCAAGCCAGTTTAAATCTAGCTAGGATTTGTGTACTGCAGTCAGCTCAGCTGCGGAATAACTGCAGTATAGTGTCTCCTCTCATGTAAAACAAGTGACTCTATGTTGTTAATTTTCTATAAGCTTGCATACCCCACAGGTAGTCCAAAATTATCCTGTTTCATGGAAAGAAGTCATCAGCCATCTGCACCAGAGTGAATGGCAGTCAGCGTGAGAGAGGTCCCAGCTGGGAGCAAGTCTTATTCTCATCTGAGACTTCCGTCTTCCCTTAACAAAACCCAGAGAAGCCATCAAAAAGTTCTCCAAAATTTCCATAGCTTTATATCCATATAAAGCTTCTTTTGTACTCTCTGCGTAGAACAGCTCGCAATATTTGGGGGTATTTCCCTTTTGAGGGTAGAGCCTCCAGAAGTTCAGTCGGTTTGTCCACAGCCCACAGGGACAAACTTTGTTGTGGTTCCTTCATCACCATCCTGTGGATGATGCCAAAGGTAAAAAGGCAAAAGAAGGTCCAGCTGGGGATACTATCACCTTGGACTTGGAGCTGCAGAAAGAGAAAGCTTTTCTCCACTGCTTTAGGGAGATCAGATTTAGGTAGGGATTCCCCTCCATCCCGTGTGGATCAGAGGGCAGTACAACTTGGACAGGTCATCCTTCTTAAAGCAGACACAGCTATGAGATCAGGTGATGTTACCCATCACACACAAATTCTAACAAATTCTGCAAACATATGGAGTGAGCACCCTCTTCCATGGCTTCACTGTTCTCATGGCAAAACAGTTTTTCCTTGTATCCACTAGGATACAACTTCCTTTGTTTTCGTTTCTCTCCTTCCAATGTCTCTTGTCCTTTCAGCACACATTGCTGTAAATTCCTGTCTCAATCCTCTTGATAAGCTCCTCATTGATTCTGGTACACTTTTGATAGGGCCCCCAGAAGCCATGCCCTCTCAAGGCTGAATGAACCCAGTCCCCTCGGCCTCTCTTCACAGGACAGGTGCTCCAGCCCCTGACAACCTCAGTGCCCCCCTGCAGAATTCACTTTGGTTTACTGATGTCTTACTTATGTTGGTATGCCCAAAACTGGATTCATTAATTAAGACACTAGGAACATGAGAAGGAGTCAGGGAGACATTCTGAGAACTTCCTACAATATTGACTGGGCATTTCCCTGCCCTGTTTAATATGTTTCAATATGAAATCAAAAATGATTGCACATTCAGGATGCAATAAGTTGTCCCCTTCTGGCTAAGAGGAAACCAGGAACCAGTGGAATGTACACTTTTTCCAGTGTAACCTCGTTGTGGCCAGTTAGGAATCTGCATACAGCAGGTGTCACCAGTTAGCTGATGGGTAAAGCCTATTAACCATCAAGTTCAGTTTACCTGTTCAGTCTGGTTTGTCTGGCCAATGAATGTGAATTAATTTCAGTATTGCCTCCCTGTCTCCTCTTCTGCATTACCTTTGAGTTCTTTATTCCTCTAAGCTGGCAAAACCTTTTCCTCCTCCTTCCTCTGCCACCTTCCATTCTGAAACTCTGTGTTAATTCCTGCAGCAATTGTCAGCATCCCCTTACCCCCAATATGCAATTTGAATCTAATCCATTTCAGTGACAGTCTTAGTGGATCTGGGACCACTGGCCACTCCTGTTTTGACCAATGTCTAGAGTTAGGGGACTTCTTAGTTTTCTGGTTGCCAGCTCCTTAGGAAACTCAGTTATTAATAATAACAACAGATGTCACAAATCAAGTGTATGTATTACTATGGTTGTACCTTTAAGATAGGTCCAGTACAAGGATACTAAGGGTGGATTCCTATTCACACTGAGGGACCTGAAATTAGGTGTTTAGAGCTGCAGCACTGATATAAACTCCCATTACAAAAAGCAGATAGTTGAAATAGTTAAGGTTTTGAGCTTCCCACATACCCTGCAGGCTATTTTTTATCTCAAATCAAATCCTACCTGAAGAATTAAAAAATGGCTTTATATAACTTAGAATTTTCTTTTCCTACTACAGACACAGGAAAGAAGGACCAATGTTAAGTAAGTACACTTTTAGTGCCAGCTCAGATCTCCCAGTGGCTTGCTCCAAATACCAAACCTTGCTCCCTTCAGATGTTAAATGCAGCAGATCAGCTCCATGTAAAAATATTTTTCAGAGCTCCCACATGCTTTGCATTTTGCTACAGACCAACTGTGGCACAGGGATGCAAGACCCTCCAGAGGCCTCCAGCACACCAGGGTCTCCAGTCCTGAGGTCATGTCAATGAACACAGGCTCTACCTGGGGAGTCAATCCCCACCTGGGGCAGTGACTGGGGATCCCTTCCACCAGCAGGTCCCAAGGAGAACTTTGCCAACAACTGGAGGCAGAAAAGAGCTCCCAGTTAAAGGGGTCTGGCTGAAGCAGTTGGCTGAGGCACAGTATCAAGGGGGAAAGAATGCATCCTCCCTAGCAGTTACTGTGTCATCTTTTTTTGTTTTCTTCTTTGTTTGGATCCAGGGCAATTCAGGTCCAGATGAGACCAGGTTCAGAGCCAGGGGACCAAAGCAGTTTCCAGTTAAACAAAAACCATTCAAAGTTAACAAACAAGTCTCTGCAAAGGGGAAGAAATAGATTCGTGCATTAAAGCTGCATTAAGAGAGCAAAGAGAAAACAAATAATTCTCTCTGTCTGCCACAAGCTTCCCTTTAACTGAACACTATTGGAAAAGAAATGCTGTTGGTCCCCAGTGCAAAAGTGGAAGGGGTGGGAAGGTTATGTGGGGAGAAGAAGAAATCACTTTATTTCTATCACGATGCAGTAAGATATAAATACAATCAAAAGGGGTTAATCTAATCCTTTTGTGAAGCACTGAGTCAGAGAACAAGACAAAAACAAATCTGTGATCTGGAACTTCCTGAGCACCCACTCAGGGTGGATTAATGAGGAGTACACGGCTGTGAAATTACGTGCCCTCTGAGTCAGGAAAATGGTCCTAGTGGTGCATGACCTTGAAATGAGGGGAAGCAAACTTCACCTGATCCACAATTATAAAGACCTAAAAGGAGGGGGGCTAAGGAGGAGAGAGAACACATTAAGAGCCGAGAAAATGTTTCTGAATATGAAACCAACAAAATACTAAACAAATCCAAGGCTTGAAAGATAAATTAAATGTAGCATAAAAAAATCCAGAGGCTTTAAAGGATACTGGCATTAGTGTTTGAGCATTATAAGGAAAGCTTGTCCTCTTTATTTACATGAAGTGGATATTTTGTTGCTGTTGTTATGGACTTAGCGATGTTTGTCTGCCTTCAATTTTCTATTTGCAATGGAAAATTGTTGTGAGATGATTTCTAGTCTTAGCTGCTTTACATGACAGTATTATCAAGGATTCATCAAGAGGCCATCTGTCGAATTTATGAAAAAAAATGCAAAAACAAAACAGATGAAAAGGAAAGAGCAAGACAGAGACTAGTCCAGGGGACGATAGATGTGGCAGCATGTGCCTCAGTGTGAAAATTACAACATTTAAGTACTGTAGAATAAATCACTGTGCCGAAAAATTAGTGATGCTCTCCCACTTCAGATTCTCTCCTTATGATGAGAACATAATGAAATAGATCACAGACCAAATCATTTTTTCCTGTGGCTATTATTATATTCTAATGAAAAATTAAAATGGGGTAAAGACATAAAACCTGTAAGGGAATCAAATAAGCTTAGCTACTGAGTCATTTCTTAGGTACCTCCAAAATGTACAGCTGACGTGGAAACAATAAATTTATAGCTTTTTATGTGTGTAATCAACAGTTCTCCCCCTGTTTTTCATATCTTCTTGCATCTTTATTGTTGGTATATGTAGACTCAAATACATGTCTGTGACATAGAAAAGATAATGAAAGAGTAAAAAAAAATATTTTTCATCATTACAACTGGTTGAATTGCATAGCAAAGTAAGTAAAATATAAACATCCATTCCCAAACAATATATATTGCATATAAAATTCACTATCGACTGTTTTCTAACTACATTGATACCTGTGTTTACATACTGTGTATAAGAAAAAATTTGAATCGAATGTGCATATTGAAATCAGGCTGTTTGGATTTAATCAGAATTTAAGAGTTTAAATCTAGCTTGTAGTGTATTTTTAAAAATTCCATGTCTTTCCTATCCTCTCCTTTCACCTGGCATCCATAAGGAATGCACTTGAATTTCTGTGAAAATTTGTGATAAGCTAAGAGGGAAAATACCACACTGATTGTAGTACAAATGCAAAGATTTTCAACAACCTTTTCCCAGACGCAATTTGTGTTTTACTGATTATGTTTCAAGTAATGGAAAGCCAGCCACCAGACTACACCCATAAAAATGCAAAAAATCAGAATTTGTCATACCCTATATTTTTAAACATAACTGTAATACATCATGAAAAATTTGAATTCTCCATATCCACACAGGGAGAAAAACCAAGAGAAAAAAAAAGGCTGATACTGTTATACCACACTTAAAAAGACACTCACAAAAGTTAACTTGGACTTTCTCCACCAAAACCTCCCCCAAGAGTAGATGAGTACCAATGATGACCTATCCAATGATGATTTTCTGCACATGAGAGGAAGAGCAGATGAAATTGCCCTCAAGCTTTATTAAAGACCTTCCTCAACTATAGTTTATGTGTCAGAAACCAACTTTGCACTAATTTCCATGAGTTCCAATTTTTAACCAACAAGTAAAGAAAGGTTATATCTGGAGTCCATCAAACAGTCCTCAAGCACACAATCATTCAGTTTAGATGATGAGCATACTTGGTGCATGGAGAAGGCAACATCCCAAAATATTCAGTTGATTTGGGAAAAAAAGCACCAAGATAATCATTAATTTTAACATAATTGAATTGGGAAGATCATCTTGATGCATGAGTAATTAAATGACAGCAAACACATAAAAGCAAACTGTGCATATATCTTAATGGCACAGAGCAAATCAAAACTACTTACAAGGTCTAAACTCTGTGTCCTTCCAAAACTACAATACAGTTTATGGCTAAAGACCATTGTATCATTCACTGTGGCCTGAGGAGACTGCATTAGGGAGAATCTGTAGGCTTAGCCCTGAAAAGATATACTTACTTATTTAACTTTACTTGTGAGGGTAAGCTCACAAATTTCTGTTGTACTTGACCCAACTGTAAGGGCAAGCATATACAAATCCCTCTGAAAGATGGGCCATAAAATTTACATTCTGGAAACTTTTTTTAATACAATTATGCAAATATTACTATCACGTTATTCTGCTTTAAGGATCAATTCTTTAATTATATAAGCATCAATATTCACTTGACAACTGCGATGTAATTACAAGCAAAAGAAGAGATACTTATGATGGGTGGGGAGTAAGTAAAAGTCTTTTGTGAAGTATTTTCTTTTGAGTCTACTCAAATATCTGAATATTAAACAAAGTCAGGAGAGCTATTCGCTGACAAAAATATTGTCTGCAGGACTTGCCTTCTGATTTAAAAGAAGATTGGTATGCGAATACCAGGCTTGGTAGCTTTTTTGAAGAAGGAGCTGTCATGCAAATACAGTGAACCCAGAGCTTCTGAGGGATCAGTAACCTTGCTTGTGAAAATTAACAGAGAAGAAACCCACAGCAATCAAGGATATTCTATCACATATACTCTATTAACATTTATGATATGACCAAGCATTTAGATAAAGCTTGTGCCATAGTAAAAGGGAAATAAAAAAACTTGTTGACAGTAATTTTTGATCCTCACTTCACTGTATCTCTAGGAAAAGTTCAGAAGCAAAAAATGGCATTAACAAACCATCAGTGTCCTCTGTGACTGGTTTTTAAGAATCCAGCTACCTTGTTTGGAACCGGCCATTTCTTCTTGTCTGCATTTTCCAAGAAAAAAAAATTAAAACCTTTGTCTGAACCAATGTGAGGACCAGCTCATGCTAAAATAGCACAAGACTCCTTCAAGTTTCAAGGGAGTGGTGTTTCTCACACAGATGCAGAATTCTGCAGTCGTCCAGCCCAATTCCTGCTATTGATGGATCCTTTAAGTGCTTCACCCAAACCATTATCTCTGTACTGTGCAACAAAACCCAATGGTCACATGCGATAACAATCAGCAACAACAAAAATTGTCATACAAGCACTGGAGATCCTTTTTCATCAGGAACAGAGAATTCCTCTTAACTCCAATTAATTTACTGGGCTCAAAGGCAGTTGTTTTGCTGGCAGTAGGTTTACCACAGAAGCTGTGGTCCCATGTTAGGGAAACCAAGAGCTTTTCTGCCACTTATCACCTGTCCCAAATTGCTGGCTCCCCGAGAGGAGAATTATGCTGGGGCAGGGCATGTGTGGGAAAACATGAAAACACATTCCATTAAATTAGTTGCTCAAGTGTGTAACACTGCCATGCACAGGAGTCAATTACCCTGATAGCCCTGCTCTGCCCCACTCCCTATTGCCATATGACTGAAGACCCATTGTATAATAATAACCTGCAATAAGGTGTCAAGAGAGGACATTAGGGGTCTCTGAAGCAATGAGCATTAACTGGGTACAATATTTTCCTGGGTCCATTTTACTGGGATAATCCCTGAACTATTCAAATACATGAACTCCCATATGAAATGGGTATCTTTCTGTCTGCACGAGCCCTGTTACTGATGAACGGGCTGGAAATATATGGGAAGCTACGATATTTCAGATAACTGTTCCATAAAATAAATAGTAAGCACACAGCTCAGCATTTCAAGAGCCATAAAATAAACCATCATCAAAAAAGCCTATTTTATAAACCCATAAATCGCCTGAAAATAAACGTTTTCTTCATCTTCCTGTGTTTTAATAAAAAATTCCCTTTTTTACTCACTCAATTACAATATCACTATCAGTTCAAATTACAGGTCAAAGATATGGGGCTTAATGTATGTACAGCCAGTTCTCTTCTCCTAATAACCTGTCATTCCCAGGATTTGAATGTCAGAACAGAGCCTGCCGTGGTAATGCTACCCGGCAGCACAGTGATGAAAACTTTGGACAAATCATGAAGAACATTCCAGATCCAAATCATCAGAAGGTTACTGGGGAGAGCCTTTCATCCCGCTCTGACCCCTTGATCTGACAAGTGACACCTACAAAATGAACAGCTCTCCAGCTTAAATTGTTTAACTGTAGCCTGATCAGTTTTATTATCTTGCTAATCCGGATATCAGCCATTTCATCAGAATGGAAGATATGCATATCATGAATTATTTTGACACCAAGACCTTTTAATTTTTGCCAGCAATATTTCACTACACCAATCAGGGCCTGCAGTCAGTGATGCTGTTCGCCTCCTGGGATGTCAGAGGACAGTGCACTCCTGACAGCACCAAATCATCTGGGAGCTGTAACGAGCTATTGCTGCAATTATTATTATCTCTTGTAGTCATGCATTTCATTACAGTGCAGGCAGACAGAGGTTTCAGTTTCGGGCAGCTCTTATTTAGGAATCTCTGCCATTTTATGGGCTGTAGGGCTCTGTAGTGTAATTTCTTTTCTCCTCAGTAGACAAGGATAGGTGAATTTCTAATAAAAACAAAACGCTAGTGAGGTACTGTAGAAAGAGGGAGCACAATACAGTACATTAACCAGCAGTGAAACAGCTTAAATGGCCCACTTGTAGTTTATGAAAGCAGTGGTTAATCAGCAATATGGTTTGCTGCAGAGAGAAATAAAGAACAGTTTATCTTTAAATACATATATATTATCCTTTTCCAAACTACCCTCTGCTAAACTTTTTTGAAGGCTAACACTAAATCTTGGTGGGACAGAATGATGGCTTTTAGTGAATTTTTTTCTGCTGCTTCATTAAAAAAGCCCCTAAAATAGTTTAGCACATATGCCTGGGTTTTTTTGCTTAAGCATCTTAGTGGCCATTATTGCAAGGCACGGGTATGCAAACAAGCATGTTGGAGAGAGAGGGGAGAGAAGTACTCTCATCTAATAATTAATATAAATTATAAAAATTAAAAAATGGATATTCACAGGTGGAACACACCATGTGTCATGAGGACCAACTGAGGGAGCTGGGTTTGTTTATTCTCGAGAGAAAGCTCATCAGTCTGGACAGCACCCTGACAGGAGGCTGTGGTGAGGTGGGGACCATTCTCTTCTACCATGCCAGCAGTGAGAGGACCAGAGGAAACGGCCTTAAGCTGAGACACGGGATATTCAGATGAGATATAAGAAAAACTTTTCCACTGTCTGGGTGGTGACACATTGGAATATGTTGCCCACAGAGGTGGTGGAGCCACCACCCCTGAAGCCAGTATCTGGATTTGGCACTGGGTGATGGTTTAGTGGTGTAGGGGTTACAGTGGCAGTGCTGAGTTGGGGGTTGGACTTGGTGATCTTAAAGGTCTCTTTCACCTTTGATGATTCTCTGATTCTGTGACCAGGGGCCCTTCCTGGACAAAGCGCCATCAATTACCATTGCACTTCTTTTTTACATCCAAGGATTAATGGTGGCCCAAAAGATCTTACCCTGCCGACCATGTGTTCAAGGTCCTTTAGAGGGTATCCCCAGCTTCCACAAGCATCATAAAAGAAAAGAAGATGACAAAATGTGAGATGACTCTCTTTCTCTTCAGAAATTCCTTTTTCTCCATTTCCTTTTCTCCACTTTTCAAACCCAGTCCTTCTCAATGTTTAAGCTACAAATCACTTAATTTCATAGTAGAAAATGAAGCACCAGCAAAAACAGGGATAGAATTCACCAATTTAATTTCCCCCATGTTTTTAGGAATGGCATGTAATACGATGAGTAAAAAACAAATAGAAAACTTTCTCTTAAGTGTGAGGGGCACAGCCAAGCTCCTGACTATCTGTGTACACATGATGAAACACTGGGAAGTCAATCACACATTCAGAGAATCTAAGACTAAGTTACTACTGATACAGACAGAAATTGCTGCTATATTTAATAAAATAATAATTTGAACAGACAAATTTAAGTGTAAACCATAAAAAAACTACTTCACACCACCTTTCCCCATGAAAACTACATGATGTCTTCTTCTGCACTGAGGTATTTAATTATGCACTTTCTGTATTCAGCCATCTCCTCCACATGTATAGTTTTTTTGACAGCAAGAGAGATGAAGTTCTGAATATTAAACTTAAAGTAACATATTCTGCCTCATCACTTGTGTAAAGACAGCTGATATTGCCTGAGAGTTTGGCACCAGGGGCCAGGCACCATATTTTCAGCCACCCACACATAAACCCTTTCAATACAATCACTAGCAACTTGACTGTGAAATTTCCAGACATTGATGGCTAGCAAAGACTAATAGCAATGCTCCTGTGATGGACTCCCGTCATGAAAACGCAGTTCTTCAGCTTTTTGATCCCATCTGTGTGATACAAAGAGAGCAGGGAAGGCTTTGCCTCAGCAAAGATAGGATATTGTGTCCAAAAAGGAGCAGAGCAGCACACCAGGGTCTGTAGTGTTGTGTTTATTTACAGATGCCATGTGGTTTTACATAACTCCCTTGTTAGTTAAGGGTTGCTGATCCTACAGACTCTTACACATGTGAGCAGTTCCATCAAAGTCACTGGGAAGTGCATGAATTAAGATTCCTTTTCAAGAAAGGCTTAGCAGGATCAACGCTGGTCCTCGTGGCTGTTGAAATCTTTGAGAGTGACTAGAAGGAGAAGTTAAATCCACTCAGCCCTAAACAAACTATAGGAAACTTTCTGGTTTCTCGTGACCCATCTCAGTCTCTCTTTGTCTAGTTAGACAGTCATTCACACCTCTGAGGGACTGGCTGTGCCAATCAGTGCTCCTGGTATGCAGCTATGGAGTGAGAGAGCTGGACCACACCCCAGAGCAGGTGACTGAGGTTAGCACTGAAGAGCATCAGCCCAAGGCACTGACACAGACAGCAAATGTTGCTTTGTTGTCTAAGGGTCGTGATGTCCCCTGCTCTGCAAGGGCAGGCCCATGGTGATTTGGAGCTAAAATCTCCAAGTCACCCATGGGTGACTTGCTTTAAAAGGTAAGAATCATCCCCCTCCTCTCTTTGTCTAAAGTCACTGCATTTTCAGGTCCTTGAACACGAGCTTTACATTGACTCTGGCTATCACAAGTCAATCACAAGTGAAGACATTTAGCATAAAACCAAAGCAAGACAGCTCAGCTAGGAGGATCTAAAAGCATCCCAAACCCAGGCTGGAATTTTCTGGACATTTGCAGCTTTTTCTTTACTTTGAATACAAAGAACTAGGGAGCAACTGAACCACAGTCAAAGGTGTGCTGTCTGTGCCAGGTGGCTTCTTTTTGAGAATGAGTGGGAAGGCACAAAATTTCCTTCAAAGTGCTGCAAAATTTTAATGTAAAAGAATTTTTTAAAAATTAGAAGAATTACCAATTAATTAGAAAAGTTTAAGGGGGAAGCCAGGCAATGGAGCTCTCCCACTCCCACACTACAACCTGTCACTGCCTTCAATGTCCCTTATTTTATTTATTTTATAATCATTTTTATTCCCTTTAAGACAAATGTTTTCCTACATGACTGTCAAATCCCTTTTTAATATCAGCTTAAAACTACTATCACCTCCTTATTATCAGTTTATCTAGATTGACTTGAGAAAAAATCTTTTTAACTCTTGAAAAGTTGTGACACTTTCATGTGCATCAGTAAGAAATTAAAAATGCAATGCAATAAAAAAAGAAACATTAAAGTTGCCATTCTTCAGGTCAGTGAGAAGCTCTTCGCACACATTCATGCAAACACCTGAGGGTACAGACTTCATACAGTGTCGTCTTTAAGATAGTTTTGAATTCCACATTATTGTGAATAAAAATTCCTAGGAAAATATGCTAATAATGTCGAAACCACCTGCATTTCAAGCATCTTTTGGTGTGTAAGTGGTGTTTTTTTGTTTAGCAGAACACAAGAGCACCTGACTATGAAGAAGCTACCCAACAAATATAATTACTTAATTAGATCCTCATAATATTTCCAGACAATCAGTTCCAGAATTCTCAGAATCATCTGGGGTTGAATTCCACAACATCCACTAAAGTGAAACAATGTTGTTAATTGATCTGACTCAGACCAGACTCCTTATATTTTTCAGGGATTTCAGCATATGTTAGCACATTGCTTAAATCTTGTCGTGGCCATTACTTCTTGTTTGCTACATATCATGTTGCCTTAGTAACATCTTGTTTATTCACCTTAAGAGCCAGGTCCTTTGTATTACAGTCTAAAGTGTGTTCTAACTTATCAGAATTTTGATTATCTTTAATGGCAACACAACAGATTTGCACTAAAATAAACATGAAGTTCTTCATTAACTTCAGAATGTGTACAGACTCAGCCTTTTATTTTTTACTAAATCGAGCATGACAGATTCTTCACAATACTTCTTAAAACAAAACTTGACTTCCATCTGAGTCCTGATGATGAGCTGCCGTGAAACATTGCAGCCACCAAATAAGGTGCATCAGCATTTACCATCTCAGCTCATAGGTGCATTTAGTCATCTAAAAGATCCAACAATAAATAAGCAAAAAAAAGTGGAGGAATTTTTTTAAGTCTGACTCTCAGCAACCTGTCTAAAGCTATATCCTTTAATTCAAGTTAAGAATTCAATACTTCATAGGTATCATAACTGAGCTTAAGACATCAATTTTTTCCTTTTTGTAACTAATGGAAAATTTTTTCCTTCCTCCTTTGCCCTCCTGTAATGTATTGTGTCTTTCATTCTTGCCATGCTAAAAGGTTAAGGATGCAAAGTGTACAGCAGTAAAAGCACTTTTTACTTTTACACTGATAACCTCTTGTTCCTGTAAGAAATGTAACACAATCTTCTTAAATTCCAACCACTTCTACCTTTGGTGAATTTAATATGTTAAATATCCTATAGTTTATGACATACTTAAAAGTAAAAAAAAACAAATTTAGAGAAAGCTTTCACTGCTTACCACACAGACATGTATCACACAGACATGAGTACTCATTTTAAAAGCAGAAACAGAAATCTGCAGTCCAAGAACGACCTGATAAAGGCCCGACCAAAGTTTCCAAATGCAGTTTCTGGTGGTAGGCTTCCAAGCCCATGCTAGGCTCCCAAGCCCACATTACTCTTACAGCTCCCATCCAAAAAGTGGGGGTTAAGCCCTGTGTGAAGGAGCCTTACAGCATTTCAGTAGGCACCTGCTGTTTTTTTGGAGAAGGAGCCAAGCATTACCAAAACCAAGTCTTGCTGGATCTGTGTTGTGCCAAGGGCTGGGAATGGAGCACCTCCACTGGCTGTGCCAGGAAGGAGATCACTCTCAGCATCCCAGGAAGAGCTGCAGGCTTTAGGGAGTCAGTAAACCCCAAACGCTAGATGCTCTGGAATAATGTTCTCAGCAGAAATCCGTAGGGGTATAATGTTGGACATATGAAGCAAAACTCAGAAATAATTAAGTGACCAGACTCACATTTGGTTTGACTTAAAACCACTTAGTGCCTGTATGTCCCACTAATGCCAAAAGCTACTGTGGCTTTTTTATGGAAGAGACAAATCTGGAATGTAAAATTAAGCAAAATATTTGAAAACTTTGGCCTATAAATGTTGTGTGTATAGCCAGTATAAACTAAACTCCTAAATATTTAAAATCTTGTTTCATTTTTATTGGACATAATTTTGGTTTTAGGAAAAAGACGAATGGAAATAAAACCTCTTATTTTTACTCACAGGATTCATTTAGATGACTCCATGAGATCACAGTCAGATACATAAATTAAATTAAACTATGCAAATAAGTCTTCTTAGGCTTGAAAAGAGAGTTAGGGAAGAAAAAATGACCATTTTTCCCCCTTCTGTCTGATGCATTTTTAACCATTCTTCCTTGTGCAGCCACCACTACCGTTCATGATGAAGATTAAGGAGATTAAGAAAAAGAATGTATAGCAGTCTGCTACATCTACAATCACTTCCTTAATTTTAAATATCACATGTGAAGTTTTACAATACTAAATCTAAGAGGCTAATCTTGAAAACTTGCTAGGAACCCTGACCAGTGGAGTGACTCCACCACTCTCACTTTTCAGTGGAACTAAGAGAAGGGCCCCACGCTGTAAGTCAGTGTAGGGTAATGACATATGTGACTTTCCTCAGAAAACCCACTCTTGCCTGGAAGTTTGGCAAGTTTGAAGTCAACCCCTCTGTTGGTGTTTACATGCTGAGGAGAACCTGACATGTTCCAACAAAGCCTGTGTGAAACTTCCAGAATATTTGCTTCCAATGTACAGGTTGTGTTCACACTTTTCTTTTAAACCCAAGGCAATAGCACATCTGCCTGTGCTGTCAGTTTTTCTTTAGGCCACCACACTGGAGAGAGAAGCCACTGGCTTTTGGTAGAGGGCTTGTTCACTTCAGCTGCTGTCTACTTTACAGAAAGCTTCAGGCTTTCTCTTGCCTTTCTCATTCACACAAGGAAGTTTTCATTTCCAAGTCAGTCTGAATTAACTCACATTCTGCTACACAGATGTATTTATAATTTTGTTTTACTCTGAACAATCTTTCTAGTTAATAATTAAGAAACACTTGGATTGGTATAAATCAGTAGTTCAGATTTGCTCTTGTCATTCTATAGTAAGCAATCTTCTAAATTACTTGTAAAAGGAACTGCCCTAAAAGGGGGAGAAAATCTCTTCAATTAAATCATAAACATTTTGTAACACATATTGTCATTCTGGGAAAAATGTTTAAATTTTTGTAAAAGCATGCTATCAAAGTTGGAAAAAAGCATAATGCAACTCAAAGCTTATTAAAAGAGTTTTAATAATGCATCTTATTTTGTAAGCAGGTGGGCAATTAGAGATCTCACACACTATCACAATATGCAGAGGATGTGCCATTTCTTGCAGAGGTGTTGAAACTTGATGGTGTGTTCAAATGTGTGCTCATATCCAAGTGTATGTGACCAGTTTTGTTCAGGAGCTGACAAAGCTACTCTTAATCACAGTCCTCATATTAAAAGCTGAGCATGTACTTGTCTTTGCAGAACTGTGGCCAAAACGACTTTACAATGCAAAAGATGAGGAAGGTCACTCATTTCTCTGGTGAAAACTTATGTGCTCCTGGGTTAGGTAGGCAAAACTTCACTGTTGAGTTCAGATCAATCATAGCTTGCTTTATTTGCAATCATTC
Source organism: Drymodes brunneopygia (assembly GCA_013400955.1). Classification (NCBI taxonomy): domain Eukaryota; kingdom Metazoa; phylum Chordata; class Aves; order Passeriformes; family Petroicidae; genus Drymodes; species Drymodes brunneopygia. The sequence continues at coordinate 1,857,989 of VZTZ01012523.1, forward strand.
TGTCATAGGAGGCTTGCTGTTCAGTCTTCATTATTTGTGGGTTTAGAAAGCAAAATTAAAATGTGAAACCCTATCAACATGTGAACTCTGCACCCTCTGACATATGGGGCATGCCCCTCATCCAACACAATCTTTGGTTAACAGCTGTGAGGAGTTTTACCAGGCTAAACAGCTTTTTAGTCTAACCCAGGGGAACTGGCATGTGTTAGCACAGCTACAGAAGGTCCCTGCAGTCCCTAAATGCAAAAACATATTGAGGATTGAAAAGAAAAAGTTACAAGGGGGACAGAGTTCAAATAAAATTTGTTCTCTGCTTCATGGCAAGATCAATCTATGCTCACAAACACATTCAAGTCAGGCTCATTTGCCACAGGTTTGCATTTGTGAATGCTCACTATGAAGAGCTCCCATTGACATCCCCAGGAACTCTGGCACACAGGAGCACCACTCCTCCGTGGAGTGCAGACAATTTGCACCACCTGAGGATTCAATTCAAAGTACTTATAAGATGAGGTTAGAGGGCTGTGTTCCATTATAAGCAAAATGAGAGGCAGTATAACTTTTATTTTAATTTGGGGGGGGTGAGTTTCTTGCCAGTGGAATATCCTTAAAATTCATCCTGGTATGCAACAATCCGTGGGCATAGCAAGACCTGAATATGGCAAAGCAAAAAGATTTACCTAGGCACATTTTTATGTGGCCAGTGTCTGAAGGTAATCCTAGGAGCAGCACACATTGATGTTTTTCCACTCAGAGTAGCAATGGAATATTAAATGCATGTGAAATGGTGTCTGTGTCTAGGGCTGCCATACTTCTGCACCTGATTCTTCTATAACGCAGAGGATGCATAGGGATCTTAACAAATCTGTTTTGCAAATACAGACAAATATATCCTGGAACCTGAGGCTTACTGTACCTTTAGAGCTCATCTGTCATGCCCAGATGCCCTCCAATGCATTCAGAGCCTGATCAGACCCAGTAGCCTGGGTAGGCATCACACAGCCTGAAACACTGAGCAAATGGCAAAGTGTTCTCTTCCTGCCAAACAAAGGAAAAAATAAATTGTTTTCAAGGAAAACTGGATATCTGGTAGGAGTGTCCATGTAATAAAGAATCCAGACTAGTTTAAGTAAGTCTGACTGCAGGACAGTCTGATCAGGCCAGTGTAGCCTGTAAAAAGTCCACTGTGCACTTCAAATCACCACTGTGCTGCATGAGGGGGAACATGAACACTTATGTGCCACAGACACATGGGAGTCAGAGAGAGATGGGTGTTTGTTCCCTTGTCAGTATGAAGGGTTTGTTTCATTATTCTGGCTTTGACTGAGTTCCTCTGCCTCTTGCCAAGTTGAACTTCCATTATCACAATAATTCTAGGTGCTGCTAAAGGCATTTGGCGAAGCATGAGGAAAGCTAATTGACATGGAAAAGGAAAATTTGCAGGCCATGTTTTCTCCTGTGGAAATTATGCTAAATTGTTGCTGCCACATTACACAAATAATTTTGATGCATTAACTTGTCTTTTGCTTGTCTTTACCTGAATCTCACCCTAATACTATGTTTTTTTACATACTCTTTTTATTTCTTAGTTGACTGGTTTCTGGAGAACACGCAAAGGCATCCTAGAGAGCAGCTTCCTCCACATCATTTCAAATGCTGATATGGACCACCAGTTATTCAGCAGCACAATTATTTCCTTAAAAAGGAGCAATACTTTATCTAGCCAACTAGCATTTCTCTGAAGGAATTGACAATACTGACTACAGTCAGGCTGTGCTGTGCCTTGTGCAGAAGCTCCGCAGTGCAGCAGGGCTGCTGCCAGGTGAAGGTTAAGTCCTCCGTGGCGGCTCTGCTGTGCCCTGCTGAACTATTTTTGCCTGTCATCATCATCTTCATGCACCACCTCAGGTAAAACCCCGACCTAGCCCATGCTGCTTGAAAGTCACAGTCACTGCTCCTGTGGTGACAGCTTCATGTTTGCAGGGTTACCACCCTTCCCCATCAAAGGTACAGAAAGCGTTACTGCCAGAAAGCAGCAACATTTCTGAAGCGTTTATTTCTGCCTTATCTCTGTCTTTGTTCAGTGCTCACCCACACTGACTCTGTCAGTAGTTTCTAACAATTTAAGGCATCCCTGTTTTCAGCTTTCTCTGAAGCAGCATGTAAGCCTCTGACAGTCATATCTCACCGATACTATTCTGTAATTTAGCAAATCTAAATATAGATTTGAATCTGACTCCAAAAAATTGAATCAACAGACATTTTATAAATTTTACACTATTTTCACCTACCTATTGCAGTGACAAAAGCAAGGTCTATTAGTTTTTTATAGTGTTAAAACCATACAACATTTATAATTCATATCTATTTTATAAATGCGTAAAAGCTTAAGCAAATTACTTCACTGCAAAGTGCTGAAATACATGCCCACTAAATTGTGGCCAAATCTGAAGATGGCTATGAATGAGTCCCTCAGAAATTTAAAAAAAAAAAAAAAAGAAGAACAAACATTGATGTCAAAATATTTTTAATTATTTATATGTCTGTTGTTTCATCATATCTTAGATGTCATTTTAAAAATGAAGGGATATTTTACCTTGATTACTAACAAATATATTATCACTATTTTGCTATGGACTTCATAACACTATCTGTCTTGCTAATAGATATGTTCCTCTTTAGAGAAAATGAGAACAATTTTGTTTTATTTAGAGAACAGTAATATTCTTGATTGTTTATCCTCACTGTTCTGGAAGAACAATGAAACAGCACTTACATGAACAATTTACTGGTTTGCATGCCAGGACAAAAACAGATGGACAAAACAAGTTTAGACAACTGAATCTGAAAAATTGGATGACCTTTATTTCACAAACAAAGTTACAGAAATTCAGAAAAAGCCAAACGTTACTTTATTGCCTTCAATGGAGAAATTCCAATATTTGTGCTAGAGCCAACCACTTTAATTTAAACCTGATGATGTAAGTTAGTAGCTAGCCCTTATGGCCAGTAAAACATCATTCCTAAAGCACAAATACCTCAAATGTTTTAAAAAAGCTCCACTCCATTCCCCAAAATGCTTATCATTGTCTTACCCAAGGGTAAGATCAGACCTAATGGAGGAGATATATGGGTTTGGTTTTTTGGATTTTTTTTTTTTGCATTTGGTAGCATGGACTCACGGCCAAGATCAAGTGTCTTGCAGTGACAATGTCAAGCTTGGGTGAGAACTCCTGACTCTGGAAGCTGAGGGGTGAGGACAAGGCAGAAATGCATCAGGCAGACAAAACAGGAGATCTGGTAGGCTGCTAAAGAGTTAAGGAGGAAAGAGAAAAACACACCTCTTTTAGCAGCAAAGCACACAGTTCGGATCACTGGTTTTAAGGCTTGCAAAAGGAAATCACACAAAGGAAGTCTTCCACCGGCATTTCTAAAATATCCAATACTGCTCTTTGCTGAAACCATAAGAAATGAAGCAATCAAGGCAGAGAGCAAAGATATGGCAAGGCCACTGCAACAAGTAAGTTTTGCATCTATGCACATATAATTCAGATTTGGAAGGGGTATTTAAACTCTGTAAAATCTGTTGGATACAAATACTGAACTAAAAATATTCCCACATGTATTCTTCACACCCATTTGAGAGCACAAGTGCAAACTGAAATTGTTGTGAAAAACTGATGACTGTCCTTTCAGCTTTAAATACAATGCATTCTAAGAAGCTGGAGATTCAAACTAAACAAAAGGAAAATTAAAACCTGCACAGGAGAATCACCTTATACAGAAGTAAATAGAAAGCCTTCCAAAATATGGAATAGCAAAGTTTGGGAATCGCAGCTCATTCAACAATCAAGCCCCAGAAACAGCTAGGTATTTGGTAAATTTGCTATTAGATACAGCAAATTGCTTCCTTTTCATCTACCTACCGTTAAGAGATCAATATATTATTGAAACAACACCCTAGAAATCAGCTGCTATTGTAGGAAATAATCAAGGCCACTTGACATGTTCATGTGGTCCTGCTCAGAGAAACATCCTACTCACAAAGGATTCCTGTCAAGCTTTCTGTCCCGCGCTGCACTGATCACACTGGGAACTTATGTTCACACACAGCGAGGGATGAGCACAGGCTCATGTGAATGGTTAGATCCTTCCTCCATGCAGCTCTGATGGAAAAAATCAACCTAATACATGATGGAAAGGGTAGCCCTCATGAGGATACATCTGGCAATGTAGCAGAGGGACAGCCTTGCCCTGTTATTTTTAAGGAATACTTACAATCCTACTGTGGGAATATGAGTTTGTTATGTTTTATGTGGTTTTGCATGAATTCCATATCTAGAAAATTCACTTAGCACTGTGATTTTTCTAATAAAAAAGGAATTTATAAGACTGTGAGGACATTTGCCCTTCACTTTGTCGCCTGTCCAGGCAGTGTCTCCTCTACAGTCATGTCACACACAGAACACAGACCTATGCCCCTGCTTGAAGTGGCTGCTATTCTAAACTGGGCACTGTCATGTCAGAATATCATTTTTAAGAGACTCCTCTGCCTGGATTTCTGGTAGTTCTGACTTTGGTCTTGAGTTAATCCATGTATATCCCCATGCCCAAGTTATTCTCCATTAACTTCAATGGGACTCTGCCTTGGCTCAGGAGGGACAGGATCAGGTCCCAATTAAAATCTGTGACTGCAATAGAACCAAACACTTCTGCTTTCAAGTGAAAGAGCTTCTCTGCAATCATTTTCCTGACTGCTTGAGTTGTGAGCCAAGAAATATGCTGAGGCAGACCACATAATATTATGACCTTAAGAATTTTTATTTTCTTTTTTTGGCAGGAATAAAGTGCTCCCTCTTTCACATCTCTCAGCTCTATCAGCCTTTGTTTCTCAGAGCTGTTCAAAGATCCAAAAAGACAGAATCCTCCTGTTCTGCCTTTTGCAAAACAAGCTGTTGTATTCAGAAGGAAAAAGCTCTACAAAGATCCAGCTTTTTATTCTCAGTAATTCCGTTTTTCTTTTTTAGCCGAAAGTGGTTTAATTCTGTCCAACAAGCAATTAATATGTTCTTCCAAACAAATCAGAACTGGAGAACCAAATTAACACCCTTCAAGACTGATATATCAGTGCCGGATTTTACAGAATGCTTTATGACCCTTCCTCCTAATCTAATGGATGGATTTCAAACATAAGAGAGTCTTAACACGGCTTGAATCTGAACAGTTCAGCTTCTTACAAGTGTGTATCACTAATTACAGTGAGACTTTCTTAAACCAAGTAGCCACCTATGTATTTCAAAGACAAGAAAGCCTTTTAAAAAAACAGCAACCATTAAACATTACTTTCACTATTATTTTTATTGAGAAATACCCAGCAAAGGAATATTTACCATTCCAGTACTACATACATATCAAGATTATTTGTAAATCTAAAATCAACTAAATATTAAACACATAGCAGTATCTAGTCAGAACCAGGGATATCAGCTGCTAATTTTTTCCACTTGTCTTTCACTTCCTTCAGCTCATAAACAGATTTAATAAAAAAAGAATCATGGAATCAAAACAACATATTCATGGGGAGGTATGTTCATTTAAGCAACAGGCTGTTACAATGTAGCTTTTAATAAGATAGACGAAATTGAGTAAGTGATAATTTAACCAATGACAGAAATTATTTTGCATACATTGCAATAATGCCAAGCGTTGAATTCTAATGAATTCTCTGTTTTTCTCATAAACCTCAGCTCTTATAGTCAGTTAATTAGGCAGTAATTTCATATTGTATTTGAGGGTGTGTGCTAAAAGGTACAATTCTAGATGTTGCGTTTAACCAAAAAAAAAGTTATATGAAGGAAACACCTTAGAAAACAGACAGTAAAGGAAAAAAGAACACAGCGTTCAAAATTATGCAGGTTTTGTGCTGTATGGTGGAGAGAGCTCATGATTATACATATATTCAAAGTATCCACACCAGGATGTAGATGCTGGGAGTCCAGGTGGTACCATTGCTGCAGCACCTGTGAAAAAAGATGGGGCAGACTGGGAATATAATTTGTGCAACTGAGCTGTTCATGTACTAATATCCAGGATAGTATCCAGGATAATATCCAGCATCAGGGTACACAGCCCCCATGAGAGTGGTCAAATGTACACGGAGTTAAATAGCCTAAATAAATGGACAACAGCAGGGCAAGATCTTAATGATGTCTCGCTCACATAGGGTAACTTTGTCCTGAAGAAGTGCCTCTGAAAATAAGACTAAATCAGCCTGCATGCCTGTACAGCTTCTGCACTGCCAAATCTGGCAGCAGAGGTTTCTGCCAATTATTTTTTGTTAAGGGAATTGGACTGCAGCCTGTGATTCATTTTACATATAGTAGAGCAAGAGTTGGCCTACATATAAAAATTCACACTGGTGAAACTGTGTCAGTTGGGGGTGTGATATTTTGCTGACAGTTTTACCTTTAAAAGACCTAAAGTAAATGTGGTTAAATCTGTGCCCAGATACCTTATACCCACTGAGGTTGTTTGTTGGGTTGGTAATTTTTTCCTGGTTTTCAGCTAGAATAAGCAAGCTAAACTGTATAACTAAGCACTTTACAGCAGGCTGCATATTTATTATTCTTATCAAAATCATACAGATGACATGTAAGTCCAGACATGTACCAGAAGCTCCCCTCCAAAACAGAGAGGATCACTAATAGGCCCTTGGCACCAGTTGTCTCTTTACAGAATCACAGAATATCTAAGGCTGGAAGGGATCTCCAGAGGTCATCTGGCCAATGGCTCTGCTCAAGCAGGACCACCCAAAGCTGGTTGCACAGAACCATGTCCAAACAGCCTTTGAATGTCCTCAAAGATGGAAAATCCACAACCCTCCTGGGTTGCCAGTACTCGGTCATCCTCACAACAAAAAAGTGTTTTCCAATATTGAGACTGAATCTTTACAAGAATAAACTTGTTTTGTACAGATATTGAAAAAATCTACCAAATATACCAGAATTTTAGAGAGGTTAGCTAATATATATAACACCCAGTGTTACCACAAATGAGTCCATCTTTGTTCTAAAAATGGTTTCAATGCAATGGCTTCATTATTCACACTTTCTAGAGATCAATATTCTTACTGAATAGGGCAATTCACCATATTTAATTGAAAGGTAAGGAGGTCTGAAACTAAACCCCCTCTTTAGATATCAGCAAACTGAGACTTGTTGGAAAGGCACAATCAAAAATGAGCTTAATTTTTAATGTGCATTCCCAGTTTATTTCTCATGTTAGTTGTAGATAGGAGGAGATCATAATGTAATACAAATGTTTTAAGAGTCAAGATTTACATAGGGAAAAATTACTCTGTTAACCAACTACATCTTGCTTTATTAGAATCATTATTTCGTAGAAGACTGAGCAATGGAAAAAGAATTGGTTTTCATTTTTAACATTCCTTTCCCCCGTTAATACTCCTTGTCAATTGCAGTAATAAATTTCAGTTTGACCCACTGAGACTTCAAATTGTAGGGTCTGGAGGAGGTAGATGGCTTTTGCATCTTTTCCATACAGTATTTCCTCCGACAAAACTAGTTTGGCAACCACATATCAGGCTCTTGGCACAGTATCTGACCTGACCATTTTAAGCAGTGTTTTCTTAATATAATGTTGACATATGGCTATTGTGCTCTTAATGTAGTTATTCTGTGTCTGCTGTGTTGTTGCTATCTCATCTTCTGAATTTTCTTCAGGCAATTACTGTCAAAGGGATTTAATTTCTTCTGTTACATATTAACCAGTTGCTAAGATTCCCTGATTTTGGTGTGGAGGGGGTGCTTATGAGGCCAAAGCAATACTGTTGCAAGGTGTCCTAGGTATGTCTGTATACTTGCAAGGCCACCTAAAAATATTCTGATTACGCACCAAAGAAACGTAGAGAAGCTTTGGAGAGAATAAAACTGTTCTTTTGGCCTTCACATGTCATAAAGCCAGAAAAAAACATGCTATGTTGCTTTCATGTCTAATATGTTGAATAGTTGCCTGTGGTTAATTACACTGTGTTGTGGAAGGTGCCACAATCAGGCAGTAGGTTTAAGCCAGTTGAAAGTGATGTGAGGAAACAGATGGAAAATAACTCAGGTAACCATAGAAAACAAGTACAAAAGCTCTAGTCATAAGTAGGCAAAATACCATATTTAACCGTTTTATGCAGTGAAAAAAGGAAACACCCCTACAAGAAAAAAACAGCACAAGTTAACACACATTGTTCACTACCACATGCTGGCAATAATTTGACCTTGAACATGCAAGACCAAAGGTACATGTGATAAACTGAGAAAAGAAATAGCTGGTAGGCACAGACTTAACACAGGACAGTGGAGGGGATGTCCTTCACATTAGCTCTTGCTGGTTCACACACACTCCACATGCTGTGATGGGGAGCAGCTGCCCTCCTGCAATGCTGTCCAGCATCCATCAAGGCTGCATCCTCCCTGACCAGCCTGTGGTATTTATTACAGTGTGTCGTGTTGGGTTGTTGTGTCTTGTTCTAATGCCCCTTAACTCTAAACTATGGAAAAAACTGCCAACAGAGTATGAGATCAGGAAGTTTTTATTCTATCAGGCCTCACAAGGCTAGGTCTGAGGAGCTTCTCTCTCTTTCCATTAACTGTAAATAATTCACCTCACAGCACCTAAACTGGGCAGTGTGAGGACCTGCTCATCATCATTGGGTTACAGTGCTTTGTTCACATTCCCGTGCATGACACAACTTCATTTTCCTGTGTCTCTCCTTCCAGAATGGGGTGGAAAGACCTACTTCACTAGCTGCAAGTACTATAGCATGTTATTGGGTGCTGAGCTTTGCCTTTACAGGCATGACTCCTGGTCATAATGTTTGCTTTCATGGAACAAATTGCAGATCTCTAGAAAATCAGCATCTAAATTTGTTGCAGAAACTCATTTTGAATGCAAGCTCAGTCCTATGTTTTCAGATTGTACCCCACAAATACTAAAATAAGCACTTCATGGGGGCTGGAAAATAAACCTTGAAAAAATATACCCTTGATTTCTCAGAGAAGCAAGAGTAGATATTTGAAGAGTGTCCTAGTTTAGGGCAA